>CM072702.1:7696068-7906060 GCA_036884735.1 Huso huso | reverse complement strand
TTGTGGGTACTGCGTGCGGGGTGTATGTATGGCCAATGTGGGGTACTGCACTAGGACAGGCCAATGAGTGAAGAGTGAGCGGAGTTGTGCTGCATAAAGGGGAGTTAGTTGTGAGTAAGGAGTCTAAAGAGCAATCCATGAAAAAGCACACCTGCCGGGCCGCCATAGTATTCAATGCAATAGTCATATGTACGTGAACAGGATGCCTTCACTGATGACGTCAGACCAAAACACAGACTCAAGGAAATGCGTGTGAGAGCTGAAACGCTTCACAGTTCCAGCTGCTTTTGTAACAAACAAAACAAACAGATTTAAAACAAACAACAAAACACTACAAAACAAAAAGGGCACATTGGCAAAGAAATATGAATAAACAAATAGTGCTGGTTTACCCCATGCACGATACTTAGCAGTTGTTTACTCTCTCTGCTCAAAACCTGTCATAAACCTCTGACACTCTCCCCTGAGCACGGGACAGCTGCAGTTTCTTATATTCTGGCCGAGGGTTAGCAGCTGTTAATTATCTTACCCTGAGCACAGTCTGCCGCGAGTTTAGCAAGTTTGTAGTAAGGATCTTGCGACTGTCCAGCTATTAAATGTCAGTATGACCAGCCCGCATCCTCACAAAAGTTTTTAAATATAAATACAAAACAATAACAAATACACTGCGCTTATAAGCGCAAACCATAAAAAATACAAATAATTTTACATATATATATAAGACAGGGTTCTCCGTCACATCATATCAAATGAATATCTAGTGCACTTTCTTTTTTTGCTTTGGCCTATAGCAGTGCTTCCCAACCCTCGTCCTGGGGACCCTATTGTCTTCTGATTTTCATTCCAACTCAGCTCACCAAACATTAAACTAAACCCTTTTTTTAGACTAATAATTTGCTTAATTAGACCTTTTACTTGTTTTTTCAGCTCTTAAACAGTTTGCAGTTTCAATTTAGCTATAACATTTTATAAGTAACTTGAACTCTGCAACTTTTTTTTAGGAGCTGAGAACAATCAAAAAGGTCTAATTAATAAAATGTCATCATACAACAGGGAATATCTATTTTGATTGAATTTGTGATTTGTGAAAACAAACAGCCGACCATGTCAGTGGATATTTCTCGCCTTTACAAATATTACTGTTTTTATTAAATGGTTTAAAAGATGACCACTGGGAGTGTAGCAGTAATCTGTCCCTATGAAATGGTGATTTTGTGCCCAGATTTTCCATTCTCAGAAATTTGAGTTGTATATCCATGATGGTCCTTATCTAAATCCATCTCACTTTAAATTCAGTTAAAAAAAAAACAAGGACGTTAGGTATTTGTTACATGTAATGTGCTCCACTGACAACAACCTTCTATATATATTGTTAAAAGTACTTCAATTTGACAAATATTTCCAGCACACAATAGAAACTTTCCATATGTAATGTGCGTCCCCAGGATCAGCTAATGTGCGACTCCCAAGGCCACTTACATTTGTATTTTGTTTTCCAGATGGTATGTCTGTGGTAGCAAATCCATTGTTGTTCTCTACACTCTGTTCATGGCTACCTCGATGGTGTGGATGATCCTGCTCTCAAGGCATTTGCAAAAACGAAGTCTTAAAATAGAACAAGAACAGATTTCAATAGGAAAAATAAATGCCATATACAATAATACATAATTGGGAAATGCCCACCTCCCATTATTTTATTGAATCAGTTAGTTTTATCTATCCGAAGGATGTTGTCTCAACACTGCAACCCACATAAAGATTAAAAGCACTGAAGGCCAGCCGCTGTTCTCATAGTCAAGCCAACCCGGGATCCTACTGAAAAAGAAAAGTCTGGACTTTCGTCAGACACCAGAGCAGCAGGGGTCGCTGAAGCACAATGACGTGAATCAACACAAGCCGATTTCCTCCCTTACTCCAGTGCAGCTCTCCTTGTGGCTCCCCAGCCAAGACGGGCAACTCAGTAGGAACAGGATTCAAACCACAGGTGCATGACTCAGGCTGCACTTCAAGCGGTCGTGCATTTACAAGGTCCCTTGGTTAGCTATCCTAGTGATAAATATAAATATGTACAGTAGGCCTATACAGTATTCAGTACAGTATTCAAATTAAACTAATACCTAGCGCACCATGTCTTTTTACTTTAGGCTTATCGCTAACACAAAATAAATCATGCTGCTGCATTGTAAACATTACTATACAATGCAAAAATAATTAAAGATTATTTTAAATTGAATGAATAAATTATTTTAGCACATTTTTTCTTTTTTACCGTAGCCTACTTAGTACACAATTAACACAAAATAGATCATGGTGCCGCATTGACACGTTATGATACAGTACCTTACATACACTGCACAGAAAGAAATCATTTTTAAACTTACATATCAAATGATAGTGTACACATGGCTGCAAACAAACACACAGCCTACCTGCTACTTTTTAATAAGAGAGAACATTTTAAAGCTGTAGTTAATGCTGGGGTGATATTTAATTAAACAATGTGGGTCTTCAAAAACATCCTTCATTACCACTGACTGATCGAATCTGCTGGCAAACCCTTTAAACATTGAGGAACCAATGGCTGTGTTTCCAAGGCAACGTGCTCTAGACACTGTATACAGGGAGCATCTATGTGGGGACAGTTTCCTCTGAAGTGTTTTTCTTTTCAGATTCGAAATCTCTGCTGAAATCGAGAACCTGAGAAACTCGAGGACAATTTTGAAAGGAAATGGTACGCAGTTTCTCTCTCAAACTAAAAAAGCTCGGTCAACTCTCAATCAAGGAGATATTTCTATACTTGGTTTGGTTTCTGTTCCACTAGTGGGAAGTACATGCTAGTGAATTAGCCTGCAGTACCACTTCGCTTGCATTGTTACTTATAATGATGTATTGAAAGGGCTTAATACTGTATGTATTTGCTATTATCTGATGGGACATTATGTCATTGATGTAGAGATCAGGGAAAAGAAGAATGCAAAGTACTTTTTTTTGTTGGTCCCTGATAGATCAGTTTAGATAGATCAGATAGCTCTGTGTAAGGAGGTTTGCACTCCTTAACTTTTTGGGCTAAAATGTTTATGTTTAGAGCTGATTTTATGCCAAGTTAGCTTAATTAATATATATATATATATATATATATATATATATATATATATATATATAGTTTTGGTATGATATCTAAACTTACTCAAAAAATACTTTACTACCTGCTATCTGCTAAAGCAATGACAGTGCTCCATGCCAGCGTGCTTCAGATACTGTCTTCTCCTTTATCAGAATCGGCATGTCTTTATCAGGATTGAATATGTTTTTCAGAATCTGCAATATCTGCCGAACTACAGGAGCTGTGGAATACACTGATCAGACTGAAAGCAAGCGGTACGCAGCCCCTTCACACAGAGGGGCGCAGTGGCACTAAATTTAGAATCCGTTAGAGTTCAACTCTCCTGTATTCTGTTTATCCAGTAGGCCACTTATTAGACGAATGGCTTGATTGATTGTGCTGTGTAGAAATACTACAAAAGAGAAGGGAAAGAGGGTGCTTAATTGAAGTTTATGATATACATGTCTCAGTGATACTTTGATATGAATGACTGTGAGCCTCGTTATGCATCCTCTCTCTATACTGTATACTGTATATCTCTATTGATACACTGACATCACAGTTCTGTCGCAAGGAAGGGAAAGCCTGTTATAGACTATAGTGGCTGAGTGGATAGACACTAGATAGAGTGGAATCTATTTCAGTCAGGAAACTCATGCAATAGATTAAAACATAGACGAGACAACATGTCTACATTATACATATTTTACACTGCATTCTTTGGCCTTTGACCTCGCCTTTCGAGGTACCCCAGCCAATAAATTAGCTTGCAGGATAGCCGCCCTCCCCTATCAGACAAAGCCAAAAAGCAGGCAAACTCTGTTGCACAGCAGGGACGGAATGGATTGAGGTAAGAGATACATCCTTTCCTTAACCGATCATCGGACGTATTGTTTATCAAAGGACAAATAAGATACTAGCTATTCAAGTGACGGTTTGATCTGGTATTGAAGCACCTAAAATATGCTTGCTGTTTATGTGATTTAATCTGAGGTTAAAGTGAGTTCCTGCCTGAACCACTGCTTTGCTAAATAATCTCATGGGTTGTGTAGCTGTTGTTTTACGGCTGTTGTTTTTTTTCGGCTTGTGCATGTCTGCTTTACAATGTTGTTAGCAGTGCATCACCATCTACCAATGAACCAATGAACCAATGTGCTCCAAGTTGCTGTCCTGTTGTATTAGTTTTCTACATTATGCATTGCCTCAATCCAAACTGCACTCAATTCACTGCTGGTCTGGCAGAGGCGGTGTTAGCAGCTTGTCTCTGACAGACAGTCGGCCATGCAAACTAAAATTCCCGTGCAGAATGTGACCATCTCCGAAATGTATTAAAGTATTGTTAATTCGGAGATGGTCACATGTATAAAACCCCCACAGCTTTTGCTAGTCGGGGTGGATGTTTGGAAGGAGGAACGTGAGCGAGTGAGCAAAATGAAAATCAAAAACAAAAGTAAAACAGACTGTATGGTAGGATCAGTGAAAGCTACTGCCCAGCCTGACCTTGGTGTGGTGTTTGTTATACGTGTTCATGAATTGTTTTGTTTAAGCCTTTTATTTTTTGCTCTGTGAGCTGTGTTTTGTGTACAACCTTTTTTATTTATTTTTTCACAAAATGACTGGCTGTAGATTTATTTTTCTTTGCACATCTGCTGTTAAGAAACTGTGCATCTGGCCGACTCAACTTCCTGCCAAATTAATATTCAAATGAGATTACAGGCAAAGAACCGCTGTTTGTTTTTTTTTTTTTCAGACACTGAAGAAATACGAAACCTGAGAGTGGAGCAAACCCTCATGAAGGAAAAAAGGTACAATTAACTTACAAATGCAAAAGAAGTTCTCTGGTGGGAGCAGTTTAGAGACTTTATTCTAATAACTCAGTTTACACATGTGTGTCTTTTCAGATTCTAAGATCATGGCAAATGTTACAAACTTGGAAAATTATGTTTCTAAAGGTAAGTGATAAAGAGATAGTAGCACCTATATATATATATATATATATATATATATATATATATATATGGACTGAGGAAGGAAGGCTATAGTAGAAAATTATTGACCTGAGGGAAGACTATTGTTACTATATAATGCATTGCACCCTGGAGATAACAATAGTCTTCTCAGTCAAGAAAATAAGGGAGGCAAGGTTGGATAGTAAATACGACTTTATATATGTTGTTTAAATATAACTGATACAGCAAAAAGCAAATACATAAATAACATAAATAAATAACAGAAATGTTTTTGAAGTTCTTTGCCAAGTTTTTCCAAAGTTCTCGTCCAGGTTTGCTGACTGCTGCATAGTCCAGTTCATATCCTGCCTGTAATATTTGTTTACATTGTCGAGTTGAATTTGTATAAATTTCAGAAAGTCAGAAAACAGTGACAGTGACGTTTTAATCACCATTTTAGTGTTTGGAGCATCTTTCTCTTGTAGTATGTTTTGTAATTCATTTTCTGTCAAGTCACAGAATCAATGTTCAGCTATTTTCTCTTGTGAAAGTGCAGGGGAGAAAGATGTTTCTTCGAAAAGGGACAGGACTGACAGTGATATGAACCAATCACATGCCAAACTGAGACTATTGACCGGTGGTGTAAGGATGTTAGGCAATAGTTCAATCTATTTTTCTACCTATGATGAGGTTTTAACCAATCACAGGCCAGGATTTCCAATCGCTGACTCATGTATGTATGTGTGTGAATGTGTATATATATTATTAAAACACCAAAAGACGCGCTATTTTTAATAACACAACAAAAATAAAACAAAATAAACACCTAGCTCCTTTTTTAGAGCAGTAACTAGACAGGCAGGTCCCTGACTCACTCGCAGGACGGCTAAGCCGTTTACCTGCCAAACACATTAAACAAACAAAACCACACAGGGTTTCCACACTTCACGACTGCTTGGAAGCAGAGCACCTTTTCTACCTCCCTCTCCTCAACAGCCCTGAGCAAACTGACTGCCCTCTTTAAATACCCTGCACCTGGTTCTAATTTAACAATAATTACCAGGTGCAGGGGATAATTAATAATAAAACAATTAACAAATTAAATTACACAATAAAGCAAAACAATTCAATTAAAACAAATGTGCATTCGCACATGTTTTTTTCATGCAGGGAGGATTAACCCCCTCCTGCTGTGTTATATATATATATATATATATATATATATATATATATAAATATATATATATATATATAATCAAAAAGAAAAAATAATTGCTAAAAATAAATTATATCAGGACGTTTTGGACACAAGTCCTTCTTCAGCTGGATGTAAAAGATTTTTTTATCAATTATTCACATTTTTGTGTATCTACATTACCTTTTTCTTTTTGATTTTACACCTTTCTGTTAGACAGCATATTTTTTTTATATATATATATATATATATATATATATATATATATATATATATATATATATATTGCTGTCCTGTTACCTGCAGTAGTTCTTAGTGGTTGTTTTTCTTCTTTTTTTGTTAAGTCTGTGTTTCTATGAGTTCAGGAGCTTCTCTTCAGTTCTAGTTGCCTTCCATAGACAACTATAGTGATCAGCCAAAGTGTCTTTATAATGTAAAGCACCAGCACCATCGTGCCCAGCGGTGTAATACCAGCAAAACTGAATAATAAAGCAGAACACTAGATGGCACTGACTCTTATCGAGAGAGACATTCTTTGGCTGATCTTGCCTGTGTTACATGTATCTATGGCAGGCAACTAGAATGAAAGAGCAGCTCTGGAACTCAAGAGAAAGAACCTTAACACGGACTTGACAATAAATTAATAAATGAATCACATTCCTACTCCTTTTTGTTTTCAGTGTGCGTCATCAAGACCTGCCCTTGTGAATGGACCTTGTTTAGTGGGAAATGTTACTACTTTTCCAATGAGAACAGAGACTGGAAGAAAGCAAGAGAATTCTGTCAATCCCAAGACTCGGACCTTGCAGTGATCAACAGTGATGAAGAGCTGGTAAGAGACATCCCCTCATCCTCTTCATCACTAATTATAATGAGTAAAACATCAGCCAATGTCTAAACAAGCAGGGAATCCCTTTGACTCTTGACCCATTCATAATGAAAATAACTATCTAGATATAGTTTCATAATCCCTAATTTATGTCAGGTGCAAATAAAGTGCTCATCAGGCTCCTGGCCAGCAGGGTTCACTGTAGCTCAGCAGGGCGACTCAGTCCCTGCCCATTTAGCTTCCCTAACCCATGGGAGTGCCAGAGTCAATGCTCTCTGTGGAATCCTCAGTGAAGACCAGAGACTTCCAGGAACCTGCACTGCCCTGACTGTATGACTCACCCTGTACACAACATGGCCATGCCTTTACCTGGGATTCTCAGTACTCAGCAACCCCTATATCTGACATAGATTAATGTTTTCAATAGAGTTCCAATTGAGGTATTTTTAATTTATGCTTCATTATTAAAAAATAATTCCATTGTTCACCAACTTTTTTTTTTCTCAATCGTGTTTTCAGAACTATTTAAAGGGCAAAGTTCAGTGGATCACTTGGTTGGAATGAGCGATTTGGAGACAGAAGGGGTCTGGAAGTGGTTGGATGGGAGTTTAGTGGATCAGAGGTAAGCGCTTTAGAAACGGTGTCCTAACATTACAAGAGAAAGATGGCATAAGAGATAAAGTACACGCCACATAATAAGGCTGTGATTCTATCAAGGGGTTTTTGCAGTTATTTACAATCTAGGCAATTAAAGCCTTTTTTAGTGGTGGGCTCAGGCTTTATGACTGGTACTGTATTTATCCAAACAAAAGCAAAACATTCGAAATGTTTACCATTTATAACCCGAACTCACAGAAGCTTCACTCATTGGCTTTTCCTATGAATGACGTGTTATCCTTCATGTATCTGCAAAGAACGATCTATACATTCTTTACTCGTTTCATATACAATAGCATTTAAAAAATCTAATTCACCTTTACCATAATGTGCGTGTAAATAAAATAAATAATCCATTAGATGTATGAATTACTAAATTACGAATAATAAAATCACTTGGTAAGTCAAAAGAGCTATAAAAGAAAATATCATTGAAGTATCTGCAAAGTACCTGATTGTTGCATTGTCTTCACTACCTTAATGTGTGCATGTTTCATATAGGGGAGCCTGTGAGATCTAAAAAATGCTGGCAATGCATAATAGGTCAAATGTACTGGAATGATTTTGTTACTCTGTAGACTGTAATCTGCAAGATGATCGGGCACCTGGGCCTAGACTGACTACAGTGTACACAGATTTGTGACTCTGTATTATTAGAAAATGAAGTTGTGTGTTACAGTCTAAGGGCTTCATTGTTTAAATAGGGGACCTTGCAGCCAATAAAGGACTTTTGTTCTACTGTTTAGAATGTGGAATCCTGGGGAACCAAACAATCAAGGAAAAGAAGACTGTGGTGAGATGAGCAACGGCAAGCTGAATGACATCCCTTGCAACCTAAAACAACGATGGATCTGTGAAAAAACACTTTAACAACAAACATATTCAAAATACTTGAGTATAAAATAGCTTAACTACAAATCTGACGAAGCTCTAACCAACAGCTTGCAATCTTATATATATATATATTTTAAACTGCTTTTATAAAACAGGAATTAAAAAAAAAAAATAGCATCAGGTGTTACATCTATGATCTAAAATTGGAAAATGATTCAGTACCATCAGCCAATCAGCTTCCAGCTCTAGCGGGCTTCTAATAGATAGTAGATGCCTGTTGAACGTTGCAGCACCAACTGTGAATCAAACTTCAAATCAATCTGTGCAAGTGCCAGATTTTCATTCTGACATGCTGATGAAAGCAACCAGTCCTGTAACTGCAGCTTGTCAGCTCCATTCAGATATCTGGCACCGTCCAGATGAACTATAAGCAGCTCTGACAAGTAAAACATAATTTGTTAATAACGCTTTTTTTTATTATTATGCATGTGATCCTTTATGCAAATTTTTGACTATTTTCCTAGATATTTGCTTAACGGAAGGGCACCCAACTAATCACTAAAAGTTCAAGTGCTTTAAGTGTTTTAAAGTGTTTTTTTAAAGAACATGATAAAATATGTTTTCTAATATCGATAGTGCCCTCTCGATGAAGGCTCTACCGTGTGATAGTTGACCTTGACTTTCGTTAGCGCCCTCGCCTTCAGTTTGTGATGCATAACTCCAGAACCAGTCAATACTGCATGGCAGAGCCTTCATCGACAGTATCGCTTAAATAATACACAGTGACTTCCTGTGATTAATGTATATTTTTTTTAAACTTAAAACTGTAGATTTGGGGCTCCCGTGGCGCATCCAGTAAAAGCACTCGCTAGAGTGCAGGATGCGCTCTATAGCCTGGGCGTCGCCGGTTCGGTCAGGCTATTCCACAGCCGACCATGGGGGGGAGCTCCCAGGGGCGGCTCAATTGGCAGGCGTCCAGGAGCACCAGGACAGACCCCTGTAGTCTGGCCGGGCGCCTGCGGGCTTGCCTGTAAGCTGCCCAGAGCTGCGTTGTCCTCCGGCTGTAGCTCTGAGGCGGCTCCACTGTGAGTCTGCAGAGTGTAAAGAAGCAGGCGGCTGGCGACACACACGGAGGACAGCGTGTGTTCATCCTCGCCCCTCCCGAGTCAGCGCGGGGGGTGGTAGCAGTGAGCTGAGCCTAAAAATAATTGGGCATTTCAAATTGGGAGAAAAATAATAAAAAAATAATTGTCAACGACTAAATTTATATAAAAAAAAAAAAAAAAAAAAAAAAAAAACTGTAAATTTGTCAACAAGACAGTAGTAGATTGCTAAAAACACTTCAGATTTCCAGCACCTCTCTGTGTGAATGTGTGTCACGATGTCTGCTCCTGGAGCAAATCCTAGGCATGGAGATACTTGATACACTGTTTCATATACTTGATACAGTGTTTCACATACTTGATACAGTGTTTAACATACTTGCCACATACACTGCCTGGCCATTTTATTAGGACTTTACCCCTTTGGCATCGCCCTGACAATGGCTACAGACATGACAGAAACTTCAGGCATCTTCTACGGCCAGCACGATCCAGTTGAGCATGTTTGGGATGAACTTGAATGACACATTCTCCATCATGATCCTCTACCCAACTCTGTACCAATTGTGTGAAATATTACTGACGGAATGGATTAACATCCCACTAGACACCTTCCAGCACCTTGTGGAGTCTATGCCATGTCGTTTCAAGTGGGTATAGGTCCTAATAAAGTGGCCAGGCAGTGTACATGCTTATTGTTATGTGTTTCTGCATTTAGAAGAAGTTTCATTTTGTAAAGTATTGAACCAAACCTCACGATTCAGCTTCAATTTCAGATTCATGCAAAGCATTTCCAAGCACTGTTATAGAGTCACACAGGTGTAAATGTAATGGAAGAACACAGTCTTTAATTGTTCTCCAATCCACAAAAAAGACACAAATACATTTAAATCTTTCATTTTTTTTTTTTACTATAAACTGTTGGAGAAACTATAGTTACACTTTTTACGAGAAACTATAGTTTACAAAATTAACTGGGTTTTAGATTGAGTTAGTATTTCGGTTTTAGAGTTAGTTAAGTTAGTTGGGTTTAATATTGATTGTTGGAGCAGGAAAGACAGATCGTAAGGAGAAAGCTTTTGAAGTGCACCATACAGCAATTTAAAGGGACCCTGTGTTTTCTCAGAGGTAACATTTTGGGGCTAAAACCTTCAAAGACTGACAATCTCCTTCCTTTACTTCATTTTATGATGTTATAACTTTGTGAGTAAAACATCAAAGAAGCATTGATGTTACATTCACTTCAGGTAATAAAAGGAAGGTGGTCAATGACCTGATTGGTTGATAAAAATATGCATCAGTATGTAATTGTCTTTTCTGATAGGTTAAAAAATACGGGGTAATGTCATAAGGGAAGCCTATATTAATTCAAACGTTGTATTGTCTTGTTGATTCTATTATAACTTGTGCTTAAGGAAAATAGAGTACCCAGCTGCTCTGCTGTGTCTAATAAAATATATTTGTTGAAATCTACAACGGAGTTCGGAATCACAATCATTTTATACTCCTGGATGAAAAAAAGAACATTAGGAAACGTTTTAATTTCTTGTTGAAGACTACATAGACAACAAAAATGACATACAATCAATCTCTTTTTGATTATCTATATAAATTCTGCTTCTTCTTCTTCTAATTGTGATTGGATATTTAAACACACACGAGTCCACAAGTTTATCTGAACCCTGTAATGGAGCTCACACTTCAGGAACCCTTCCTATTGCTTCTGATTAACTCTTAGCTGCCTGCGCTGGATATATCCTGCTGTGTTCCTGCTGCAATCATTCAGATGCAGATTTTTCAAACACAGCTTCTTGTTGGAATGTGTAAGCTCTGTTTCGAGAACCCAGAACGAAATCAGATGATTAATACAGAGCACTGTCAAACCATGCTGTAAAACAGGAACTTCTTAGAATGCATTGGTATGGCGAGTCCTGAATTGCAGCAGCTAATGATATAACTGGTTCACAGTGCTTCTACTCTCCCATATCTACCAATTACTTTCAGGAGAAAATGTCAACTTTGCTTGAGTTTCTTGGATAAAGATAGCAGAAAATAACCAAGATTGATTATGAGGGATCTCCTGGAGAACAAAATTACAAACTAGGACTCAACTAAATGGCTAAATAAACATTAACTTGTCCTCTGAGAAAGCTGGTGCAATACATGTTAAGTCATTCAGAATAAAATATTTAGTCTGGTTCTACAGACCCCATTAGCACTAATCTTGGACTATCTAATGTTCTCTTAGGTCATGTAATCTAAGATTAGTGCTAATCAACATTGGTGAAATCAGTTGTTGAAAGACTATCTCTAGTCTCCACAGAAGATAAATGTATTTCCTCTGGACATCTGTAAGCACAGGAGTCTCTTCACTGCCATGTTTACTTCCTCTGGTATTCCCCTCACTGTAGCCTCATGCTCAGCAAAGCGAATCACCATCATTCTACTAGGCCTCATCTTTCCACCCAGTGGCTGAGCAGTTTGGATAAATTTACCATAAAAAAATGTAAAAACCTTGCAAACTGCACTCATGCACAATAAACCCATTGTTTTAGGGTATTAAATACCTCCCTGGCAGTTCAATCAATAGGCAAGTGACTATAGTATAGAACAGGGGTGGCAAAAGTTGGCCCATCCACTCCTGGTCTTTGTTCCAACCCTGTTCTAAATTGTTTAATTTAACAAATGAAACCTCCATCCACTCTGCAGTAGTTCATTATCTCACCTGTTAAACCTGGAGTGGAATAGCCCTCCAGGACCGGGATTGGCCACCCTTGGTATAGAATATGGAATTGTTAGACAGACATATTGATGAACAGAGCACACTGTCTTTCTGCATTCACCACTGAACAGCCTACCCCATTGTCGTCTCTCTGTCTCTTTTTTTAACAGTTTAGTCAGTCAGACTGTCTTTAATGCTATAGACTGCACAGCTCTCAGCTGATTGGCTCAGCTAGCTATGTTGACCAGCTGGCTTGAGAGTTCAGCAAGAAGTAGGGCTGTGTATAAAAGTTTGAAGTCTCAGTTAAGACTGCTGTAGTGTAAAAGAAAATCCCTAGTGTCGTGGGAACGTGTCAGAAACTGAATGTTATGTTAATATAGATGGTGCTTTAATTTAAATTTATATTTCTAAATAACACCCAATTCACTGCAGTATGAAAACACTTAATTTCTGCTTACCATTTTTATAATTTTTTTAGAAGAGGTTGTTTTGCAGTTGGGTTTGAATCTCTAATAAACCCGTAAATCAATGAAGCAGAACTGCAGCAGCTAGTGTTGATGGTTGGGTGATCATTACTATTAATAAAATAAAGATACATAGAAATGCACAGCTGTGAACAGAGGATTGCACCGGAGTTCAGCTGAAGGTGGGGTTACGGACCAGCGTGGCTGAACTGCTAAAACACCAAGGCACCAGGGTTCACATTCTGGTTATCAATATGGCACAGGAGAATATTTACAGGAGTATTTCAACCATTCAACATCAGATACAAAGGATACGACAAGAGAGCCATGTCCCAGGTACCATTTCTCAGTTTTATTTGTTGAGGCAGTATCAATAGGCAGGGGTGCCCCAATCCTGTGTGCAGCACTCCAGGTTTGACAGGTATCATGAAATAATACATTAATTAAGAAGAATTGAGGGTGCAACAAAGACCAGGAGTGCGGTGGACCTCGAGGACTGGCGTTGAACTCCTGCAATACAGAGCCATGGCTTGAGAAGTGATTGTGATTATATGAAGACACGGCACATTCATACTGTATCTCTTTTCTTTAGTGTGGAAGTGAAGTGTGTTAATTGATTGCCAGTTTAACCTGCCCACCTGGATAAGTCAGCAAGGCAGTTCAGATAGGATCTCAAGAGAGATAGAACAGCTGCCTGTGTAATTCACAATGGGATTTGTGAAGCTCTCCTACCCTGGCATACAGATACCTTAATAACTGCATCCTATGCAATGGTACCCGTGTGCTTGCAGATCCAGGACTCAAGTTTAACATAAAGGTCATAACAAATGTAATTGTTCAACATCCAATTTGTTTTGTTGTTCAGCTGGAGCATTTGGTTATGGAATCAGCTGCAGTGATCGGGAGAAAATGTGCAGAGAATTTGAAATCGAAGAGGAGCCCAGCCATGCAAAGCAACGTGAGAGTAAAGGTATATGTAAATTTAAAAAAAAATAAAATATACATATATATATATATATATATATATATATATATATGCAACAAGAAGTGAAGTCTCTACTGAAAAACAAAAGTTCAGAATTCTTTCAGCCAGACTACCAATTTAAACGGCTTACCAAAAAGTTTTCGTAGAGACATTCATGGTCGCACTCTCGTCATTTTTCTTCAAAATGATTAATTATTAAACTCCTGCTCATTTATTTATATATATATATTAGGGCTGTCAATTAATCGCAGTTAACTTCTGTGGTTAACGCGAAAATGTTTTTAGAGATAAATTATTTTAACGCGCGTTAATCGCACTGCTGTGTTTTGAGCCTTTCGGCACACCATACTTCAATCCCGGCAACATTGTATTGAGCGTCTGAGTGCAGTTATTGTTTAAATAGAAGGTTAGTCACTGAACCGCTTAATGGAGCAAAGCACTAAAAATGAATGGGATTTTTTTTTTTTGACGGCTCACTGGACAGAAAGACGCTTACTTGTCTACTGTCAAAGTGAGTTCCAGTATCAAACACGAGTACATCTAGTCAGCTGCGTGATGAAAACGCCTTCATCTCTCAAAATACACTAGCAGCTCTTTTGCTACAGACAATAACAACAACAAATTAAACCCAGCAGTTTCGATAGAAATGCAGGATCGCTGCAAGCCCGTATCAAGCTAAGTATGATCATGATAATAAATGAGTTAGGCTGCGTTGCTCCTTTTTTTTTTTTGTAGTATGTAAAGCCTAACAATTGTTAGTTTGCAGTTTTTGGATATGATAACAGTTTTTTTGTATGTTCTCTTCACAATTAACAGTTCATTTCCTAGAAGTGCTTACTATAGTGTGGTAACTTGGGAAGGAAACAAAGGGTGAATCTTTCAAGTATTTTATTAGAACAAACAACTCTCAACTACGTTAATACAGTCACCATGTATCAGCGCCATTTCCAATCTCCAATCTACGCTGAGGGGGTATTATAACAAAGGCTAGGGGTTGTGCTACTCAAGGTACGGATCATTTACAGGACAAAATAAACAGTTACAACACTCCTTCCCTTTAAGCTTAATGCCATTTAAATACAAATAAACTTATCCATTGTATGGCCTGTAGTGTTTTTCTTTCTTTTTTTTTAACAAAAGAATAACTGTGCTCTTTTAGAAGTCTATTACTAAGGACATAATTACAAGTCCAGTCTTATTGGAGGTTTGCCACGGCGCTCTGAACGTCGTGCACCAACCCTTGTGTCCTTGGAAACTGGGATGGTAACATCTGCAGGAACTGGGGCCGGGGTCATCGGAGGAGGCAGGGGTGTGGGCGGTGAACTCCTGGACAACTCCATTCCTGGTGGTGTTTCTGCAACCTCTGTATCCAAGATATCTGGTACCTCAGATATTTCGTCCTGGTCTGCTGACTTAGTAGTGTCCACAGCTCTTGACTCCGTAGATGTTGCGCTGGTCGTCAGGTCAGAAACAAAGCGAATACGGATGTGGTCCTGATGTCTTCGAATGACACGTCCATCCGTCAGCTTCACAATAAAAGAAACTGGTCCACTCTTATTCAGAATCACTCCAGGGACCCAGAGCGGACCCTTGCTGAAATTGCGGGCATAGACACAGTCACTAGAATTGAAGTCTCTGGACTTGGCATGCTGGTCATGCAAATCTTTCTGCTTCGTTTGTTTAGACTCCACTCTAGCTCTGATGTCTGGCTGTAGCAAATCTAAATGGGATTTCAGCTTCCTCCCCATCAGTAATTCAGCAGGTGAAAGTCCTGCAGTTGTTTGGGGGGTTATCCTGTATTTAAACAGTAAACGTGCCAATTTAGTTTCAACAGTCCCACTAGACATCCTCTTCAATCCGTCCTTGATGGTCTGTACGACTCTCTCTGCCAGACCATTTGAAGATGGATGGTAGGGTGCGGTCTGTACATGTCGGATTCCATTTTTCTGCATAAACTCCTGAAACATTGCCCCTGTAAATGTTGTGCCATTGTCTGTGACAACCACGTCAGGTAAACCATGGGTCGCAAAAACCTGACGCAACTTTTCAATGGTGGTATGAGCTGTAATGTTGTTCATTGGATGTACATCTATCCATTTCGAATAAGAATCTACAATGACTAGGAACATGTAACCCATGAAAGGTCCAGCAAAGTCTATATGCAGCCTTGACCAAACGCGGCCTGGCCATTCCCAGGGGTGTAATGGGGCCTGTGCTGCTGTCTTCCGGCTACTTTGGCACCCTGCGCAGAACTTGACCTTTTCCTCTAGCCGTTTATTCATGCTTGGCCACCACACGAAACTTCGGGCTAAGCTTTTCATGCGTGAAATGCCAGGGTGAGCTTCATGCAGCTCATCCATGATCTGTGTGCGCCCTGGGGGTGGTACCACCACATGGGAACCCCACAATATGCACCCGTCTTGCACGCTCAACTCATCCTTACGTATGACGTAAGGCTTTAATTCCTCATCTTCTACTTTGTTTGGCCAACCAAGTAGAAGGAATTTCTTCACTCGGGACATCACTGGATCCCGCTCTGTCCACAGCTTGATCTGTTTTGCATTCACCGGTGACCCTGACAGTCGTTCCATCAAGAATATTGTATCCCCCGGTAACGGTGTGCAGGCAGGTTTGTCCGGCAGGGGCAAGCGGCTCAGGGCATCGGCGTTAGCATTGTCCTTGCCAGCCTTATACACAATTGTATACTGGTAGGCTGATAAAGTAAGTGCCCAGCGTTGTATTCGTGCTGAAGCCATGGGTGAGATGGCTTTTGTCTCATTAAATAAGCTCATTAGAGGCTTATGGTCTGAGCAAATGGTAAACGGCCTACCATACAAGTACTGGTGAAATTTCTTCACACCAAACACAATTGCTAGCCCTTCCTTATCGAGCTGGGATTAGCCTTTCTCTGCCACAGTAAGTGTACGTGATGCAAAACCCACAGATTTTTCTGATCCATCTTCCATCAGATGAGACAGTACGGCTCCCACGCCATATGGAGAGGCATCACAGGATAAAATAAGCTCCTCCTTTGGGTCAAAATGGACAAGTAAGCATGCGGACTGTAACAGTTCTTTGACTTCACTGAAGGCTTTGTCTTGGGCTGTCCTCCAGTGCCATGGAATGTGTTTATGCAACAGCTGGTACAGTGGTGCTAGTACTGTTGACAAGTCTGGCAAAAACTTTCCATAGTAACTGACCATGCCAAGAAATGACTTCAGTTCTGACACGTTTCTTCAGTTATTGCTTTATTTAATGAGTAAATATTCAATATCCAGATGTTAACAAATACATCTTCTTTATAGCACCCAATGAGATGCATGAAATTAAATATACATCATTACTATACCATCGTACTCAAGAGAGGTAGGTGTGGTCTGTTTGAGTGATGTCACAGTGGGTTTGTTCAGACATCATCTCTTCAGCCATTCCACTCAGTCCCTGTGGACATGGCTTCTTTGGAATATCTGTCATCGTCTGTCCTCACTCCCTCAATCAAGACTGGAAAACACAAGGAGAGAGAAGTCCTTTTTTATTCATGTTGCTACAAATTTCTACTGAAATTAAAATGGTGGGGGGGCAGGTTTGTCCCTAATTGCATCTTGTTTATTTATTTTGTATTGTTTAATTGACATGTAATAAATGAATGTGGCCAGTAGGGACTGTAAAGCGACAGATTCCAAATGTGTGACTCAAGCCATGTTTGGATATAAAATGTGTCCTAGGGACATAAAGTGAAATATAATACAATGTTGACTTATTTTCAAGTTGAAACGTAACTTTTATAAAATGATTTTTGATGTGTTAATATAGGTTATAAACAGATCCTTCCCACCTCATGTTCCTTCAGAACATCAGGTTAAATCACTGAGGAGTCCACATGGACCCGGACGAGGCTTTAAGTGGATACAAAACCCCATTTCAATCCCATCCATCGTTTACACTCATTCAGGGAATATTTTGGCAGAGGTTGCTGTGCTACATTCCTTTGCATTAAACTGTAAATGGCAAAAATGTGTCTGGATCGACCGGACCAGGATTTACATGATTCATCAATACCAGTTAAACCCTGTCAGTCATTTATACTCATTCGGGGGAAGGTTTACACAACCTGCAGAGCTGTGTTGCCCTATAGTAAAGAAATGACTACAGACTGCTAACATTTGCAGCCCAAATGGAATTGTGCAGAGCTGTATAGCAAGTCAATGCAGTTTCATCTCAAATCAAAAAGCTGTTTAAAGTTAAAACCTGCAACATGAACCAAAGTGCATTGTTGAAAAGCGGCACATTCCTGGCATAGTGCAGTACAGGTATATATTTATCATTTGTTTCAATGATACAAAACCTTAACTGGATGATTACTCCCTAAGATTACAAGTCTCATCTCCAGCATAGTGCATCAGCAAAACTATTAAGAACCAGGCGCCTCCAATGATTCCAGTACATTATGATAGTTCATAAATATGTGTGAGAAAAATAAGAAAAGTAACCCTCATGGGAAAATATCTATTCTGTTCAATGAAGTGTTAGCTTGTTTTCAATCACATCTAGGTTTTGCTTCTTTTTTGCAATTGAAATTAAATTAATTACTCATATTAAACTTTATTATGGGTAGAAAAAATGAAAATTCTGTGTATAATCAAACATCTTTTAAACCCAACCATGCCAAGAAAATACAGTTTCAAAATAGTCTACACTCTATTATTATTATTATTATTATTATTATTATTATTATTATTAACCTCATGTGGTGTTCAATGGCTCAACTGATGTTAATGTTCTTTTTTTTTCTGAGACTTATGAAACTTTTTTGGTGAATTTTCTGTCATTGGGTAATAATAATAAACAGCACAGTTAACTGTACAATTCATTTCTAGCAAAAGAAATAATTATAAAAAAACAAATTACAAAAGTCTATGACAAAAGTGTGGTGAAGACTGAAAATCAAGACAGTTATCATGTTCCCTGGTATAGTGCGACACCAGCGTAGAAGGGTCCCCATTGTGTTTAATGATGATCCTAAAAATTGTTCAATGAAAGTAAATATTTCTAAATCCTGCATTAACAAATGGTGCTGTGGCAATAATAGGCAACTTTTTCTTCTTCAAGATCACAGCAAAGGCAATCGCTATGGATACAGTTTTCTTAAAGGGAATTTCAGTTGCTGTCTTTCTCTCCCTTGCCTGCCTGTCTGTTTCACTTCCTTTCATTCCCTCTCTCCCACCTGTATGTCCTTCAGCCTCACTCTTTCTCTCTGTCTACCTACCTACCTGTCTCTTTCTGTTGGTCCAATTAAAAAAATATATACTAACTGATCTTTTGTCGCCAGAATTATTATAAGATGATGAACAATCTGGACATGTTTAAAGTGTTACTGAACACCCTTTAGTGTTTACAACAGACACATGACTTACAATTGCTGTCTCCTGTGCTGTTACTGAAATATCTTTTTAAACATAACAAATGTTTTTTTATGTTTTATTTATATACCCTGGGCCATAAATCTACTGAAGAATGGAACCAAAACAAAAGTATGTGCTACAGCTGGCAGGTGTTCCCCTGTATGTGTGTATAGCTATGGGAGAGGAGCAGGGGAATGTGCTTAGAGAAGGAGAGGAGTGGAAGAGGAGAGAAGAGATTATTATTATTATTATTTATTTCTTCCAGGGCGACTTACAGTCGTAAACAAAAATACATTTCAAGAATCACAGTACAAGTACTAATACAATTAAGAGCAAGATAAAAATACAATGACTTCGGCTCTAGCAAGTACAAGTATGACAAAATACGATTCAATAACGGAGCAGATAACAGTGTCTGTGATAGTTACATCAGGATATAATTAAATACAAAATAATACAGATTAAATAACACTTGTGACAGATTACAGTACTCTAAAGTACAGGATTAAATGCAGTAAAATAGGGGGCAGATAAGCGCAAGTAAAGCGCATTTAAGGAAGAGTGATAGTGTCCCAGGGGAAAACAGAGGAGTTCTACAGGTGCTGTCTGAAGAGGTGAGTCTTGAGGAGGCACCGGAAGGTGGTCAGGGACTGGGCGGTCCTGACATCTGTAGGTAGGTCATTCCACCACTGCGGAGCGAGGGTGGAGAAGGAGCGGGATCTGGAGGCAGGGGAGGGTAGAGGAGGTAGAGCCAGTCTTCTAGTGCAGGAGTGGAGAGGTCGAGTGGGGGTGTAGGGAGAGATGAGGGTCTGGAGGTAGCTGGGTGCAGTCTGGTCAAGGCATCTGTAGGCTAGTACAAGAGTCTTGAACTGGATGCGAGCGGTGATCGGGAACCAGTGGAGTGAGCAGAGCAGTGGAGTTGCGTGGGAGAAGCGAGGCAGAGAGAACACCAGGCGAGCAGCAGAGTTCTGGATGAGCTGGAGCGGATGGGTGGCGGACATAGGGAGGCCAGCCAGAAGAGAGTTGCAGTAGTCTAGGCGGGAGAGTACCAGGGCCTGGACCAGGAGCTGGGTGGCGTAGTTGGTGAGGAAGGGTCGGATTCTTCTTGACAACAGAGATGACAACAGAAGAGAGATGAGTAGAGGAGCGATGTTGTCATCCCTCTCTGTCAGTAATGTAACAATCACATAAACACCCAGAGTGTTTACTTACCCCAGTTTCTTTAATTTACAGATCCTTCAGTGCAGCAGACAGCAGGCTATTCCCGCAGGCTATTCCCTCCCAGCTCCAGCAGTCTCAGGGTTGACTAGTTTGTACGGAGAGCAAAGGCCAGGTCCTCACAGGAATCGCCCATGAGACAACATCCCAACAGCCTGCAGAGATAAAGCGACAGGGTCTCACTAGAAACTCAGTTCTGTACACCTGGCTGCTCTGCTGCTGCCAAGATTGAAATCAGGAACTGTGGTAGTTTTTTCTTATTCTGTCTGTCTGTCTCTGCCTGCCTCTCTTCACTCCCCCACCTCTAACTCTGTCCCTCCCGCACTCTCCCTCTACCCACTCCCTCTCTAACTTATCCCCCTCCCTAACTTATCCCCCTCCCGTTCTCTACCTCTTTTTACTTCCCTCTCTCTCTCTCATCATTAACCCCCCTCACCCTGCCTTTATGTCTGTCTCATTCCCTTTCACTCTATCTCCCTCTCTCTCTTCCTGTCTGAAAGTCTGCCTAATAAAAGTTTACCATAGTAAATGCACAGGAAGGTGTAATGTGGTAAACTATGGTAAATTCACAGTATAACCATGGGAAAAGTATGGTAAAACTGCAACGATACTGTGGTAAACTTGTATAAGGGTTAGAATAGCTATTGTGCTTTAGTTACACAGGAATGTTACAGTAACATAATATTTAAGTAAAATGTATGTGGTCGTTATCATGGCATTCACCATCAACTTGCGTCTCTCCCTCCCTCGGTTTCTTTCTCACCATCCTTGTTTCATTCTGTCCCTCTCTCCCTGTCCATCTGTCTCTCTCCCTCCCTCTCTTTCTTCCTCCCTCCCTCCTATCCTGTCTCTCTCCCTTCCTGCCTCTCTCTGCATCCCTTTATCCCTCCCTCCCACGTTTCTTTCTTTCCCTCTCTTCCTCCCTCCTATCCTGTCTGTCTCTCCCTTCCTGCCCCTTTATCTGCATCCCTCTCTCCCTGTCTACATATTCATCATATTTTCAATGTTACCAATTATTTTAACACTTTTTAAATTTCCCTTCTTAACTCACACAGCGATGCACTGCTGTGGTTGAATAGTTTCCCCATTCACTTGAATGTAACATTCCTCTATAGACTTGCACTGGGTATGCTCTCGCTCTGTATTATTGTTTTACAGGTTAAGGGGCTGAATACTTATGCAACCAGTACTTATCATTTTGTACATTTTCTTTGCAAGTTTTTCTGACATTTAACCTCCTCCTCATACAACAGTGTTCAGATTAACCACTACAGCTTCGAATAAAAAAAAATTGTTTGAAAAACTGTGCAAACATTATTTGTAATTCAACAAAATGTGAAAACTTTGCAGGGGGGTGAATACTTCTGCAAACCAATGTATCTATATATACCCAGGCCCACCGAGAGGGCGGGGAGGACTGGGAAATTTCCCCGGGGCCCAACACCCCGAAGTATATATATAATAATTTAAAACAACTAGCCCTGCACAAGACCCTTTGCGTTCCCAGCACCACATTAAAAAGAAAAACTCCCGTCCTGCACACCGAGCCGATGTGCTTCTGTGGTGTATTGATTGTGTATCCAGGCGCTGTCAAACACTTCCTTTCACACAGTGATTTGAACTTTAGCATTTCATATTTTACTACACCAAAAAGCTGAAAAAAAGGCATAGCAATTATGTATTTTTTTAAAGACTGTTAAAAACTTTAAAAGAACCCAAAAGTTGCACAATATATACCACAGTATGAATTATTAAGATCTATAATTTGCTTAAAACAACGTGGTCAGCAGTTTGTTAGAAAAATAGTATTGTGTAAAATAAATAAAGTACTTTCTTCAGCTGGTGGTAAACACAATTAGAGAATGATCCGTTATATCGCTTAAAATACAAATATATTTACCAATACAGGCTATTAGTTAAGAGCAGAGATGGGTGGTTTATTTTTGGCACGTGATAAATAAAATAGTGTATAGCAACACCATTAAAATGCAGTTTATGCTAAAAACGTATGTTATTTGATGTTAAGTAAGCTATAAGCACCCATTACATTTCTGTGAACCATTTCAGAATTGCAATCCTAAGGAATATGACTGTGCTTTATCAGCATCAGGCATATCTCTATTTAAAACAGCAAATGTGGGAAGAGTAAGGCAGATTTATAATATGAAAATATCACAAGATATATGAATACAAATATCAAAACAATCGATATTACATTGAAAAAGATATTTCAGCAATATGTTTAGCACATGGTTAGTGTGTTTGTTGTAAACACTAAAGGGTGTTCTGTAACACTTTAAGACTCTGTGTTGTAATTGTTGTAACACTTTAATTTGTGCAGTAAAATGTGACGAGTTGGTTTTGTTTTTAGAATTGATATTTATTATAATGTCATTGTTTTGAAGGAAGGAATTTCTCAACAATTGTAATTTTTTTTTTTTTGCTGGGGTGGGGGGTGGTTTTTTTTAAAATGGATCCTGGAGACAGTTTAACATGTGATGTGATGAATTTTTTACTTTTTTAAATTAAAGTCATAATTCTTTCCCCTTGTGTGTCTGTCTCTACTCTCTCTCTACTTATATTTCTGTCTGTCTCTCTCTACCTTATTTTTCTACTGTGATGTATTATGAGCATCAGCAATTTACTCAAAGCCTCCACTTGTGTTTTCTATTATCATAACAACCTTGGCTTGAAAAACATTGCGTGAAATAGCTTGCATCACTCGATTTTCAAGATGTCTTTTTACTTTTTTTAAATTTAACCCTTTGCGGTCCATTGACGGACCTGGTCCGACATTGCAATTATTCCTATCAGGTCCATTGTCGGACCCTGTCCGACATCATTATAGAAATGCAAAAAAAGGGGTTTTAGTCGTTTTTTCTCCGGAAAAAGTCGAGAAAACCATTCAATGGCTGAGTGGGAACGACAGGAGCCGAGACAAGTCGGGGGGGAAAAAAAAAAAAAAAAAAAAAAGGCGTATCTCATGAACGGTCATACATGGCCCAGGTATCAGATAACGGGGCGGTCATAAGTAAACAAGCTGCCTGATAGCGAGTCCCCGCACAGAGAACACGGACATTTGCAGAGCTTTTTTGAGATGTTATAGTAATAAAATAATGACTTGGATCGCATTATTGAGGAGTTTGGTGATAAAACGAGATGATTGATCGGTATGTATGACTATTATTATTATTACTATTATTAATTATTTCTTACATAGGTGAAAGCTATAGCGAATGAAAGGGTGGGGCGGGGCTGGAGATGCCTAGTGAGTGCTTTGTTGATATGCAGGGCCATTTAAACCTGTTTGACTGTGAAAAAAATACTTTTAAACAGCGCATCTAAAATTAACTGCGCGTGTGAAAATAAATTAGACCTGGCGTGCCTGACGCGCATTTAATAAATGGACCACAAAGGGTTAAGTAATAATTCTTTCCCCTTGTCTGTCTGTCTCTGCCTCTGCTCTCTCTCTGCTTCCACTTCTGTCTGTCTCTCTCTACCTTCAGTTAATGGGGAAGGAGGGAAAGACAAAGAGAGACAAGGAGGGAAGGAAAGAAGAGAGAGAGAGAGAAGGCCCTCTCGGGTATGCTGTCTTGCCTATCCTGACTGAAATTGACATGCAACAGGGAGATGCAGCTTTTACACATTACACAGTGCATTCCAGAGACTCAATCTGCCTAACAAATGAATGAGTCATGTGAGGGACAGCCCAGTGACAAAAGTGTGTGCTACGGCTGGCCGGTGTTCCCCTGTATGTGTGTATAACCATGGGAGAGGAGTAGGGGAATGCTATAGGAGAAGGAGAGGAGTGGAAGAGGAGAGAAGAGATGAGAGGACAGGAGATAGAAGAAGAGAGGAGTAGAGGAGTGAAGTTGTTATCCCTCCCTGTCAGTAACATAATAATCACACAAACACCCAGAGTGTTTGCTTACCCCAGTTTTTCTAATTTACAGTTTGGATCATTCAGTGCAGCAGACAGCAGTTTTGCTCCCGAAAGCCCCAGGTTATTCCATCCCAGCTCTAGCTCTCTCAGGGTTGAGTGGTTTGTACGGAGAGCAGAGGCCAGGTCCTCACAGCAATCACCCGTGAGACGACACCTCGTCAGCCTGCAGAGATAAGGAGACAGGATCTCACTAGAAACTCTGTACACAAAACTTCTGTACAAATGGCTGCTCTGCTGCTGCCAAATGAAATCAGTAACTATGGTAGTTTTTAATCCATTTGATTGTCTTATTCGGTCTGTCTCGACCTGCCTCTTCATTTCCTCTCCCTTTCTCTGCCTCTATCTCCCTCTCTTCCCCCTGCTCTCATCATAAATCACTCCTCTCCCTGTCTTTATGTTTGCCTCCCTCTCTCCCCTGTCTCTCTCTATTTCTCCCTGTCTGAAAGTTTACCATAGTAAAAGCACAACAAAGTAATAAAGCATAGGTAAGCATTGTAAAGAACAGCTAGGTCTGGTAAAGCATAATAAACATGACAAACTAAGGTAAAGTATGGTAAATGCATAGTCATTACCCCCTCTTTTTCTCTATCTCTCTCTCCCCCATTCTCTCTCTGTCTCTCGTCAATACCCCCCATCTCATTGTCTTTGTCTGCCTCACTCCTTTTCACTCTCTCCCTCTGTCTGTCTGAAAGTTTACCATAGTGAAAGCATAGTAAAGCATACGACAGCATTGTAAAAAGAAATGAGGTATGGTAAAGCATATTAATAAAAATGGCAAACCAGGGTAAACTATGGTAAGTGCACAGCCTAACCATGGGAAAAGTATGGTAAGACTGCAAAGATACTGTGGTAAACTTGTATAAGGGTTAGCACAGCTATTGTGCTTTAGTTACATAGAAATGTTACAGTAACATAATTTTTTTTTTTTAAAATGTATGTGGTCATTATCAAGGCATTCACCATCACACCCTCCCTCCCTGTCTCTCTCCCTCCATCCCAGTTTCTTTCTTACCCTCCTTGTTTCATACTGTCCCTTCCTCTCTCCCTGTCAATCTGTCACTCTCCCTCCCTCCCTCCTATCCTGTCTCTCTCCCTTCCTGTCCCTTTCTCTGCATCCCTTTATCCCTCTCCCCTGTCACTCTCCCTCCCACAAGTCTCCCTCTCTCTCCCTCCCTCCCTCCTATCCTGTCTCTCTCCCTTCCTGTCCCTTTCTCTGCATCCCTTTATCCCTCTCCCTCCCACAAGTCTTTCTCTCCCTCTCTCTTCCTCCCTCCCTCCTATCCTGTCTCTCTCCCTTCCTGTCCCTTTCTCTGCATCCCTTTATCCCTCTCTGTGTCCTGTGTCCCACAAGTCTTTCCCCTCTCTCTTCCCTCCCTCCCTCCCTCCCTATCCTGTGTCTCTCCCTTCCTGTCCCTCTCTGCATCCCTTTATCCCTCTCCCTCCCACAAGTCTCTCTCCCTCTCTTCCTCCTTCCCTCCCTCCCTCCTATCCTGTCTCTCTCCCTTCCTGTCCCTTTCTCTGCATCCCTTTATCCCTCTCTCCCTGTCTGTCACTCTCCCTCCCACAAGTCTTTCTCTCCCTCTACCTTCCTCCCTCCCTCCTATCCTGTTTGTCTCTCCCTTCCTGCCCCTTTCTCTGCATCCCTCTTATCCCTGTCTCTATATATTCACCATATTTTCAATGTTACCAATTATTTTACCACTTTTTAATTTCCCTTCTTAACTCACACAGTGATGCACTGCTATGGTTGAATAGTTTCCCCATTCACTTGAATGTAAAAACATTCCCCTATAGACTTGCACTGGGTGCACTCTCGCTCTGTATTATTATTTTACAGGATAAAGTAATTGTAGATAATAAAATCATTTCATAAATCTTACCTGTTTTGCACCACCATTGGCTAAATAGTTCTAAATTGTGGAGTTTTGAAAGAAACACATGTTACAACACACAGGAAGCTCTGTTTTTTGCACTTCCTGGGTCATTTCACCTCAGCACTGTCTACAGGGTTAATTACTCATTTTATGTTAAATTAGAAAATTCTATGTAAACAAGCATATTTTTTGTACCCCATCCTATTTAATGACATGTCACTGATATTTACTAGATGCCAAGAAAAGAAAGAAAATTGTTTTAAACACATACCACATAAAACACCGCTAGGTCAGCACTGCCAGCAACTCGGAGCGTTTCTCATTGTTTCAACCTATGATTGAAGGTAAGCCCCCACACCGTTTGTTTTTCCCAGTGTGTTCTTTTAAAGGCATTAGAATTTATTTCTGTTATTGGTTGTTTTATGGGTTTAATTTGTAACTTTTTAGGGTTAGCCAACACCTCATAATTTTTGGAAGTAATTTAGTCTAGTCTTTAAAATTTGAATAGTAATTGATTTTTTTGCTGTCGATCTTCATATACGTATGTGGTTCAATCCTGGCACCCAAAGAAAAAAAAAAATAAAAGATCTGGAATAACTTAACACAGGTATGAAACATGTGCTTAATGTTGTTTAAGAAAACGGACCAGCAGTGAAGCCGGTAGCTTATGTCCATACAGCATGTTCTGTGCACGCGCATTAGGAGGATACCGTGGAAAGTGATGATGTAAAATGGACTGCTTTAGGTAAGAAAGTGAATGAGTACACGTACAGATTAGAAATATGCATATGAAAAGCAAACGTTTATCAGATTATAGACAAATTAAATATGAAAGGTCTATAGCAGGCTAGGAGTGTATGACAAAAGTGTGGTGAAGATGCAAAATCAAGACAGTTATCGTGTTCCCCCGGTATAGTGCGACAGACAGACGGACATCCAAGTATATGGGTCCCCATTTTTTAAATGATGGCCCTAAAAATTGTTCAATGATTATAAATATTTCTAAATACTGCATTAACAAATGTTGCTATGACAATAATGAGCAAATTGAAGTCATAAGCATCTCTCCCTCCCTCCAAGTCTGTCTCTCTCTTGCTCTCTGTCTGTCTCTCCCCTCCTCTCTCTCTCTCCCATGTCTGTCTGGTCCCCTGTCTGTTTCACTTCCAGTCAATCTTCCCCCCCCCATGCCTGTCTCTCTCTCCCTCCTCCCTCCCTTCCCTCTTTCTCTCTTCCTCTCTGTCTCCTTGCTCCCTGTCTCTCTCTGTTGCTCCTATTTAAAATATGTATATACTAAATAATAATTTGAACCAGGATGTTCTACTTCTTTTAAGAAGATCTGTCAGTAGCCAGAATTATTTTAAGATGAACAATGTGGACAAGTTTAAAGTGTTACTGAACACCCTTTAATGTTTACAACAGACACACGACTTACAATTGCTGTCTCCTGTGCTGTTACTGAAATATCTTTCTAAACATAACAAATGTTTTGATATTCTATTTATATTCCCTGGGCCATAAATCTACTGAAGAATGAAACCAAACACATTATTTATCAGACACCATGAAAACAACTGGCATTTTATCCAAATAAAATGCACTTACTACATCACTGACGCAGATTTTTAGTTCCTACATGATACCTAGCGTGTGAAGACAGTGTAATGTATAACGAGTATCAGCATTGAATATGTGTCACCAGATTTGATACCTCTGTGACTTTGGTGATTTTGCTGGTGTCTTAAAGATTGTACACTGCAACTGTGATACATTGAAGGCTGCAGTATACAAAAAAATAAAAAATAAAATAAATAATATCTGGAAGGTGAGAGAGTGACGGAGGGCCCTGTCAGGTCTGCTGTCTTGCCTATCCTGACCGAAACCAACATGCAACATGAGATACATCTTTTACATATCTAGACAGGTGATCCACTTGGGGCCTGCTGACAGCAACCAGTCTTTGAACCTGCAAGACGTATGCTTGAATGCTGAATGCTGTTTGCTAAAACTGCTTTTAAAAATCCATATGGGAGAATTATAATAAAGCTTACTTACTTGATTCAAAGACTTTTTGACATCTGTTCCGACGTCAGTGTCTTCTTTATAAATAACTTGCAACCTTGGAATCCACTTTAGCTCATCGCCCGAGGACCGTAAGGGTTCAAGAGCGTGACAGTGTTTACTTACTCCAGTTTCTCTAATTTACAGTTTGGATCCTCCAGTGCAGCAGACAGCAGTTTCATCCCTGAATCCCCCAGGTTATTCCATCCCAGCTTCAGCTCTCTCAGGGTTGACTGGTTTGTACGGAGAGCAGAGGCCAGGTCCTCATAGCAATCCCCCGTGAGACGACACCCCCTCAGCCTGCAGAGATAAGGAGATAGGATCTCACTAGAACCTCAGTTCTGCACAACTGGCTGCTCTGCTGCTGCCAAGATTGAAATAAGGAACTGTGGTAGTTTTTAATCTATTTGATGGTCTTATTCTGTCTGTCTCCATTAATCTGTCTCTGCCTGCCTCTCTTTACTCCCCCTCTCTCCCCCACCTCTAACTCTGTCCCTCCTGTACTCTCCCTCTACCCCCTCCCTCTTCTTGTCCCTAACCCCTCCCCTTCTCTACCTCTTTTTACCTCCCTCTCGTCATTAACACCCCCTCTCCCTGTTTTTGTCTCCCTCCCTCCCTCCCTCTCCCCGTCTGAGTTTCCCCAATAAAAGTGTACCATAGTAAAAGCACAGGAAGGTGTAATGCAGCATAGTGAAAGCATGTGAAAGCATAGGTAAGCATTGTAAAGAATAGCTAGGTATGGTAAAGCATAATAAAAATGGCAAACAAGGTAAACTATGGTAAATGCACAGTATAACCGTGGGGAAAGCATGGTAAAACTGCAAAGATACTGTGGTAAACTTGGATAAGGGTTAGCACAGCTATTGTGATTTAGTTACATAGAAATGTTACAGTAACTCTATGTGGTCATTATCAAGGCATTCACCATCATACCCTCCCCTCCCTGTCTCTCTCCCTCTCTCCCAGTTTCTTTCTTACCCTCCTTGTTTCATTCTGTCCCTTCCTTTCTCCCTGACTATCTGTCTGTCTCTCTCTCTCTCCCTCCCTTCCTCTTCTTCTCTCCCTCCTATCCTTTCTCTCTCCCTTCCTGCCCCTTTCTCTGCAGCTCTCTATCCCTGTCTCCACATATTCACAATATTTTCAATGTTACCAATTATTTTAACACTTTTTAAATTTCCCTCCTTAAGTCACACAGGGATGCACTGCTATGGTTGAATAGTTTCCCCATTCACTTGAATGTAAAAACATTCCCCTATAGTTTTGCACTGGGTGCGCTCTCGCTCTGTATTATTGTTTTACAGGATAAAGTAATTGTAGATAACAAAAGCATTTTATAAATCTTACTTGTTTTGTAACACTATAAGCTAATTTTGTCTCAAATATGTAGTTTTGAAAGAAACACATATTTCTTGCACTTCCTGGTTCATTTCACATTCAGGGTTAAAGTGTGTTACTGGCTGAAAGATGCCAGTCAATAGGAGAAGCAGCCAATTGGTTATTGATAGGAAAGAAGCCAGTGAAGGGGCGGGGACAATTTCACCCTCGCTTGGCTTGCAAACAGAGATAAACCAGTGTAGAATCAGATATCACCTTTTAAATGAAAATACATGTGCGCTAAAACATGTCCTTCTTTCAAAACTATACATTTGATACCTATATAAAAGTAATAAGTACTTTGAAATACTTATTATAAAATTTATAGCCCCAAGTATTTAAAATGGATATATATATTTCTTTAAAATACACACAGGTTCAGCTGGAGATCATTACTTTGAACTCTTTCTAGTTCACCAATAAGAGTGATAAATAAGAATTAACCCCCAAGTGCAAATGTCTATTCTGTTCAATAAAGTGTTGACTCGTGTTCAATCACATTTTCTGGTTTTATAGCTTTTACATTTCTAAAACTCTACAATAGAATTTGTTTTCAATAAATTGTACGTATCCTCAGTAGTAAGATCACCCCTCAATTAAGACCACATTTTGATGGTCCTTTACCTGGCCTTAATATTGAGGTTTATTCAAATAAATCGGTTAATTACTGATTTAAAATATTATCATGGAGTCAAAAAATACATTGTAAAATTAAAAACTTTTTTTTTTTTATAGCACCTGATATTTTTATAGCATTTCACAGATAAAGGAAGGAATTACCGTATTCCTTTGAATTTTAGACACACTTTTTTAAAAAAAAATTCTTCTCAAAAATGGCCTTTGTCTTAAATTTGTAAACTGAATTGCGGAAGTCTAGCACATACACAAACATTTGAAAAGGTGTTTACGTCCCACTCCTATTACTTCTGATTGGCTAGCTGTGGAAGAAGCTGATTTTCTGTTGGTTACAAAGAAACCCAGAAATGCCTGAGAGTGAGAGCCTCTGTTAAGAGACATGCTAATCTTTTAAACTTTAGGTATTATTTATGTTTTTTGTGAATGAGCAAATAAGATGCTGCTTTCTGAATGAACCTGACATTTAAATGCAGCAATCTAATGAAGTTACAAAAAAAAATAAAAAATACACACCATAGTCGCTAAGGTATTAGCAGATTAGAAAAAATCGTGTTGTGTAATTTATAACAAAAAAACCCCCGTAAAGTTTACTGTTTAGAAGCATTTCAAGACAAACTTTCCCTGGCAAAAAATATGATTTTTTTTTCTTTTGATTTTAGTGTTGCTAACCTAGTTTGCTATTTACCATATTTACAGTTATATTTACATATATATATAAACGCTATATTAAAAAAATATAAAACTTATATATAATTTCTTTTATTTTTTTTGTTTTATTTTATTACTGTATTAGTTATTTATTGGACATGCACAATCCATTGATTTGTGAAACTATTAAAACATTAAGATTGACACATGTTTATAATAATAGAAATGAAATGCTTATAAGTATAGTACTATTAAGTAAAAAAATATATATTGTTTTAAACAAAAAAAAACATACTTTATGTCTGCAGAATTTGATGGAAAAATATGCTCTAAATTTAGAGGATTTATTTGCAGAAAACAGTAAAAAAAAAAAAAAAAACAAAAATCTGGGGTACAGCAGTTTCAAAACTGAAAGAACATCAAGAAAAATCAGAATTACACAAAGCTGCAGTAATAAACAACAATGATTTTGTATTGTGATGCAACAAACTAAAACACCTGCACATCAATATTTGAATTTAATTATAGAGAAAGTTTTCAAAAACAGACAGAAGCTTTTTTATATTTGAATAACTCCCCAGTATTACTTATTATAGTTGGACTCTTAGTATGTTAATTAAATGTACCAGCAAATGTGTTCCAAACTGCACTGAAAGAAACATTTCCTTTGTATGTTATAAATTGGTTGCTTGTGAAGTCATCCATCTTCCTTTTTGATCACATTGAAGAATTTTTGAACCAGTCAAGGTCAAGGTAGATCTGCCCATGTTAATCACTAATTGATTGATTGTGTTCACTGTTAAATTAAACCAAAATCCTACCTTATATTCTGGTATTTTTTTGTGTGTGTTTTGTGTGAACGGGAGTTGGGGAATATTTTAAGAAGGACAAGTAGATTTTTCTAGCATTTTGTCCCTTGACAACAAGTTTTTTTTTTCAGAAATTGGCCATCCCTGATGTGTGCATAAAAATCAGCAGCAAAGGAAGCGTCCTCCACCACACAAACAGTGGGTGACTGACTGGCAGGTGAAGGGTTCCGTAGTAGTTATTCTCCAGGATGCTCTCTTCCTCAATGTAAGCTATCAGGTGCAGCACCCGCGCTGTAAATGTGGCCGTGGTCAGGAGAAGATGAACTGGCACTGCTGTTTTCTTAAACAGACGAGGACTTGCTGGTCTTTTGCCAGCCAATCAGGCCCTCCTGATCAGCTCAGCTCCAGCCAAACCTTCCTGTTTACTACAGCAGCAGTGCAGCTGAACCAGTGACAGGATCCTCCCTGTCACAGCGCATCCTTAGCTTCCGGAGGAATTTGAAGAGAAGCTTTTACAATTTTAGCTTTCGTTATTAGGCTCAGTTCTTTATGGTTGGTTGTTTTGTTATCCCGGATTGGGTTTATAATAGTTTATTTTAGATAAACCTTCAACATGATTTAAACAAACTGAGATAGTACATAATAACTTTGCTAAACAGTCTTATTACTAATTGCGGTTGACTAAGAATTCTTAGGATATTGCTAGGAGAAAAGGATATAAACCAGCCCAGGATTATTCTTTATTTTTTGCTTTCTTATTTTTATCCCTTCTTTTTTCCTCCCTGATTTTATATTTGATCTTTGAAGGCTGTGCACATGCCAATGTGATTGATTGTTTTTGAGAAATCAGTTACTTAATTTTTTTATTTTTTTTTTTTTTTTATTCTAAAGCCCAAGAAAATGGACTGACTGGACTTTAATACGTGACCAGACTAATCTGCTTGATTGTTTTGTGAATCTGAATTTCTTGAAGATGTAAAGCTCTATTAAAAGAGTTATCACTGTTATTGTTGTATTCTTTCATGCTAATGTTCTGTTATGTTTTCTTTTGTTGTTCTATAAGCAATCTACTATTAGTTCTAAATTCTTCGCTCTATTCTCCTTGTCCTATTTATTATTTTGTTTCAATTTGACTAATTAAGATTAATCTGGCCCTTAGTATTTTGACCATTCAGTAACAGGGTGCAGGTTTGGTGGCTAATTTTTTAGTTATTAGTGTCTGTCTTCAGGTGGTTGTGCATCAACTTTATTTTAAATCCTTTAAGAAATCAATTTAGCTTTTGTTTTTCTATTAACATTATTCCGGTGGGACAATTCCTACCTTGCACCCAAATACATTTTGAACTTTTTGGTTGGCACTGTCACAACACCCAGTCTTTACTTACCCCAGTTTCTTTAATTTACAGTTTGGATCCTTCAGTGCAGCAGACAGCAGTTTCCCTCCTGAACTCCCCAGGTTATTCCATCCTAGCTCCAGCTCTCTCAGGGTTGAGTGGTTTGTACGGAGAGCAGAGGCCAGGTCCTCACAGCAAACACCTGTGAGATCACACTCAAACAGCCTGCAGAGTTACGGAGATAGGATCTCACTAGAAACTCAGTTCTGTAAAACAGTCTGCTCTGCTGCTGCCAAGATTGAAATCAGGAACTGTGGTAGTTTTAATCTATTTTATTCTTTCTGTCTCACTTAATCTGTCTCTGCCTGCCTCACTTCATCCCCTCTTTTCTTTTGTAGTAGGTAAAACCCCGTAGTATGAAATGACTGATGACTCCACTCGGCATCATCTCAAGAAGCTTTATTACAATGCGTAAGGGAAGAGCAGCAGCTGTCCCATGAACACACTCTCTTGGTTATTGACAAGGTAGCACTATTTATACAGGACTAGCATAGCAACAATAGGCAGATTAGAACTTCCTAGAACTTTCTCAAAAGTTGAAGATTCCCTTGTATGGGGTTGTTTTTTAGTTAGGCAGTTCCACCTCAAAGTAGACATAACAGCACCCTAACTATATCCCTTTTATCTCTTGAGAAACACATTTCTCACTAGAACATACTGTGCTCAGGACACCACATGATTGTTCTTAACCCTTTAGATATCACATCACATATTCGATGCCTCTTCAACTTCCTCCTTGTCTCCTTCTCCCTCTGTCCCTATCTCCTCTTTCTCTCTCTCAGTCACTACCTCCACCATCGCTCTCTTCCTGTCTTTCCCTCCTCTCTCTGCATTAACTCCCCCTTCCTGTCTTTATGTCTGTCTCACTCATTTTCACTCTCCCTTTCCTCCCTCGATGTCTGTCTACCTCTTTCTATCTCCCACCCCCTCACTCTCTCCCCTGTCTCGCTCTACCTCCCTCCCTCTGTCAAGTTCTCTTCCTCGGTCTCTCCTCCCCTTTCTCTGTTCCTCTTTTCCCCTTTCCTCATTCTCTCCCTGTCCTCAGTTTCTCACCATCGACTCTCCCCCCTACTTCCCTTGTTTTAGTTTTGATCAATTTTATTACTGGGCAAGCAAAGTTCTGTTTTACCATCAACCTTATTATACACAGGCAATCTTATACACAGGTCTCACGCCACCACCATGTATAAAACTGAAAAACACTGAAGTATATGGGAAAATTATCATTCACCTAAATAATAATAATAATAATAAAGGTCTAAAAATGTTATTAGCAATCCTGGTAATTCTCAGATAAAACATTAAAATCACCTTATTTAATCAAAGATAATACAGGAAAAAAAAGTACTAGATCACCTACTGTGAAGAGTAAAATAAGATTTAAAACAAAGTTCACATTCCATTCAAAATATGAAAGCGAATGATGAATTTCATTTTTACTTCGGAACCAGTAATAACATTCAAATATGATCATAACCAGGGGTTCATTTGTGCCGGATCCCAGATCCAGTATCTTTTTGTCTGGCAGGGGAGAATTAACCTGTTTTCAAATGAATGGTATGGAAAAGAAAAAACTGCTATATACGTAACATGCAGAATAATAATAATAGTAATAATAATAAAAGCTATTGTCTAATAGCTGTTGTCTAGGAGAAGCTCTTAAAGGGGAAGGGAAACGGTGGGACTTTGTGTTAAAATTATTCATCCGTGCTAAGATAACATTTCCCACTGAAAACACGGTTGTAATATAAAACTATGGCAACCGGCACTTAAATTGTGATGTGTTCCACCGGCGGGTTTGTAAACAAAGATGGCAAATCTCACAAAGCGCTGGAACTAAGTGACTTTGAAGAGCTAGAATAGAGTCAGTCTCTAGAGCGCCAAATAGGCCCTATTGAAACTGAAAGAAAGGGTTCAGATTCCTGGGAATCTGACCCAGATAGTGAGAGAGATCCGGATCCTGACAGAACAGCACGCAGTTTCTGTTGCAGCTGCTGTAACTGCACGGTAATGCCGACCAGTGAGGAATGTGTTTGTTATTTTGAAATTCCGCGTTTATAGCACAGAATTCCTGAAAAACTGCCAAGTTCAACCCGCATCACACAAAATGCCAGTTTTAAAATTGTGCGTCTGGATAGAGAGGTCCTGGATACTGCAATGCTGCTTTTACAGACACCAGAGCTGACTCTGTATACGACCTATCACCAGCAGGTAGCCTGTGTTTGTATTTATGTGTTTCATAATCTTAGACGCATTACATTACTACTACTATAATAATAATAACCCCCCTTCATAGGTGTTAAAAATTGATAGAACAGCTTTAATGTTTTAAATTAAAACGATAAGTTGTTAACATATTATTAATTTATTTATTATTTTTAAAGTTTTATAATTTTTTCCCCCATGGGTATAGTTTCCCGCTAAACGACACTGCTAAAACCACCTCTTGTCCACCTTTTGAATCTTTACTGACACTCTGTATGCGGAAGCCTAAAGCACCCTACATATGCGTGCATACTCATCCTCCCTAGTTACTATTGGAGTGCTGTTCAAAGTTCTGAAAAAAAAAATCTGCTTTGTACACAAACACCTTTTCATAATCTGGCTAAAAATGAGCCGATATCCAATCCTGTTTTTTGATCCCATTACAGTACAACCAGCCCCAGGTCACTGATGCGAAGTGCATTTGAATTTACTGTTAGCACTACAGACATTTGGAAACTGGACAACTCACATAAATGCTAAATGTAAATCGTGCATAAATTACTTTATTATAATGATATTGTACAAAATCATCATCAGTAAGTCACGATTACAAAGTTCTGAATCTCATGTTAAAATGTTACGTTTTCCAAACAATTTGCATGAGAGAAATCACTGACTTCACACACGTCACATGCTTCTCCAGCCAGCGATGTCACAGGAGGTATTTCCAGCAATGGCGGATTACAGTTTGATAGGACTGTGGAATTTACACAGCTCGTTTGACATATACCGATCAAAAACAATCAAAACAAACCCGAGATTACATTCCTTTCCCATCTATTTTATAATTTACAAATACACCAAGAAGTGCTTCCTATCCCCTTTAACAGCATTGTTGTCGCTCCTGTTCATCAGATTAGCCGGCCCTCGGCTGGTATTCTTCAAACCTGAAGATTATGTTAAAACTGGCGAGGCAAAAATCAGCATGCAGCTACCTGACACCAACAACAAGACACGAAACCAACAAGCAGATGAGAACTTGAAGCATATATGGGAGCTGCTGACCTTTCACTCACTTTCCCTCCCTGTCAGTTTCTCTCCCTTTGTACGTCTATCTCCCCATCTCTCTTATTCCATCTGTTTGTCTCCTTTTGTCTGTCTTGCTCTGTCTCTCTCTCCCATCTGTCTTGCTTTTTTCTCCCTCTCTCTAGTTTTATTATTAGGAAAGCAAAGTTCACATAGAAATAAAATGCAGGGCTCAGGCTTAACTCATGTGCGGAGTGTTTTCAGATTGCTCGTTGGTTTCAGGATGAAGGTTGAGCACAGCTGTTATGCTTTAGTGAACACTTTAGACGTGTTTGTGTAGAGATGGTGTGTTTCTTTTTTGCTACTTTATTTTATATTAATTATTGTTAATAAGCAATGCCAGGTTACATATTTACTATATATATATATATATATATATATATATATATATATATATATATATATATATATATATATATAACGAACGACCGGCACTCACTCGGGTTCGTTGCCCCTTTAAAAGTACGACCCAGGACACAAGAAATGGAGTTTTCAGCGCTGACGCGCTACTTTTTAATAAACACACAAAAATAAAACAAACAGAAATAAACACCTAGCTCCTCTTGGGCGCTTACACAAGTTTTTCCCTTACTACGTTGCAGGACGGCTAAGCCGTTTACCTGCTAACACAAACACAAAACAAACTTAACACAGCACTTACTCTTATGACTGCTCGGAAACAGAGCACGTCTTCTGTCTCCTTCTACTCAGCAGCCTCGTACAGACAGGCTGCACGTCTTAAATACCCCGCGCCTGGCATTAATTTACAATACCGCTCAGGTGCGGGTGATAATTAACCAATAAACAAAATAAAACACTAAACAATGTGCATACGCACATGTTTTCTTCAGGAGGACACTAACCCTCCCTGATGTGTTACACATCCTTCCCCTTATGTGTGCAACACTGATCGGCCATTCAAAGGCCACTCCTCCCCTAAACACAACCACCCACCCCGAGTCCACAAATGTCAATTTTACGCCCTCTTGCACGGGCGGGCTTGAGGGTGGGTCGGTTCCTCCGCGTCCCAGGAAGGGACCTTGAACCGGGCGACATGGGACCCCACCGGATGACAGGGGCACGACCGACGGCCGGGGAACAGGCGGCTGCAGCAGCGGGCAGAGGTCTTCACCTGGGGACCCGGGCGCAGCGATGTCCGATCACCCAGGGGAGCTTAGCAGCGAACAGGGGAGCACTAGCGACGTCTGGCAGCAGCCCAGCGACGTCTGGGTGCTTGGGGAGAGCGGAGTAGGGAACCAGGGGCAGAACTGTGGCCGATGGTGCAGACTCCTGGGCTCCAGGACAAGCGCAGGGAGGTCTAGGAAGACCGGCAGGGTGTCCAGGAGCAAGGGGCAAGGGACCGCACTGACCAGCGCCGGATCCTCTTCCGGTGTTGTGGGCTGGAGCTGTGGTGGAGGTGCGGTGCTCAACTCCTCTGGCTCCGGGACGGTCTCTTCCTCCTGTTCTCCCTGCAGCAGCTCCTCTGGTGCAGGCGATTCCGAGGTTTCTCTCGCCGGCACCGCCTCTTCTGCCTGCTCCCACTTTTGGAGCAGCAGCTCCAATTCTGTCGGCTCCCGTTCTTTTATTTCTAACGGGGGCCACCCAAACTCTCTCTCCCATCTCTCAGTCTGCTCTAACTGAGCAGCGGTGTTCTGGTTGATGCTTGCGATCAACTCCTCAATGCTTTCCATTTCGTTTTGGGTCGTAGGGGCGCCCACACTTTCTGACACCATATGTAACGGCCCGGCACTCACTCGGGTTCGTTGCCCCTTTAAAAGTACGACCCAGGACACAAGAAATGGAGTTTTCAGCGACGCTGGCCTGCTTTTAATAAACACACAAAAATAAAACAAACAGAAATAAACACCTAGCTCCTCTTGGAGCGCTTACTACACAAGTTTTTCCCTTACTACGTTGCAGGACGGCTAAGCCGTTTACCTGCTAACACAAACACAAAACAAACTTAACACAGCACTTACTCTTATGACTGCTCGGAAACAGAGCACGTCTTCTGTCTCCTTCTACTCAGCAGCCTCGTACAGACAGGCTGCACGTCTTAAATACCCCGCGCCTGGCATTAATTTACAATACCGCTCAGGTGCGGGTGATAATTAACCAATAAACAAAATAAAACAATTAAACAATGTGCATACACACATGTTTTCTTCAGGGAGGACACTAACCCCCTCCCTGATGTGTTATATATATATATATATATATATATATATATATATATATATATATATATATATATATATATATATATATATATATATATATATATACACACACACACACACACACGCACACAAGTTTAACCACAGATCTTATTTTTAACTCTCCCACTGAATTGGACAGATACCAGGGTAAGTTATTTCAAATGTATCCATGTGACAGAGAAATGTTATTTTACAGTAACAGAATATTTAAGAACTCTCTCTATGTGGTGTGTTCAAAGTTCGTTATCAAGGCATTCTCCATCACACCCCTTATAACCAATTTGACCATGCTTTTCCCATGGTTATACTATGTGTTTACCATAATTAGTCATGCTGTTATCGATATGCTTTACCCTACCTAGCTATTCTTTACAATGCTAACCTATGCTTTATCTGCTTTCACTCTGCTTTCACTCTGCTTTTTACACTTTCCTGTTCTTTACTATGGTATCACCCTGTCTCCTCCCTCCCTCCTATCTGTCCCTCCCTCCGTCTCTTACTCTCCATCCCTGTCTCACGCTCCCCTTCCCTGACATTTACTTCATCGGTTAGTACATAAATTAATTATAGCATCTCAAATGAAAACATTATCTACCTCGTATCAGTCCAAGTAAATATATTCAATTAAAATACCAAGATTAGTATAGATCTTGAATATATCCTTTTTCTGTTCGTAGTACATAGCTAATTTAATATTACAAACAATATTCCCCATTATCTTAATACAGTGGTCTCCAACAGGTCGATCGCGGACCCTTTGAAAGTCGATCTCAGTTTTCTTTTATTTTTTAGTTTAAAAAAATAATTATCAGACGCGGGGAGATTCGAACGCACTCTCACCCATTTGCTCCCTTCTCTTTAAATGATCATGCGCAGTCTGTCATTCTTCTGTGACAACGGTTGCCTCATCCGGTGTTTCGATCTCTGTGCATTTGAAACTACAGTATTATTCTTGTTTGTTTGGTTTTTTACATTTTTGTTTAAATACATAAACAATGAGCGACAGACCTGGGCCATCTAAAAAGAAGCAGAAGACTGATAATTCCCATTCAGAATGGGAAAATGAATTTGTTTATAACAGTGAAAGACAAGTGTATGTGTCTGATATGTCACTCAAGTATATCAACGTGTAAAAAGGGAAATTTGGAACGACACCACACAACAATGCAACATAAATTTAAGGATAGTTTTCCATTAAATAGCGCTCTTCGAACGAAGAAAGTTGGTGAACTCAAAGGAGTTTTGAAGGCTCAGCAATCGTTTTTTACCAAACCGGCAGCAAAAGGGAAGGCCAGCACTACTTAATGCTGCTTATGGTGACCTGCTCCTCCATGCTGATGTGTGCTTAAGCAGAGGAAGAGTCTTGCAAAGATTTTTGGATCTCATGCCTGAAATCGGAACCTTTTTGGAATCGAGGCACGACACATGTAATGAACTGTCAGATAATAAGTGGTTGCTCAACTTCAGGTCCCTAACTGACATTACGGCCAAATTAAACAAACTGAACTGAGAGCTGTAGGGAAAGGACAAAGACATATCACACATAAGTGCAGTGAATGCATTCAAATTAAAGCTGGGTTTGTGGACTTCCCAAATGAATAACAGTGTTGCAGCACTTCCCCAATCTGGAAAAAATGTTGGGAAGAATTGAAGACAAAACAGAAATGTTCTGTGCACATCTAACTCAACTGGCAGAAGAATTCAACAGGCGATTTCAAGAGTTAGTGTTGATGGAGCCAATTGTGATGTTTGTTGCAAGTCTGTTCCTGCAAGTGGACATTGGTGGGTTGGCTGCGGCGTTACAACAGGTATTTAATGCCCAAAGTAATGAAGCAGAAATGGAGATAAATCACGATGCAAAGTGGTATTCAATTGAAAGCTAGGTATAAGGACTGTGATTTTGGGGAACTGTTAACAGAGAAAAGTACCCTCTTCTGTTGTCATCTGCTTTGAAGGTGAAAAGCTTTTGTTTGGTTCTACCCTGTGTGAAACTGCTTTCTCACAAATGAAAATTATTAAGTCCAAATACTGCACCGCATCACAGATTTTTAAGACTGCATCAGGCTGTCTGTTTCAAACTACAACCCAAATTTCAAGAAGCTGGCAGAAAATGTGCAGTCACAAGTGTCACAATGAAACTTGGTAAGTAGAAAAAATATATATTTTCTATATACATATGCAATTAGGTTTAGCTTTATAACAGAAACCTAAATATAAAATACATAAATATATTACTTTTCTCAATTTTTTTTGGAGTGTAGTGGTCTGACTGAAGTTCAAAAGGTGATCTTGCTCTTTAAAAGGTTGGAGACCACTGACTTAATAGGCACTATATCTTAACAGTACTTTTAACATCCAAAAATAAACTCAGTTCAAAAGTTAACCCTTTATGGTCCATTTATTCAGCGCCTCTCAAGTGCGTCAGGTCCAATTTATTTTCACATGCGCTGTTTATTTTACACACGATGTTTAAAAGTAATTTTATTCAAAGTAAAACAGGTTTAAAATGCACTGCATATCAACAGGACACTCAGTACTGCATCTCCAGCCCCGCCCCACCCCTCGTTCGCTGTATTTATCACATACCTCTTCATAGTCATACATACTGACAAAGAAATGAAAGAAGTTATTTACAAACCGCTAACCAAGATCATGCAACAGTCTCTTGACACGGGTTGTACTGACAGACTGGAAAATAGCAAACGTAATACCGATGTGCAAAAAGGGAGACAAAACCGAACCAATAAGCCTGACTTCTATTATATGTAAACTTATGGAAACTATAATAAGATCCAAAATGGAAAATTACCTATATGGTAACAATATCCTGGGAGACAGTCAGCATGGTTTTAGGAAAGGGAGACTGTGTCTAACTAACCTGCTTGACAATGGATAATTGCAAAGCATACGACATGGTTTATTTAGATTTCCAGAAAGCGTTTGACAAAGTCCCGCATAAAAGATTAATTCTCAAACTGAACGCAGTAGGGATTGAAGGAAATGCATGCACATGGATTAGGGAGTGGTTAACATGTAGAAAACAGAAAGTACTGATTAGAGGAGAAACCTCAAAATGAAGCGAGGTAACCAGTGGTGTACCACAGGGATCAGTATTAGGTCCTCTGCTATTCCTAATCTACATTAATGATTTAGATTCTGGTATAGTAAGCAAACTCATTAAATTTGCAGACGACACAAAAATAGAGGAGGGCAAACACTGTTGAAGCAGCAAAGGTCATTCAAAATGATCTAGACAGCATTCAGAATTGGGCATTCACATGGAAAATGAAATTTAATAGAGAAAGTGTAAAGTATTGCATGCGGGCAATAAAATGTGCATTATAAATATCATATGGGAGATACTGAAATTGAAGAAGGGAACTATGAAAAAGACCTAGGAGTTTATGTTGACTCAGAAATGTCTTCATCTAGACAATGTGGGGAAGCTATAAAAAAGGCTAACAAGATGCTCGGATATATTATTATTATTATTATTATTATTATTTATTTCTTAGCAGACGCCCTTATCCAGGGCGACTTACAATTGTTACAAGATATCACATTATTTTATTGTGAGAAGTGTTGAATTTAAATCAAGGGAAGTAATGTTAAAACTCCTAAATGCATTAGTAAGACCTCACCTAGAATATTGTGTTCAGTTCTGGTCACCTCGTTACAAAAAGGATATTGCTGCTCTAGAAAGAGTGCAAAGAAGAGCAACCAGAATTATCCCGGTTTTAAAAGGCATGTCATATGCAGACAGGCTAAAAGAATTGAATCTTTTCAGTCTTGAACAAAGAAGACTACGCGGCGATCTGATTCAAACATTCAAAATCCTAAAAGGTACAGACAATGTCAACCCAGGGGACTTCTTTGACCTGAAAAAAGAAACAAGGATCAGGGGTCACAAATGGAGATTAGATAAAGGGGCATTCAGAACAGAAAATAGGAGGCACTTTTTTACACAGAGAATTGTGAGGGTCTGGAACCAACTCCCCAGTAATGTTGTTGAAGCTGACAAGAAGCTGCTTGATGAGATTCTGGGATCAATAAGCTACTAACAACCAAACGAGCAAAATGGGCCGAATGCCTCCACTTGTTTGTAAACTTTCTTATGTTCTTATGTTCTTATCATCTCCTCCTCAATAATGTGATCCAAGTCGTTATTTTATTACTATAACATCTCAAAAAGCTCTGCAAATGTCCATGATATTCTCTGAGCACTGGATGTGGAAGCAGCTATCTTGTTTGGTTATGTCCGTGTTAGGTCTGTGGTGCAGGGACTATGTGTATTCCTCAGATCTGCCCCTTTTTTTCGGCTTCTCTCATCTCCTAATCGGTCTCATTCGGCTATTGAAAGGTTTTCTTGGCTTTTTTCCGGAGAAAAAACGATTAGAGACTTGTGCTTGACATTGGACCGGAAAGGTAAAATTGTATTGTCAGACCTGGTCCGACATAGGACCGCAAAGGGTTAAATTACTTTTGTTTATTTAAATGTTACAAAAGCTCTATGCACCAAGAAATTCAATACATTCGCATATAGTTACCAAACTTTCATTTAGAAATAGGTTTAAGAGTCTCAGAACAAAGTTGTTCACCACCACGGTTCCAAAGATTTTGCAAAGTTCATAGAATGATTTTGTTTCAATGGTTTAAAAGATGTTTCTTTTTTCCTTGTGATTTCCTCAAATAAATGAATTCTTGGTAATGGCCTTGTTAGATTGTCGGTAGATACAAGAATGAAGCTTTCTGTATTAAAAGTTGGACACAAGAAGTTGTTGTTCTCAACAGGTCAAATGGCAGGCTGGAAGCTTTCAAAAGGTCTCTCATCCTTGTGGCTGGTTGAAGTGCAGAATAGCCAGCAGAGCGGAGTTTGTTCCAAACCGATGTTAAGGCAAGTGGGCCAGTTTATGGAGAAAGTTGAAGAGAACTGAGAGCGCACACACACGTGTGACAAAACAGTCCTTTTTCTAACCTTCAAAAAACAGGCAGTTCTTACAAATTCTCCAAATCGAATAGCTATATCCAAGAACCAATAGCTTCATAACATCCAATTAATTGGTATACTTTCAAAGTAACATATTGCCACTGTTAACTTCTAGAATACCAGTATGAATGTTAATGTCAACAGATATCTTCAGTCTTTGAAGTACCCTCCAAAGACTAATTGTCGAAAGTAGACAATTTTTGTTTATTCAAAACAGTATAACTAAGCTTGCTCACTTGAAGTCTTTGAAGCTAAGACAACAGGCTTGCAAAATCTCGCCTCCAGCGAAAAGATACTATTTCTAAAAGATCACATTTAGGTTTGGTAAAATCCTTATAACCAACAATATACATTTAAACCTTAATAAATTGGATAATTTATCTGCCACACTACATATTCACCATATTTTCAACGTTACCAATTCTTTTACCACTTTTTAATTTCCCTTCTTAACTCAGACAGGGATGCACTGCTATGGTTGAATAGTTTCCCCATTCACTTGAATGTAAAAACATTCCAATATAGACTTGCACTGGGTGCGCTCTCGCTCTGTATTATTGTTTTACAGGACAAAGTAATTGTAGATAATAAAATCATTTCATAAATCTTACCTGTTTTGCACCACCATTAGCTTAAATGTTAAACTTTGGTGAAGTTCAGGGGGAGTAAACCAGGGATTTGCCATTTCCTAATTTCAACTGTCTATCACCATTAACTCCCTATTTAAACCCAGTCACAGCTCAGCTCTTTGCCCGTATAGAGAAAGCGAAAGAGAGAGAGAGAGAGAGAATATTAAATTGATTGTCGTGAATGAAACCTTGCCTTTCTGACTCCCCGATTCTATTTTCGACTCCTGAACTTTTTGACTACCCGATCTGGCTTTGACCCTTTTTTGTACAATTTCCCGATTTGGCTTTGACCTTGCAGCACGATTACCCGACTGATTATCGAACCAAGACCGGACCCGACACCAAACATGGATTTTCCTACCTATTCTTCAGACCATAAAAATCCACGGGACATCCCAATCCCTCCAGTGGCATCTACCTCCATTGCTTCAGTACCGGACCCACAGCTTTCCCAGCCGTGCCGTTCCAAAAGAAAACGCAGACAGGATTCCTCCCCTGCCCAGCTCTTTAAGGACTGGCCAGTTGCCAGGCTATTAAAATCCTTATTTAATAAAGGGATACAAATCCCACCCGGAAGCAATCGGAAGCATTATTTCAACTTTTGCGTGAATCCATCTCAGCAGAGCCGATTTTCTCCACTCGCCACTCTGCCCCTGCTCACTCAGCAACACCAGCTCAAACAGCATGTCACCACCCCAGAGCCGCCTGCAAGTATAACAGAAGCTCAACAGCTACCTTCAGCCAAAGACGACATGGCAGAGCTACACCGAAAAATCATGGACGACATGCAAAAGTGTATATTTTAGATGCTTTTAAGTCATGCCCATTCATCCCTCCCTCCACCACTTGTTCAGGATCTGCTGGGAAGATGACTTTCTCCTTATATTCCCACCTTTGGACCCCCCGCTCAAGCAATCTTCAATCCCCATTTTTGTTCAGTAGGCATCCCACTCTCAAGATAAACCATTGGCCCAGCAACCCAACTAGAATTCTTCAGAATCATCTGGGACACTGTCAAATCTGAAGCCAGCCTCCCACTCGACAATCCTGGAGTGCAATCGTCAGCTCATTAACAACTTCCAAGTATCTCTAAACGCAACCTGTTATCTCCCCTTGGCCACTTCAACTTTGCAATTTGCATTATTCCAGGAGGCAGAACATTCATATTGCGCCTTCTCGCTCGCCTCAACTGCAAGTTGACTGGTGGCTGGAGATAACCGGTTGTCAGTCACTCTTTGACAAGGCACTCTCATCCAAAAATTTAGTAAAATAAAATGCTTCCAGGCTGCCACGATTTACGCGATTGTACCACAAGGACAGCTTCTTTGATCCAGCTTTTAATTTAGTCAGTGAGAGAAAGGACAGATGTATCTCGTCCTTGGAGTGATGTGTGAAGAATATTTAAGTGACCAAAAATATCTGTCAGGTAAGCTAGCAAAGCAAGCCATTTAGCATCTACAAGCTTTTTGGGTTCTTGTTTTTTACTGCTGATCGGGTCCTTGTTGTCGGCACTTCTTTTGCTGCAGTGCAGATTCCCCTTCATTACTCCCGTTTCCTACACACTTCTTCAGAAAACTGTCAATTTTTGGAAATTTATGCAAAGCAACTTTTTGAACTTCACAACAAAAGTCAGAGGCTGGACTAAACATTACAGAAGTGCATTCCTCTGACTGGCTGACATGCCAAGTAACCAGTTCACAACGTTCAGAAAAAGGCAGGTAGTGTGAGGGACTCACTGGGAGAAAAACAGTAAAAAGTGCCAATAATAATAAATTAACGTACCCGTTTCTTAAACTAAAATATATTTTTTTAATTTTTTAAATTTTAAATTGTGAACCCCACTTACAGCCTTACAACCTGCTGCTTTAGGTTAAAGGAAGCTCTGTTTCTATTCCTTATTCTCAGGTTATCTGTTTTCACTTGCACTTCCTGGGTCATTTCACCTCAGCAGTGTCTTCAGGGTCACAGCATGTTACTGCCTGAAAGCATGCCAGTCAATAGGGAAGCAGCTGATTGGTTATTATCAGGAAAGAAGCCAGTGAAGGGCGGGACAATTTCACCCCTCGCTTGGCTTGCAAACAGAGATAAACCAGCGTAGTACCAGATATCATGTTTGAAATAAAAATGCATGTGCACCAAAACATGTCCTCCTTTGAAAACTATACATTTGAGACAAAAAGATGTGTATAGTGGAGAAAATGAATGGAACTGTAATAAGTACTTTGAAATACGCCCACTAATCAACAGGTCATATCCATAAAAACACTGTGTGGCTTGCATTCATGTTGCTTTTGTTTGGCCTCTCACTCACATGCCGCGAGGCCAAACAGGGAGACGGCCATCTTTAGAGCCTGGAGGAAGGGCTACCCTCAGCCATGGATTCCCTAAGGTTTCCTCCTACCAGTGGGTGGGGGGGTTTTCCTTTCCTGAGTGCCGAGCAGTTCGTATTTAGTTTCTGCAGGTGCGTGGCAGGCTGGAGAGGCTGGGCTCTCCCTCAGTGCATTTCATGCGCAGGGGGCGGACCCGTGTTTCAGCTGCCTACATTTCATTCATCCTTTCCTATATCTGGGGGTAGATGGCATTGAGCCACTGCAGTTGTTGCGTTAACCATTCATCATCTTCATTTTTCCAGTCATGGTTTGGCGGCTTTGTATTTTGGGGGGAGGTGACCTTAAAAGCCACTTCTTATCCGCGGCACTAGACTACATGATGTCATCGTGTTTTCGCTAGCCGGCCAACATTACAAATAGCGGTCAGCAACCACGGACAAGGTCTCCGGCCAAATTCATTATTCATCATTAATTAGTCTGTTCAATTGCAATTTAAAAGCAGCCACATTGCGGATTCTCCATACTGAATTACTTTTATTATAAAATCCATAGCCCCAGGTATTTAAAATATAAATTTTATTTAAAATACACACAGGTTCAACTGGAGAGCTTTATTTTGAACTCTTTCTAGTTCACCAATGAGTAAATAAATAAGAATTAACCCTCAAGTGCAAATGTCTATTCTGTTCAATAAAGTGTTGACTTGTGTTCAATCACATATTGTAGTTTTCTTCTACAGTAGAATTTGTTTTCAATAAATTGTACGTATCCTCAGTAATAAGATCCCCACTCTACTAAGACCACATTTTGATGGTCCCTTGCCTGGCCTTAATATTGAGGTTTCACTGTTTATTGAAATTAAAATCAGTTAAATTATGCATTTTTAATTTTATAATGGGGTCAAAAAATGTAAAGTAAAATGTCAAATTAAACATATTAATATTGTCATGGCATTTCACAGATATGAATTAGATACCAAAAAAAGAAAGTTTCAAATTGTAGCTCTGCACTTCTCTGGGACAGCTATGCAACTCCTGGTGGTTTGTGTCGAGTTGACCAGATAATGTGATGTCTTTTTTCTTTTTTAAAAATGAATTCAGAAGTCTCTTTCCCTGTCTCTCCCTTCTTGCTCTTTCTTTCCACCTGGCTCTCCACCTTTCTCCCAGTCTGTCTCTCCCCCTCTCTCTCTTTCACTCCATCTCCCTCTGCCTGTCTGTCTCTCTCCCTCTGACAGTGAGGAGTGAGAGAATGCTATTGGAGAAGGCAAGGAGTGGAAGAGAATAGAGAGGAGAGGAGTGAAGTTGTCATCCCTCTCGGTCAGTAACGTAATATTCACACAAACACCCAGAGTGTTTACTTACCCCAGTTTCTCTAATTTACAGTTTGGATCCTTCAGTGCAGCAAACAGCAGTTTCACCCCTGAATCCCCCAGGTTATTCCCTTCCAGCTGCAGCTCTCTCAGGGTTGACTGGTTTGCACAGAGAGCAGAGGCCAGGTCCTCACAGCAATCACCCGTGAGATCACACTTCCGCAGCCTGCAGAGATAAGGAGACAGGATCTCACTAGAAACTCAGTTCTGTACAACTGGCTACTCTACTGTTACTACGTAAGATTTTACCGGACATTTTTGCGGATTTAGAATGGAATTTTCTCTGTTATACGTATTGCATTTAAAAAAGTGACCAAGTGGAACTGTGGTCACTTTTAATATATTTGATTGTCTTATTCTGAATGTCTCCCTTAATCTGTCTCTGCCAGCCTCTCTTCACTCCCCCTCTTTCTTCCCCACCTCTATCTGTCTCTCCCCCACTCTCCCTTTGCCCCTAATTCCTCCCTCTTTTTCCTCCATCTTTCCCCTTCTCTCTGTCTCTTGTCATTAACGCCCCTCTCCCTGTCTCTCACTCTTTTACACTCTCTCTCCCTACCTTTCACCCCGCTGTCTGTTTAGCTCCCTTATTCTCAACCACTCCACACACTCCTTCTTCCCTTGGGTCTATCTTTTTCCCCTGTCTGTCTCCCTCTGTCTGTCACTGTCCCTCTTTTCCCCCTCCCTCATTCTCTTGCTGTCCTCAATTTCTCATCATCCACTCAACCCCTCTCTCTCTCTCCCTTCCTTCCTCCCTGCCTTGTTTTCAATCAATCAATCAATCAATCAATCAATCAATATGTATTTATTTTATATAACGCCTTTCATAGTATACCACCATTACAAAGCGCTTTACAAGATAGTGAGGAACAATGCATAATACATTAAATTTTAGTTTTGATCAATTTCATTACTGGGCAAGCAAAGTTCTGTTTTACCATCAACAGGTCTCACTCCACCACCGTGTGCAAGACTGAAAAACACTGAAGTATATGGTCTTGAAACAGTATCTGTTTATATCGACTTGTTTCTTGATATAGTAGACGTTTGTTTGCAGCAACACCTTGTAAGAGCAACCGCTGCTTACGAGCGACATTGCCCCTGGGAACACGTTCCCTGCCGTGAATTATCCACTTGGTAACAGCAACATAGCCACCGCATAACAGCAACATTTGTGATGTTGCGATGTCACATCCTCCGCTTACTTGCATCGTTTATTTTTTTTGTGGCAAAAACAGACAAAATGCCAAGAAGTCTCTCGCTGAAAGAAAAAGTACAGACTATCCGAGACGGTCAAGCTCCGGGGCGACTCAAAACCTGCTTGCAGTCACGGCGGAGCTGCAGAGGTCGGTTGTATGTAGAATTTGGAAGCAGAAGGAAAGGCTTTTGGCTGAATATGAAGACGGACTGTCAAATATCTGCGGAAAGCGTGGGTGTGAAGGAAAAGCCCCTGATGCACATGATGAGTGTGTACAAAGCATTACAGTTAAGTGGGAGTACAAAACATGGTTACAAGTAAGAGCAAGAGATTGTGTTTTTTGTCATGATTGATGTTTGATTGTTCTTAAAACATAAATATAAAAACTTGATACTTTTATAACGTTAATTAACACCGCTTTCTTGATACAATATGGTAGGCTACAAATGCAGACCCGAGCACATGTTTAAAATGCACAGTACGTATACTAATACTGTAGCAATGACATACATTGCATTGTTACAATTACAGATCGTCGAAGTCTGAATGTTATTTTAGAAATATACTTGAAAATAAGAATATAGCATGTACTGAGATGTTTTACTTATCAGAAAAAGCAGGGCGCCTTTAGTCAGACGACACCTTTCATAACAGAAACAGCCGCTTAGGAGCAACATAGCAAAAGGGCACCGATATGTTGCTACTAATGAGCGTCTACTGTATTTATAAATGTTATTATTATTATTATTATTATTATTATTATTATTTATTTCTTAGCAGACGCCCTTATCCAGGGCGACTTACAATTGTTACAAGATATCACATTATACATTATTTCACATTATACAGATATCACATTATTTTACATACAATTACCCATTTATACAGTTGGGTTTTTACTGGAGCAATCTAGGTAAAGTACCTTGCTCAAGGGTACAACAGCAGTGTCCCCCACCTGGGATTGAACCCCCAACCCTCCGGTCAAGAGTCCAGAGCCCTAACCACTACTCCACACTGCTGCCCTGTTGTAAAAACATATATATATATATTAAAACATGAGACTGAATAAATGTTATAAGTCAAATACATCGGATTTACAGTGTTTTTCTGTTTCTTTCAAAAAAAGTTACTCAGATTTTTTCTTTCTGCGTATTGCTGAAACTTAGTCCACCCTTTAAAATTTAAATGCCCATCTCAGTGACAAAAAAAACCTATCAGGGAGTGAAATTCAATCCCTCCCCTATCCAATGATATGCATTTCCAACCTGTACAACAAAGTATGGTGGCCCAGTAAATCAATTAATTGAAGTGTGTTTTTTTTATCGTGTTTACCTGATCATGGGCCCGGTAAGACACTTCAGTAGAATCGTGTTTACACAATCACAGTCCTTAAAGGGTTAAGTGAGATTTCATACTAGCACTTTAACTATACTTTTTTCATGATGTGAATATTTGAAAATATTTTATGGAAATATATTGTCAAATATTTAATACCTACATTGGAATTCACAATGATACTTACATCAGTCTTTTGTATAATCTTGCAGCTGGCATCAGTCTCAGCAGACCTTTGTCTCGCAGTGAGTGACTGCTCAAATCCAATGCATCCAATTCATCTTCTGACATTTGTAATACATAGGCAAGTGCTGAGTAATCTGATGGTGAAAGATTCTGCTGCAAAAGATTTCCCGAGGTCAAGGACACCTCGATATTCTTAACAAGAGAATTGTCATTCAGTTCACTTAAACAGTGAAAGAGATTGATACTACTTTCCGGTGAAGTATTTTTTCTAATCATCTGTTTAATATCCTTAGTTGTTTTTTGGATGTCCTTTGATTTGTCTTGTGGTTTTAATAAAAGGCCTTTCAACAGTTCTTGGTTGGTCTTCATCCCAAGGCCCAAGAGAAACCTGAGAAAAAGATCTAGGTGACCATTTCTGCTCTTAGTAGCTTTGTTCAATGCGATGTTGTACACATCACATAAACGTGTTCTAAATATGCCACGGAATTTCTCAATTACTGTTTGTTTCAGTGGATTGTGATTTTTGTTTTGAAATGATGCAAAAACATACAAAGCTGCAAAATATTCCTGGACTGTCAGGTGTACAAAGGAATATACAGTCTCTTTAAAAATTGTTGAATTTTCTTTGAATATTTCTCTACAAACGCCAGAGTAAACACATGACTGTCTTATATCAATGCCACATTCTCTTAGGTCATCTTCATAAAAGATGAGATTGTTTCTTTCTAGGTTACGAAAGGCCAACTTCCCCAAATTAAGAATGTCTTCTTGGTTCTCTTTCAGTAGTTTTATGTTTTCATGTTTCTGATTCTGTAAAGCCAGCAGAACTAGCAGGAAGTGTGTGTACACTTCTGTCAGGGTTCTGGGAACGTTCTCATTGCCATTTTCACCCAATGTGTGTCCAAGAACAGTGGCTATAATCCAACAGAAAGCAGGGACATAGCACATTACATGAACGCTCCTTAACATCCTCACATGTAAGAGGATCTTTTCTGCCAGAGTTGGATCTTTGAATTTCTTCCTGAAGTACTCTTCCTTCTGCTGATCTTCAAAGCCTTGTATCTCAGTCAACCTGCTAATGTATTGATAAGGAATGTGACTTGCTGCTGCAGGCCTGGAAGTTATCCAAAGAGATGCAGTGAGAAGCAAATCTCCCTTTATAAGATTTATCAGCAAAACATCCAAGACAGTTGACTTTTTCACATCACACAACTTCCCACAGTTTGTAAAATCTAAGTGAAGTCTGCTTTCATCCAGCCCATCAAAGATGTAGAGGACTTTGGTTGAGTCAAGTGATGAAACATCCTCACACTCTTTCATGTGTGGATAAAACAGCTGAACAAGTTCTACCATACTGATTTCTTCTTTTATCAAGTTGAGTTCACGGAATGGAAAAATGTATATAAAATCAAATGCACAGTTGTCATCTCCAGCTGCCCAGTCAAGAATGAACTTTTGAACAGAGAAGGTTTTTCCAATGCCAGCGATCCCCTTGGTTAGTACTGTCCTTATTCTTTTGGGACTCCTCTCACTTGGTATGAAAATGTCATTGCATTTGATGGTCAGAGCCTGTGATCTTACTTTCTTGGACTCAATCTGCCTCACTTCATGGTTGTAATTCAGCTCTCCACATTCACCCTCTGTTATGTGTAAACTGGTAAACACTTCATTGAGTAGAGGTTGCTCCCCAGGTTTAGCAATACATTCAGATACACATTCAAACTTTGTTATTAGGATGGATTTGTGGGTGTTTTTCAGTCTTTGTAAGGCAACTGAAAACAAAAATCAAGAATCTTAATTGTATATTCATTTGAACACATGTGCCAATACTGATTGCTTACATGGTTAAGAGACATTCCTAGAGGTATCTGGAGGTAAATCTGAAGGCAATTTAAGATGGTAGGTGTTTACGGAATTGTGCAAGTTCCACATTAGCTTGTGTGTTTGAAGCTCTGTGTTGCGCATTAGCTTGTGTGTTTGAAGCTCTGTATTGCGCATTAGCTTGTGTGTTTGAAGCTCTGTGTTGCACATTAGCTGGTGTGTTTGAAGCTGTGCATGCTGCAAATAAGAGGCTTTGTATACAGCTGTGTGCTGAGTGGGTGTGTTTAGAGCTGTGTGTGTTTCACTTTAGTTGGTGTGATTAGAGTTGTGTTCCACATAAGCTACAGTGTTTAGAGATGTGTGTGTGTGTGTGTGTGTGTGTGTGGTACGCACCACATTAGTTGCTTTATTTAGATCTCAGTATTCCAGATCTAGATAGGGGTTGTGAAGTGTGCAGTTCATTACACATTTACATTTAAAATGCTTTTCTAGTTAACCATTGCAATCCCTTGCTTCTCTACAGAGACCAAATCATAGACTGTTTTTGTATTTTACAATTGTACTTTATAATAAATGATACAATGACTCCTATAGTATTTTATGAAATGCCCCTGACACAAGTGAAATTACCACGACCACTGGAACTATACAAATACTAATTCCATACTTCTGTGTTTTATGATTCTGTTTCAAATAATGACATCCCAGAATGTCTGGAAGTTCAACACAACGGATATAGGAACAGTTGAGATCGAGAACTTACCTGGGAGTCTGCTTCTGGTTTCTGGAGTGTCAGCAGACAAGGTCTGTGGCTTTAAACTGTCAGTTTCATTGACTGTGGATAACACAGTAAAATGGTTATTGTTTCAATGTAAACTGAATAGTAAACACAAACCTCACAGGTTAGTGTTGTGCCTGTGCTAGCGTTATAGTTAATTGTTATCAATACAAATATTTAAAACACATTGATTGAATCAAAATATAATAAGCATGACTTATTCTTCTAACAGTAAATACACCACTGTGTGATCTTTTATTAGGATGTCTGGAAACTGCGTCGCCTATAAAATCAAACATGGCACTTGAAATAAATACACATAATAATAATTGGCTTTATTTTAATTTTAAAAAAATAGGTCAGCTGCTTTTAAACTAGCAAGGAAGTTCAATAATTTACTAGACAATTTTTGGCTTAACTGTACAATCAACTGAACTGACACAAGGAATGCTGTTTTGATTAGTTTTCCATATGCTTCTTGAGCGTGTCAGTGTGCTCACGAATGTGTCCTTTAGACCAAGGAGAACCCCAGTTTAATAGAACTGAGCTTACACTGTTGTACTACTCCCTTCAGTTTCTCAACAAGATCATTCCGATTGATGCAACCCAGGGTTTCAGCTGCAACCTCCATAGCATAACCATCACCATAGAAATCAATCATCTTGTCCACAACTTCAGTTTGTTTAGCATTTTCCAAATGGCATTTAGGAATGTTTTTATATCCTTCTTTCAGTCGCACATGGTCCAGTTTCCATTTAAATCTTCTGTATTCTTCTTCAACTAAATCATCTATTGCATCAAGGAGGAGATCCTTAGAACTTGTAGCCATTTTATACTTGCTGTTATCAGCAGTGTTTTGTGGAGAAAACTGTTACATCTGAAAAGATTTAAAAAATAAGGTTAGACATGTTTTATGACATCTTAAAACATTTCAAGAAAACAACTGGAGCATTTGGTCCCACAGTATTAGATACTAAAACATGTAGGCCCAGATATTCGAAGCAATACGCAATTCCCTCGCAAAATTTGTGCCTCGCAAAAATTAGTGCTTTTGCACAAAAATTGATAATTTTCCAACACAGCACAAACCCAGTTGTGCAAAGTTGGAAAATAGCACTTTTTTGCTCAATTCGCAAATGTATTTTTGCTTCGCAAAACCACCTGCACATTCATTACAAATATAGCAGAAATACACAAGAGCTACAGATGAATGTGCAGAACTGGAACACTACACGACAATGGACTGTTAACAATACACTGCCAAGCAGCTATCATAGGTGTACAGTACAGTTCATACCAATATTCTTCAGACGAGTCTACACTCACATGTAACCTGCACATGGAATGCAGAATCAAAGCTCAACACACATCGGTAGCATTGGCACCCCCGAAGTTACAAGCCCACCCCCACAAATATATAAATAAGCTACTAAATGGAGAAATGAAACAATGTACCACATGACAGTGTAGGCTATTCAGCATATAACTTAATGATATATATTGTAGCGACTTGCTAACTGGATAAGTGTCAACATGAAGGATATTGACAAAATATCTCTGTAACATCAAACTCCTCTCTTTATTTTATAGAAATGCGCCTGTCAGTCAGAATTCTGAGTAGTTCCGACCCATGCTCCTTACACTATACATAAACATATTTACAGAAGTGTGGATTGTAAAACAAACCCACAATGCTGAAAACACTACTCTATTCTGAAGCCCTGAAGACGGGAATCTCAGCATGGAGCCAGCCAAGAACGCTGCCTGTGGATGCAGCCTGCACATGTATCCCTTATCATACTCCTGCTGAAAGCCCCTTCCAACTGCCCCCCACTCCTACCACACCTGTATGGCAGTCAATAGCATGGAATGCAGATTGTGGGTGTCGAAGTATGCTTCTGATATCAAGGGGGGCATGAAAAAGAAAGGGAGCCTTTGGAGGATGCAACTACAGGGACATTTTTACGGATTGAGCCCTTGGGCACTGCAGCCCTTTACCAATGTTGCTGAGGATAGGGCACTTAGCTAAACGCATGTAATGGAAACATTAGGTTCACACCAGTAACAGAAGAATTTAAACAAACATTTTTAAAAGAGCAAGAAAATGAAAATACAAGAAGAAAAACACTTGGGGCACTTTTTACACTTAGTTCACTTGCAAGTGATTCGAATTGTGGTTCACTCATTTTTTTCAGGTTACAGGTTCTTTTCACAGCAGAAAAATTATACCAAACTTGAATTTCTTTTAAAATGAATTCACATTTGCTTGTTTGGTTCACTTGCAGCTTCATCCAGATTAGAGTTCTATTAGTTTCTGTAACGGTGTGGTGGTGGAATAGACGTCAGGAGTCACAGGTACAGGTGCAAACAACCTCAATACCAACAATGGTAGAGAGGCGTACTTTATTGACGGGGAACACAGTCCAAAGCAACAAAAACAGAAATCATAGGTCCCAAACAGAGCGAGTCCCTCTCGGCTCTTTGGTGCACTTTCAGTGTGGTGTAAAGTGCAGGTGCTGAGGCGTCCAGTTCAGTTGTGTGGGGGGTGTGCTGGCAGTAGTGAGGCAGCTCCTTGGCGTGATAGATCACTCTGACCCCAGTGAGTGAGCCCAATGAAGCTTTCTGAATAATGTTACGTTAACATACTGAATTACACACCACTTTGTAATTTTCCATATACTTAACGAAAAACTGACAACAATTTTAATATGTGACATTTCAAAATCCAACATGAAATACTATTACGGCTTCCGATAGGCTTTTGCAATATCGTTCTGTAGTTTCTTTGATTATATGACATTAAATAAAACATTTAAATGTAGGTGATGCAAAACTTTTGTCCACAGCTGTACCTGCGGGGCTTCGCCATGTTTCACCATGTGGAACTGCTCCCACTAAAAGAAACTCTAGATGAGCTTAGTCTGGACTATTTTCATAAAATAGCAGTTCTGAAAATAGGGACGTTTTCGGGAATTTTAGCATATAGACCATGGCTCGGACAAAATCTTGTAGCTCCTCAATAGTAGAAGATATTTGAAATCTGACATTTTATTTGAAATCCTCATTAAATGTCACATCTGCTGATATGCTAATATGTCATATGCTGATCTTTTTTATATCTAACTTGGAAAGGGGTCGAAATTGGCCTTTTTTAAAAATATTTATTATTATACAGTGCCATGAAAAAGTATTTGTCCCATGTCTGATTTTCTGCATTTGTCATATTTTTTACACTGAATGCTATCAGATCTTGAACCAAAACTTATTAGATAAAAGGGACCCTGAGTGAACAAATAACACAAACATTTGATACATATTTCATTTATTTAATAAAGAAAGTTATGCGACACCCAATGCCCCAGTCTGAAAAAGTAATCGCCCCCTTAGACTCAATAACTTAGCAGCAATAACTGCAACCAAACACTTCCTGTAGTTATTGATTAGTCTTCTTAGCGCCGTGGAGGAATTTTGGCCCACTCCTCCATGCAGAACTGCTTCAACTCAGTGACATTTGTGGGTTTTCGAGCATGAACTGCTCGTTTCAGGTCCTGCCACAACATCTCAATGGGGTTTAGGTCTGGACTTTGACTAGGCCATTCCAAAACTTTAAATTTCTTGTTCTTGGTTCATGGTTCCTTCAATGATGGCAAGGCGTCCAGGTCCTGATGCAGTAAAGCTTCCCCAAACCATGACACTACCACCACCATGCTTGACCGTTGGTATGAGGTTCTTACTGTGGAATGCAGTGTTTGGTTTTCACCAGACATAACGGGGCCCATGACGGCCAAAAAGTTCCACTTTTGACTTTTTTGATCTGTCCATAGAACATTGTTCCAGAACTCTTGAGGATCATTCAGGTGCTTTTTGTCAAACTTGGGATGAGCATTCATGTTCTTCTTAGTGAGCAATGGTTTCCGCCTTGCTACTCTGCCATGAATCCCATTTTTGCCCAGTGTCTTTCTGATGGTGGAGTCATGAACACTGACCTTAGCCGATGCGAGAAAGGCCTACAGAACCCTGGCGATTTTACACCTTGCTCTTGGAGAGATTTTGGCAGGACGGCCACTCCTGGGAAGATTCACTACTGTCCCAAACTTTCTTCATTTGGACAGTATGGCTCTGACTGTGGTTCGGTGGAGCCCCAGAGCCTTAGAAATGGCTTTGTAACCCTTTCCAGACTGATAGGCATCAACAACTTTTTTCCGGAGGTCTTCAGGAATTTCTTTTGTTCGTGGCATGATGTGCCTCTAGAACCTGTTTGCTGACAACTTCACTCTGATGGTAAGGGCCAAAGTTAGTCAGATTTATATTGGGCAGGGCTGGCCCAAATCAGGCCTGGTTGTGAACCGAAGTACTCAAACAGCTGACCCTAATTATCCCTTTAATTGGGTTGAGTTAGTTAGGGGGAGCAATAACTTTCACACCTGCAGATTGCATGTTTGATTACCTTGCACATCAAAACAAACTAGAGTTGCTAGCAACTATAAAGGCTTCCAAGCAGTTATCATGAAATTTAAGCGCATTGGTTATTATATATGAAAAGTTATTATCATCACAACTGTGCTAACTGTGTAAAGTTTGGCACAAATATGAGAATACTTTTGAAAATTCCCCGAAATTGTCATTAAATCTAAGATGGCTGCCACACCATGTGACCAAAGGCCACCATATTGACCACAGCACAACATCCCATAGTCCTCTACATCCATGTCAAATTTCGTGCATTTTGGTGCAGCCGATCAGAAGTTATAGGCAGTTTTATAGCCAGGTGCATATGTTGATGATGTCATACATCACCGTTTGACCTTAAGGAGAGGTCAGAGGTCACAGGCGATGACATTTTTTCATAGAGCACATATGACTTCCTATACGTGTTCCATTATAACTTTGACCCTGTCGGCACGCCCTAGGAGTTAAAATTTCAACGTAAATTCCAATATGGCCGCTTGGCGTGTCAGCAATCTGTTTCAATCTTCAGCAGTTATTACTTTCCAACGGTCTGTACAATTGTGTTGACACTGAAGAGCATAAGTGCAACAGTGTTCTTGTTATGGGTTGCAAAAGTTTTTTTTTACAATTATCAATATGGCCACCAAACCATGTGACCAAAATGTGTCATTTTCATATCACCAGTACTTTACGTGAGTCTCTATGGTCATATAAAGTTTCATGACTGTAGTGTATTGCACCTTGGATTTATGCACAAATTTATGAAATTAGAGCTGCTGTGAAATGGTTATTTGCACGCCGCGGCCATGTTTTTTAGCGAAAAAGCATGGATTTTATAAATGGCAGAAAGGACCTGGTCATGAACATGTGTGCCAATTTAGGTGTCGATTGACGTTGCGGTTTAAGACAGAAGATTGTTGAATATATTTGGCGCCAATCCAGCGTAGCGGGCAAAGTAATTGTTCAATCGACCTCGATTGAACATATGTTTTTTATAGGCCATTGCTGCACTATCTGCTGCCATTGTCATAGTTCCACCTTAAGTTGTTTTTAAAGGCAAGAGTTTTGAATAATTCCCAAAATTTCCACGAAATCCAATATGGCGGTCGAACCATGTGACATTTTCATTTGGGGACGCCAGTCTGGTTGTCCAGCCATAGGCATCTACTTACGTACGTGTTTTCATAACTCTGTGATAATGTTTGGGAAGAAAAATAACAACAACAACAACAACAACAACAACAACAACAACAACAACAACAACAACAACAACAACAACAACAACAACAACAACAACAACAACAACAACAACAACAACAACAACAACAACAACAACAACAACAACAACAACAACAACAGGCTTCCCAGCCTTTGGCTTGGAAGCCTAATAAACAACATTAAACTAGTTTATGCAATACAGTAGAAAGGGAAACTTATGCGGACAACTGAAAAATAATTGTTATTGTTTGCCCTTTTTGTTACACTTGCAAAAGGGTTAATTTCCCCAATATAAATATTTCAAAGGCAAAAATAATACAAGTTAAATATACATTGTTATAGTACAGCTGTAAGTCAAACGGCACCCGAAATAAACGAAACAGTACTTGACATAGATTTATATACTGGTATATATCTAACACGTGTATCTGTGCGTAACTAAAGTGCTTGCGTTACTTGAGTTCAATAACAATGTGGCAGGCCTGTACGTGGCTAGGGAGCGTAGAGGCTGGAAAATGCTGCTTCACCCTACATCCAGGGCTAAAAAATAAATAGCCAAAACAACGCGGTACATGCTGCTATAAAAAAAAATGTTATACAGAATGTTATACAGTACTCACAACCTCCCATCTTCTTTGCAACAGGAACCCAATAAAACAAAACAATTTGAAATACAGTAAGTGTTAGTAATTTCTTCAAATTTCAAATCCCTCGTTGCTGGAGGAAACACCAAGCTTTGACAGGTCACTTGGGTTGCTATCCGGTGTTTGAATCAGTTCCTATACTATTTTTTTTTTTTTTTTTTTGGGCGGCTTCTGTTCAGCTACGACAGCTGTGTGAAGCCAGCATATCCATGAGGATATTTTCAAATAAGCAAATAACATTACGCAGTTTTTTTTTTCTCTCTTCCAGTGGATACTGTTGAATTGCAACTGAATCGGACCTGATTTATCTCTAAACACAGCCCTATAAATACAATTTAATATAATTAAAATAATCGGTAGAACATAACTGACATCTGCAATATATTGACCTATCTATATCTATATCTATATATCTATATTGACCTATCTATCTATCTATATACAGACGTGCTCAAATTTGTTGGTACCCTTAGAGCTCATTGAAATAATGCTTCATTCCTCCTGAAAAGTGATGAAATTAAACGCTATTTTATCATGTATACTTGCATGCCTTTGGTATGTCATAGAATAAAGCAAAGAAGCTGTGAAAAGAGATGAATTATTGCTTATTCTACAAAGATATTCTAAATGGCCTGGACACATTTGTTGGTACCCTTAGAAAAGATAATAAATAATTGGATTATAGTGATATTTCAAACTAATTAGTTTCTTTAATTAGTATCACACATGTCTCCAATCTTGTAATCAGTCATTCAGCCTATTTAAATGGAGAAAAGTAGTCACTGTGCTGTTTGGTATCATTGTGTGCACCACACTGAACATGGACCAGAGAAAGCAAAGGAGAGAGTTGTCTGAAGAGATCAGAAAGAAAATAATAGACAAGCATGGTAAAGGTAAAGGCTACAAGACCATCTCTAAGCAGCTTGATGTTCCTGTGACAACAGTTGCAAATATTATTAAGAAGTTTAAGGTCCATGGAACTGTAGCCAACCTCCCTGGGCACGGCCGCAAGAGGAAAATCGACCCCAGATTGAACAGAAGGATAGTGCGAATGGTAGAAAATGAACCAAGGATAACTGCCAAAGAGATACAAGCTGAACTCCAAGGTGAAGGTACATCAGTTTCTGATCGCACCATCCGTCGCTTTTTGAGTGAAAGTGGGCTCCATGGAAGAAGACCCAGGAGGACTCCACTTTTGAAAGAAAAACATAAAAAAACCAAGCTGGAATTTGCTAAAATGCATATTGACAAGCCACAATCCGTCTGGGAGAATGTCCTTTGGACAGATGAGTCAAAACTGGAGCTTTTTGGCAAGTCACATCAGCTTTATGTTCACAGACGAAAAAATGAAGCTTTCAAAGAAAAGAACACCATACCTACAGTGAAACATGGAGGAGGCTCGGTTATGTTTTGGGGCTGCTTTGCTGCGCCTGGCACAGGGTGCCTTGAATCTGTGCAGGGCCCAATGAAATCTCAAGACTATCAAGGCATTCTGGAGCGAAACGTACTGCCCAGTGTCAGAAAGCTCCGTCTCAGTCGCAGGTCATGGGTCCTCCAACAGGATAATGACCCAAAACACACAGCTAAAAGCACCCAAGAATGGATAAGAACAAAACATTGGACTATTCTGAAGTGGCCTTCTATGAGTCCTGATCTGAATCCTATCGAACATCTATGGAAAGAGCTGAAACTTGCAGTTTGGAGAAGGCACCCATCAAACCTGAGACAGCTGGAGCAGTTTGCTCAGGAAAAGTGGGCCAAACTACCTGTTAACAGGTGCAGAAGTCTCATTGAGAGCTACAGAAAACGTTTGATTGCAGTGATTGCCTCTAAAGGTTGTGCAACAAAATATTAGGTTAGCGGTCCCATCATTTTTGTCCATGCCATTTTCATTTGTTTTATTATTTACAATATTATGTTGAATAAAAAATCAAAAGCAAAGTCTGATTTCTATTAAATATGGAATAAACAATGGTGGATGCCAATTACTTTTGTCAGTTTCAAGTTATTTCAGAGAAAATTGTGCATTCTTCGTTTTTTGTGGAGGGGTACCAACAAATTTGAGCACGTCTGTATATATATAGATATATATAGATAGATAGATAGATAGATAGGTCTATATATATATATATATATATATATATATATATATATATATATATATATATATATATATATATATATATATATATATATAGTATATTGTTAATTATATAAGTCAGTCAATCGAAATGCTCAAGCATACAGGTGGAAAATGTGGACGTGAAATGTGTATGTTTTCATCTGCGGTTCACGTTGAGCTGCTAAACAGAGATTAAATAATTATACACAGTGTTTTAGTGAATATTTATATAGTAAAATGTCAGTTTTTGGGGAAGATTAGCTGTGAATAGCCATGCGATCTTCTATACAATTGTATTTGATAGAGCAAGCGAATATTTCTGTGTGTGAGCATGTGTGCAGCTGTGTGAAGCAACCACATCCACGAGGTTATTATATGGAAGCAAACAACATTACGCAGGTTTTTTTTTTTCAGTGGGTACTGTTGAATTGCAACTGAATCGGACCTGATTTATCTCTAAACACAGCCCTATAAATACAGCTTAATATAATTAAAATAAACGGTAGAACGTAACTGACATCTGCCATATATTAACATTCTCACAAAATTATACTCATGGTAGCTTTAATAAAATGAATTTGTTCATAAGTATTACAAACCACATATAACTTTTGTCTCGAGACTTTGAATATTGCCAACAGGTTTTTTTTTCGCGTGGATGCAGCTGCAACAGTTCTTAAAATAATGTTTTCTTAGTTTACCGTATGTATCTTTGTACAATATACTGTGTGTACGTCTAAATGAATATAATCCTTTCCACTGTAATTACTGTGTTTTAAGTTACATGAGTTAGTAAAACTGTTCTTGCACCAGACTGTACTCACGTTTCTATGGCAACAGCTGCCCCTAGTGGTGTGAATGTATCATTTCAGGGTAAATTTGGGCAAAAGTGGCATGTCACCCATATTGATTGGCTCATTGCGGTCATGTTTGTTGATGTAGGAACTTTTTCCTGACTAATTTTTTTAGAGGACAGTACAAAGATAACGTATAACCAAGATTCACGTCAGTTAGCCAAAGGGCTCATGAGGAGTTGTACTTTAAGTGTTTCACACAAAATCCAAAATAGCTGCCACACCATGTGACCGATCTATTTTTCCTTAACCCTTTGCGGTCCATTTATTAATCGCGCGTCAGGCACGCCAGGTCTAATTAATTTTCACACGCGCAGTTAATTTTATACGCGCTGTTTAAAAGTATTTCTTTTCACAGTCAAACGGGTTTAAATGGCCCTGCATATCAACAAAGCACACACTAGGCATCTCCAGCCCCGCCCCACCCTTTCGTTTGCTATAGCGTTCAGCTATGTAAGAAATAAATAATAATAATAATAATAGTCGTACATACCGATCGATCATCTCCGGATCACTCGTTTTATCACCAAACTCCTCAATAATGAGATCCAAGTCATTATTTTATTACTATAACATCTGAAAAAAGCTCTGCAAATGTCCATTATAGTCTCAGTGCGCTGACGCACTCAGCCAGCTTGTTTACTATGAACGCCCCATTATCTGATACCTGATACCATGTATGACTATTCATGAGATACGCCTTTTTTTTTTTTTTTTTTTCCGACTTGTCTCGGCTCCTGTCGCTCCCACTCGGCAATTGAATGGTTTTCTCGGCTTTTTCCAGAGAAAAAACGACTAAACACACGTTTATTGCGTTGCTATAATGATGTCGGACCCAGTCCGACAAAGGACCTGTGAGGAATAATTGCAATGTCGGACCCAGTCCGACAATGGACCGCAAAGGGTTAAGTAGAACCAATCGAGGACATGAGCGCACTATGTACAAAATGTTTCATAGCTGTACTATTTACCGTTCATGAGAAGAAGACTTTTGAATATTGTCCAGACTTTTCATTAAATCCAAGATGGCTGCCACACCATGTGACCAAAGGCCACCATATTGACCACGACACAACATCCCATAGTCCTCAACATCCATGTCAAATTCTGTGCGTTTTTGTGCAACTGATCAGAAGTTATAGGCAGGTTTATAGCCAGTTGTGTATGTTGATGATGTCATGCAGCGTGGACGTCATGATTTTCACAGTAGCAACTTCCCTTGAACAAGCGTAACAGATAACCATACTGAGATGTTTTATTCAAATTTTTGTTTCAATCATGTAAGCGGTTTCAGAGAAGATGATGTTTGAATTTTGATGATTTTATATTTTTATGGTAATTTTATGTCATTAATCAATGTGGTTGCCAAACCACACAACCAATCAGCTTCATATTAACAACAGTTAATCATGGACTATCCCTCAACATGTATAGCAATTTTCAGAACTCTGCAGTAAGCGGTTTCTGATAGATAGGCGTTTTAACAAATTCCGCAAAATCCAATATGGCTGCCAAACCATGTGACTTGCGCAAATTTGCTGAATATCACCGACTATCATCCATAGGCATCTACCAGTGAGTTTTTGAGCATGTTTTGGCAGAAAAATAATAATAATAATAACAATAATAATCCTAACAAAAACCAAAGAAGAAGAACCAAACTTTGGTGTCATTTTTTCTCTCAGACTCCCTCTATATACTACTACAACCCAGTAAAAAATCTGACAAAATACAATGTGAAAAATGTGCAAAAATGCAGAAAATCAGACAGGGGGCAAATACTTTTTCACAGCACTGTATGTATGTATGCGTTTTCCAGTTTTTATTGAAATTTAAGCAGTTCAAGTCCACTGAATAACCTGAAATGGTACAAAGGTAAGCGGTAAACTGCCAGAGGTTAAAAAAAAAAGTTTAGGTTACCAAAAACTGAAAAATAATGTACATTTCAGAGTTATACAAAAAGGCCTTTTTCAGGGAACAAGTAATGGGTTAACAACTTACAGCTGTTCTGCAGCAATGGAAGTAAATTAAGCCTTGAACGTTGATGCTAACAATTCCTACAGGTGTCCCAACTTTTGTTGATTACTTACAAACCCTCTGTCTGTATAAAAGCAGTGTTGGAACAGACTGTGTTACTACACCCTCTTAAGCATTATTTGGACAGTATTGTACTGCAGGAAGTAGTATATTGCTCTCATAATGGCGAGAAAAAGGCAATTAACAAAGGAAGACAGACAGACCATTATAACCCTTAAAAGTGTAGGTCTTTCCTTTAGAGAAATTGCAAAGAAAGCCAAGGTGTCAGTGAGTACAGTTTCCTACACCATCAAAAGGCACTTGGAAACTGGAGGAAACTCTGACAGGAAGAGGTCTGGCAGACCCAAAGCCACAACAGAATCAGAAGACAAGTTTCTGAGAGTCAACAGCTTGCGTGATAGAAAGCCATTGCTAAGATGGCAAAATAAGAAAAAGAGGCTTGCCTGGGCCATGAAGCACCACCAGTGGACTACTGAAGACTGGAAGAAGGTCTTATGGACCGATGAATCAAAATTTGAAATCTTCGGTTCATCACGCAGGGTTTTTGCACGCCGTCGAGTAGGCGAAAGGATGGTTCCTCGGTGTGTGACACCAACTGTCAAACATGGAGGAGGAAGCGTGATGGTCTGGGGCTCTTTTGCTGGATCCAGAGTCGGCAACTTGCACAGAGTGAGTGGCACCCTGAACCAAAACTGCTACCACAGCATTTTGCAGCGCCATGCAATACCCTCTGGTATACGCCTAGTTGGTCAGGGGTTCATCCTACAGCAAGATAATGACCCAAAACATACCTCCAGGCTATGTCAGAACTACCTTAGAAGAAAAGAACAAGACGGTATGCTTCAAATCATGGAATGGCCAGCAGTCTCCAGACTTAAACCCCATCGAGCTGGTTTGGGATGAACTGGACAGAAGGGTGAAAGCAAAGCAACCTACAAGTGCAACACGTTTGTGGGAACTTCTGCAACAGTGTTGGGAAGAACTTTCCGAACAATATTTGATTTCCATTGTAGAAAGAATGCCATGAGTGTGTTCGGCTGTTACATCTGCAAAAGGTGGCTACTTTGATGAGTCAAAAATTTAGATTAAATTTTGTTAAACAAAACGATCCCATGATTTCTTTTTTATCTCCAATTGTTTATTTGTTCTATGCTTTAATTTCAGAGTACATTGAGACATTAAACTGCGTAAATTTCAATAAAAACTGGAAAAATGGAGGTGTTCTAAAACTTTTGACCGGTAGTGTATATATATGTATCAGCACACTCTACAAGTTAATAGCAGAGTAATGTATGTTAGCAGCATTCAAAAATAAAATAAACAATCTTATAGATTAATTGTTTAACTATTCTGATGGTTATGTGTATACCATGTTTAAATGGTAATAGCTGATCTATTTTTTAAATCTGTCTTTGTACATTTAACATGTTTTGACGAGATGACAATATATGAATAAAATAATGAGTTATCATAAGAAATAAATTCACCTGATGTTTAATTTTTAAACTATTATTGTGTTATTTTATTTACTGTTATTTTTGGCTTCAGAGTTGCTACGGCGTCAGTAAATTAAAGAAATAAAAAAAAATAAACCTCCCATTTTTCACTGTGGAAATCTGGTAATCCTAAACTACATGGACAGCGCGAGAAACTGAAGCTCTGGTAGAAAATTTGGTCAGACAACAAAGTCTTGCCGAACTTGACAAAACTCACAAAATAGTAAAATATATTCAATCTTCTCAAATGACTTTGTTTAATGCCGACATTAGGAGAACCATGCAGAATTGCATAAACTGCATTCTCCTACTGTAGGCATTCAAGAAATGTATTCATTAAATTTGCGAAGTGCTCCCCCAGTGCTTTCTTCCACAGCAATATGGAAGAATCTAAAACATGCTAGATTAAAAACCGGAGCAATACATTAATAGCTGTCATCTTTCAATATGCCTTGCTTAAGTACCTTCAATATAAACAATACAAGAAAGCTTAACTACCAAAGAACCCGAGTTTATTTATACAAAGCGCGCCCTGTGGGCCACAATGTAATAGTAGTATTTTACAAATTTAGATTTTCGCTAAATGTATTTAAAATTGTATATGTTATACGTTTTAAACTGTACAATGACTGTGCCAACAAAAACAGAATAAAAAGTTGGGCTGCTAATTTCTCTGTGGATATTTATAGAGGGGCAGCTCCTAAACAATATTTATCTATTTTGTGCTCAGCCCAACAATATTTATGAGAGAGAGAGAGAGAGAGAGAGAGAGAGAGATTCCCAAAGGTCAAGACATTCCAATCTGTGAAAAGCTGTTGGAAGGGTTTTAAAGGGGTGTTCCAGAGGCAGTTTTAGGTGTGAAGAAATAAGAGGTATCAGGCTGAAAAAAGCATTTTTTTGTTTTATAGTGAAATCTATGATGATATTTTTAATACTGGCCTCGGGATAATAAAACAGACAGGTTCCAGCATAATTTAAAATTGGCATGTGTGCCATGTTCACCAGCTGTTTTGACCCTGAAATCAGTGTTGAGCTGAAAAGAAATGAATAGTGTTTAGGAGCTGCCCCTCTATAAATATCCACTGAGAAATTAGCTGCCCAACTTGACTTAACCCCTTAAATACAGTACAAAGCCAATCATTCATTTTGGAGCAGATCAAAGCCTGAATAAGAAACAAGCGAATAAGAAACAGGTGAATATGAAGCCAACTTTAGCCTCGTGAGTGACGGAGCAGCGTCCCTCACATTAATAACTCAGATAGTTTACAGCAGCATCCCTCGCATTAATAACTCAGATAGTTTACAGCAGCGTCCCTCGCATTATATAACTCAGATCGCTTTTACAGCAGCGTCCCTCGCATTAATAACTCAGATAGTTTACAGCAGCATCCCTCGCATTAATAACTCAGATAGTTTACAGCAGCGTCCCTCGCATTAATAACTCAGATAGTTTACAGCAGCGTCCCTCGCATTAATAACTCAGATAGTTTACAGCAGCGTCCCTCGCATTAATAACAGATAGTTTACAGCAGTGTCCCTCACATTAATAACTCAGATAGTTTACAGCAGTGTCCCTCACATTAATAACTCAGTTTACAGCAGCGTCCCTCACATTAATAACTCAGATAGTTTACAGCAGCGTCCCTCGCATTAATAACTCAGATAGTTTACAGCAGCGTCCCTCGCATTAATAACTCAGATAGTTTACAGCAGCGTCCCTCGCATTAATAACTCAGATAGTTTACAGCAGCGTCCCTCGAAAGAAACCATTAATAACTCAGATAGTTTACAGCAGCCCCCTCACATTAATAACTCAGTTTACAGCAGCGTCCCTCACATTAATAACTCAGATAGTTTACAGCAGCGTCCCTCACATTAATAACTCAGATAGTTTACAGCAGCGTCCCTCGCATTAATAACTCAGATAGTTTACAGCAGCGTCCCAGATAAAAAACGCAAAGGTAATAACTCAGATAGTTTACAGCAGCGCCCTCGACAGCCTTAATAACAGATAGTTTACAGCAGCGTCCCTCGCATTAATAACTCAGATAGTTTAAACAGCAGCCCCCTGGATTAATAACTCAGATAGTTTACAGCAGCGGCCCTCGCATTAATAACTCAGATAGTTTAGGCGACAACGTCTGTATCCAGCAGCGTCCCTCGACATTAATAACAGATAGTTTACAGCATGTCCCTCGATCCCTGATTAATAACTCAGATAGTTTACAGCAGCGTCCTTTTAACAGCGTTAATAACTCAGATAGTTTACAGCAGCCCCTCGCATTAATAACTCAGATAGTTTAAACCAGCAGCGCACTTATCCCTCGCATTAAAAGAAATAACTCAGATAGTTTACAGCAGCGTCCCCAAAACAATTAAAATCATTAATAAAATCAGATAGTTTACAGCAGCGTCCCTCGTATTAATAACTCAGATAGTTTACAGCAGCGCCCTCGGCAGGGGGGATTAATAACTCAGATAGTTTACAGCAGCGTCCCTCGGTATTAATAACTCAGATAGTTTACAGCAGCCCCTGGAGGCATTAATAACTCAGATAGTTTACAGCAGGCTTGCCCCTCGCATTAATAACTCAGATAGTTTACAGCAGCGTCCCTCACATTAATAACTCAGATAGTTTACAGCAGCGTCCCTCACATTAATAACAGATAGTTTACAGCAGTGTCCCTCACATTAATAACTCAGATAGTTTACAGCAGCGTCCCTCACATTAATAACTCAGATAGTTTACAGCAGCGTCCCTCACATTAATAACAGATAGTTTACAGCAGTGTCCTCACATTAATAACTCAGATAGTTTACAGCAGCGTCCCTCACATTAATAACTCAGATAGTTTACAGCAGTGTCCCTCACATTAATAACTCAGATAGTTTACAGCAGCGTCCCTCGCATTAATAACTCGGATAGTTTACAGCAGCGTCCCTCGCATTAATAACTCAGATAGTTTACAGCTTGATCTCTTGCGTCCCAGCTCGCATTAATAACTCAGATAGTTTACAGCAGTGTCCCTCACATTAATAACAGATAGTTTACAGCAGCGTCCTCGCATTAATAACTCAGATAGTTTACAGCAGAGATCCCAGATCGCATTAATAACTCCAGTTATTAATGTGTAGCAGGTACTGCTGAGGATCTTTATTTGGATCTGTGTCCCAAACCATCTGAGATATTAACTGAGATAGTTTACGTATCGACTTTTGAACTGACTGTGCTTTTAAATGTAAACCTGCTGTAATAAGAAAACAGTGAAAGAAACCATGTAAACTTACCTGTGTTGCTGAAAGGGATCTATCTGTCTTGTAGGGTAAACCTATCAAAAGGTAAGAAAAGACATACCTGCCAGCCCTACCGATTTATAAACCCTTGTACTACATACCGATTTCAAAGCCAATCATACCGCTTTATACAATTATTGAAACAAACGTGAAAACGGTCATAAACACCCGACTTCCCCGGTCTCGATGCGCAGCACACGACTGGAGTCCTCCGCGTCTGCGTAGTTATCAGCCTCAAACGGTTTGTCACTCAAACACATGATGGGGGTTCTGAATTAGAAACTCAGTTTATTACGTCATTGAGAAAGCGCATAGGCGGGATTTGCGGCCAAAACACATTCACACACAGGCTCGGTTTTTGGGATGGAACCGCATAACAGTCTCGCGTTTTGATTGGTCCATGTCTGTCACATGAATATGTCGTCACACGAGTGGAAAAATTGCAGGCATTAAAAAATTTTAACATTGTGATCAGAGAGAGAGAGAGAGAGAGAGAGATCGAGATCTGTTTTCCACAACCTTACCCTTAAAATATAATGTGGTATTACGCTGTACTGATATAACAAACTATGGGTGATTACTTTATATGAATTATCATGTTATGCACGAATGTAAGAATTGGCTTTCTGTGGTGGTGTACTTTTTTTTTTCAAGTAGCATATATCTGTAACCGTTTTTCCTATTTTAATATAAAATGTATACACTATTGCAGTTTTGTTAGAGGATACATTAGTTTATCTCTAATGTAATCACAGTTTTACATATAGACTGCCCCTGTTTTCATTTACGTCGCAAGTTCTGGCCCGCTTTGCTTTTCAGATAATGTCCCAAATTCTGGGCCGATTTGGTTTGCAGATAACGTCCCAAATTCTGGGCAGCTTTGGTTTTTAATAACGTCCCAAATTCTGGGCCGCTCTGATAACATCCCAATTTCTGGCTGCTCTGGTTTTTAGATAACGTCCCGAATTGTGCATTTTCGAATTCAGGCCAGTTTTTGAGATATTCTGCTTAGCTGACAGCCGAGTTTCTAAGTCATGCATGCACAGTTTACCATAAACTGGACCGTAAATTCATTTAAGAGTACATGAATCAAAGTTAATGTATTTTTTACTCTCCCCAGAAAACATTTAGGAACATGGTATACCAAAAAAAAGGACATCTCATTTGCTTATGTAATGTCCATTAATATATAGTGAGGCGTAGGGGGTTATCAGCTACGCCTCACTATATACAACTTCAAATAAATCCTATTGTATTGTATTAGTCAACATTTCCCTTATCTATTCCTGATAGTTTATACTGTAGGTCAGGGGTTTTCAACCTTTTTTTGAAACTGTACCCCTTCTATCTGGAGGTTTCAGCTTGAGTACCCCTTTACAATTTTCGCTCAACTGAACGGTACCTCAGTTACAATAAAATGGAGAATAATCTGATGACACCCCCCCCGTTTATTTAATAAATTTGGGTGACAAACTGCTGGTTTAGGGCAGAACAACAAACAGTAAGCTTAATTCTTAAAACTTTTAACTACAAGTATTTGGATGCACAGAATTAAAAAGACAAGTATTGGGTTAGCAAACCTATTTTTTTGTAACTATGACTGCCTTTTTTAAATTTTGACAGCCTTTTGTAAAAGTGAAGGCCTTTTGATACCCAGCATACACTGCAATACCCAGCAAAGTTATACACTGATATTCTGATAGGACAGCAATTCAAATGAAGTTTGTAATTGGTTGTGTTCCTCAAATACACAATAAAAAGTGATATTTATAGGGTATACAGTTATACAGCGATACAGTGGTTTCGGACATCTAGGAACAGGTACTGCAAGCATCTGGATTCATACCCAGAGGTACTCTGTAGCCTCCTGGGACATTCACAGCTTGTTTGACACCCTCTTGTAGTTGCCTGTTTCTGCATATAAAGCAAAATGCTGTTTGTCAATCTCTCTTTTTTCTTATAAATCAGTCTTTGCAGGAATCATTCCAAAAACACTTGAATCAGTTAGGGACTACCAGTCTGACACTACAGGCCTTTAAATTGCTGTACCAATTTGCAAGTTGCTAAGTGGTTGCGTTCCTCAAATTTGCACTGCAAAGTGATATTTTAAAGAATAGTGCTATAGTGCTTTTTTTCGCCTCTGCTCGCTTTTGGTGCAAAACTATGCTCTGATACACTCAAGCTGATACTGTGATCACAAAACACTTGGAATGGACTTAAATTGGTGCTTTTGTTACATAACTACACTACAAAATGTGCACATTTCAGGTCTTACATATAATGGACATTTTTTGTATGTATTTTGCTATAGGAAATCGCGGTCGGTGGTGGGGTCCTCCTGTCGGACATCATGAGTCCACAAATCCAGGGCCAACAAACTCGCTAGTACTCTCTTTAGATGCACAACAGTCTTAGCTAAAGAAAATGGGTTCCTTCGAGTTCATACGACCCACGACCGCCATTGGCCGAGGCTTACCCCTATGGTGTTTTTATAATGGGATTTGCCATAGGGAAGGGGGTGGTCTCTTATCGTACCTGTATCTCCATGACCCCTGAGCCAACAAACTCAGAAGGGCACTCTTTGTGTGCACAAGAGTCTTAGCTAAAGAAAGACATCGGCCACGGGTTCATACGCCACCCCACCGCCAGATGGTGGGCATCGCCCCAAAGGGGTTTTATAATGGGATTTCCCATAGACATTTTTCAGGGTGCTATATCTCGGGTTCCGGGGGTCCCTGAGACTTGAAAATCAGTACGGAGGTCCACCTCAGGGCCCCTGTCGATCCCTCCAAGCGAAGTGTCCCCAGCTAGAAAGGACACCAGTTTAGACTTTTTTTGCCAACCTGGAGGTCAAAAGCTATTGGAAATGCAACCTTGACATGCCATCATGCTGAAAATGTGTAAATTTGTTGAAAATGTACCATTTGAAAACGGATGGCTCCCTGTGAAAGAGGGCCCCCAGACATGACCCTAGGAAGTTCAACCCGGTTTCTAGGCCCCAGGGTCATGGAGATATGACCCACGAAAAGGGTAGTTTTTGGACATTTTTTACAGGGCGTATCTCGGGTTCTGTGGGGGTTAGGAACTTGATTTTTTTTTTGCGGTGGGGCCCCATGGGGCCCGCACAAGGAGTCACCATTTTCATGGTTCAGATGCCAGGACGGCTTGGCAAAGTGAATTTTTTGTCATGACATGAGTTTTTGGGTGGTTTGGGGTGCTCCCAAGTCTATATCACTTTGAATGGTGGTTCTACGTGCTTGGGTTCGAGAGATATGCCTGAAATGTGTTTTTCAACCCTGCCATAGACATGAATGAGGCTGAACACCCTGAACGCCCTGAAAATATTTTTTGCAAAGAATTGCTACGAAACTGGGCATGTTACATTCAAGCTGGTCCAGAACCCTTCGAACGGTGGTTGTAGGTGCTCTCGTTCGAGAGATATGACTGAAAATGTGTTTTTTAACACTGCCATAGACATGAATGGGGCTGAATACCTGAAAATATATTTTGCAAAGAATTGCTACGGTGTGCATGTAGGAGTTGCATGGTGGTGTGTGCCTGTAGGGGTTGCATGGTAGTGTGTGCCTGTAGGGGTTGCATGGTGGTGTGTGCCTGTAGGGGTTGCATGGTGGTGTGTGTGTGCAGGGGTTGCATGGTGGTGTGTGCCTGCAGGGGTTGCATGGTGGTGTGTGCATGTAGGGGTTGCATGGTGGTGTGTGCATGTAGGGGTTGCATGGTGGTGTGTGCGTGCAGGGGTTGCATGGTGGTCTGTGCATGCAGGGGTTGCATGGTGGTGTGTGCGTGTGGGGTTGCATGGTGGTGTGTGCCTGTGGGGTTGCATGGTGGTGTTGCATGGTGGTCTGCAGGGTTGTATGGTGGTGTGTGCATGCAGGGGTTGCATATTGGTGTGTGCATGCAGGGGTTGCATATTGGTGTGTGCATGTAGGGGTTGCATGGTGGTGTGTGCGTGCAGGGGTTGCATGGTGGTGTGTCCATGCAGGGGTTGCATGGTGGTGTGTGCATGCAGGGGTTGCATATTGGTGTGTGCATGTAGGGGTTGCATGGTGGTGTGTGCATGCAGGGGTTGCATATTGGTGTGTGCATGTAGGGGTTGCATGGTGGTGTGTGCATGTAGGGGTCTTATGGTGGTGTGTCCGTACAGGGGTTGCATGGTGGGTGTATGCGTGCAGAGGTTGCATGGTGGTGTGTGTGTGCCGGGGTTGCATGGTGGTACACGTGTGTGGAGGGGAATTGGAGTGCAGGTTTTGCGCAAAAGAGGGGCGGGTAAAAGACTGGGAAGGGTAGGGTAAAAGAAAAATTACTACAATCATTCATTTTCACTTTCGACACCCAGTCCCCTTTCCCTCACTTTATGATTTTATTTTCTGATTATTTAATTATTGTCAAATAAACGGCCTTCATCTACTCACAGTTGCAGTCTCATTTCTGTCCAAAACGAACCTGAAACACTACAATATATTGATGGACGTTACATAATAAAATGAGATGTCCTTTTTTTGGAATACCATGTTCCTTCCCAAAAATGTGTTTTAATATTAGCCTTTAATAAAGGAAAACGACTGCTTTAATTAATTTTCATGTATCTATTTCAGTGCAATGTAGTTTCTTCATGTAATAAGAAATACGTTTTTTTTAACATTTACATTTTTTTTTCATAAAAAGATATAACAGCCGAACACACTCGTGGCATTCTTTCTACAATGGAAATCAAATATTGTTCGGAAAGTTCTTCCCAACACTTTTGCAGAAGTTCCCACAAATGTGTTGCACTTGTAGGTTGCTTTGCTTTCACCCTTCTGTCCAGTTCATCCCAAACCAGCTCGATGGAGTTTAAGTCTGGAGACTGTGCTGGCCATTCCATGATTTGAAGCCTACCGTCTTGTTCTTTTCTTCTAAGGTAGTTCTGACATAGCCTGGAGGTATGTTTTGGGTCATTATCTTGCTGTAGGATAAACCCCTGACCAACTAGGCGTATACCAGAGGGTATTGCACGGCGCTGCAAAATGCTGTGGTAGCAGTTTTGGTTCAGGGTGCCACTCACTCTGTGCAAGTTGCCGACTCTGGATCCAGCAAAAGAGCCCCAGACCATCACGCTTCCTCCTCCATGTTTGACAGTTGGTGTCACACACCGAAGAACCATCCTTTAGCCTACTCGACGGCGCATAAAAACCCTGCGTGATGAACCAAGATTTCAAATTTTGATTCATCGGTCCATAAGACCTTCTTCCAGTCTTCAGTAGTCCACTGGCGGTGCTTCATGGCCCAGGCAAGCCTCTTTTTCTTATTTTGCCATCTTAGCAATGGCTTTCTTACTGCCACTCGACCTGTCAAACCTGCAGCTCGAGCCTTCTTCTCTTCACAGTTGAAACTGAGGCTGGCTTACTTCAACCAGTGTTAAGCTGTGCTTGAAGCTGTTGTCCTGTGAGCCGCATATCACGCAAGCTGTTGACTCTCAGAAACTTGTCTTCTGATTCTGTTGTGGCTTTGGGTCTGCCAGACCTCTTCCTGTCAGAGTTTCCTCCAGTTTCCAAGTGCCTTTTGATGGTGTAGGAAACTGTACTCACTGACACCTTGGCTTTCTTTTGCAATTTCTCTAAAGGAAAGACCTACACTTTTAAGGGTTATAATGGTCTGTCTGTCTTCCTTTGTTAATTGCCTTTTTCTCGCCATTATGAGAGCAATATACTACTTCCTGCAGTACAATACTGTCCAAATAATGCTTAAGAGGGTGTAGTAACACAGTCTGTTCCAACACTGCTTTTATACAGACAGAGGGTTTGTAAGTAATCAACAAAAGTTGGGACACCTATAGGAATTGTTAGCATCAACTTTCAAGGCTTAATTTACTTCCATTGCTGCAGAACAGCTGTAAGTTGTTAACCCATTACTTGTTCCCTGAAAAAGGCCTTTTTGTATAACTCTGAAATGTACATTATTTTTCAGTTTTTGGTAACCTAAACTTTTTTTTTAACCTCTGGCAGTTTACCGCTTACCTTTGTACCATTTCAGGTTATTCAGTGGACTTGAACTGCTTAGATTTCAATAAAAACTGGAAAAATGGGGGTGTTCTAAAACTTTTGACCGGTAGTGTATATATAGTTTTTTTGCTTCACAACAAAGATTGCAGATGACAAAGACACCTGTTTTACCTGTTTAGTCTGAATGACTGTTAAAGTTGTTTGCTCTTGTTTTATATCTGCAGCTTAATTTATTGGAAATGTACTGTCACAAAGACGGCCGGAGTGGGTGGCGTCAGACCAGATGCAGGAAATAAACAGACAGACTTGGAGTTTGGTGGAGCTGAGCGAATGGTTTCGCTCAGCATTTAATAACAGAACAGAAAATAAAAGGTTTGAACAGAACACAAAACAGGACACGGCACTTGTAGCCAAAATAAACAGACAAACAAAACGAACTAACACTTAACAAACGGTGAACGGAGACAAACAAACACGGTGAGAACAAACACTTTACGTTTTATTTTGCTTTTCTTTCTCCTTCTCTCTCTCCCGTTCTCCACTCTCGAACACCCAACCCCGACTGCAAGAAATGTGCATCTATATATACTGTTGTGCTGGGATTCAATTACTAATTAATTATTCACTTGAATCCCAGCACGTGAATTAATTCTGTGCAACCCGTGCTCACATATTACATTTAACCAGCACGTGAAGTGATTTGTGCTCTCCTCGTGCCTAAATACAAATCTACACTTTTTAAATACACGTGAAACACAGACCCGTTTATATCCGTGTACCAATCTATACACCAACATTTAACACACGCACGCAACATACAACATATAATATGCACACAGGGGCGGGGCATTGCCACATATACCCCCCTGTGCAAAGCACATGGCCTCAACGGCCACCCCCCATAAAAACCCAGCAGTCCAGGACAAAGTCTCGGGCTGGGAAGGGAGGCTTCAGTGGGCCCATGGCTGGCCATGCTGTCAGCACCCCTGCCGGTAGTGGCATGGCTGACAGCATGCTGGTCCATTCCTGCAGCGAAACTGCTGCTGGGAAAGTGGTCTCCTGACCTCCCCTGTCTTTGTAGCCGGTAGCTCCCTTTGGTGGGCTCCGACCACAGTACTGCCGGGCAGCGAAGAAGCTGCAGTGGGAGCAGGTCTCCGGACCTCCCCACGATCTCCGCAGCGCCCAGAAACTGCTGCAGTGGGAGCAGGTCTCCGGACCTCCCCACGATCTCCGCAGCGAAACTGCTGCAGTGGGAGCAGGTCTCAGACCTCCCCACGATCTCCGTGGCCGACAGCTCCCCTTTCTGGGGCTCCGGCCACCGTACTCCCGTGGTGGAGGGTGCGGGAAGCAGAGACAGCTCCTGCTGTTCTGCTTCTGGCAGTGGCAGAGGCAGATCCTGCTCCTCTGCTCCTGGAAGTGGAAGTGGCAGAGGCAGCCCTGCTCCTCTGCTCCTGGAAGTGGCAGGCAGCTCCTGCTCCTCTGCTCCTGGAACTGGCAGAGGCAGCTCCTGCTCCTCTGCTCCTGCCGGTGTAGGTGGCGGAGGCAGAGGCAGCTCCGCTGCTCTGCTCCTGGCAGTGGCAGAGGCAGCTCCTGCTCCTCTGCTCCTGGCAGTGGCAGAGGCAACTCCTGCTCCTCCCACTTGGGCTGTGGATGCTCAGGCTCCTCCCGCTTGGGCTGTGGACGCCAGGCTCCTCCCGCTTGGGCTGTGGACGCTCAGGCTCCTCCCGCTTGGGCTGTGGGCGCCAGGCTCCTCCCGCTTGGGCTGTGGACGCTCAGGCTCCTCCCGCTTGGGCTGTGGGACGCCAGGCTCCTCCCGCTTAGGCTGTGGACGCTCAGGCTCCTCCCGCTTGGGCTGTGGACGCTCAGGCTCCTCCCGCTCAGGTACTGGAGAGGGCAGCGACTGCTCCTCTCCCTCTTGCTCACTGGAGAACATCCCTCCCATGTCTGCCGCTAGGTACCCCAGCACCACCATGGTGAGGTCACGAACGGATGCCGGGTTGTGCTGTTGCTCCCAGTCCTCCCATCGTTTCCCATCTCGCATCTGCAGCGGCGTGAATAACCCAGGGGAGGTCACTGGCGAAGTTCCCCTCGGGGTGCACCAGCCAGTCCCATATTTCCCGGGACGGTGGGGAACCCGGTGGCAGTGGGGTGGCTACTGCCCCATTGTGGCTGTCCTCCTCCCAGCCCGGCATGCAGGATGAGGGCTGCAGCTGTTGTTGCTGCTGCTGCTTCCGCTGCTTTCTGCAGCTCTTTCTTCCCATCCTCGCTTTACTATTTTTTTTTTTTTTTTTTTGTAATCCAAAACCCCCTCTCCTGGTCTGACGCTTGGAGGCGCTGTTTATCCCACGATGACACCACGTGTCACAAAGACGGCCGGAGTGGGTGGCGTCAGACCAGATGCAGGAAATAAACAGACAGACTTGGAGTTTGGTGGAGCTGAGCGAATGGTTTCGCTCAGCATTTAATAACAGAACAGAAAATAAAAGGTTTGAACAGAACACAAAACAGGACACGGCACTTGTAGCCAAAATAAACAGACAAACAAAACGAACTAACACTTAACAAACGGTGCACGGAGACAAACAAACACGGTGAGAACAAACACTTTACGTTTTATTTTGCTTTTCTTTCTCCTTCTCTCTCTCCCGTTCTCCACTCTCGAACACCCAACCCCGACTGCAAGAAATGTGCATCTATATATACTGTTGTGCTGGGATTCAATTACTAATTAATTATTCACTTGAATCCCAGCACGTGAATTAATTCTGTGCAACCCCGTGCTCACATATTACATTTAACCAGCACGTGAAGTGATTTGTGCTCTCCTCGTGCCTAAATACAAATCTACACTTTTTAAATACACGTGAAACACAGACCCGTTTATATCCCGTGTACCAATCTATACACCAACATTTAACACACGCACGCAACATACAACATATAATATGCACACAGGGGCGGGGCACATTGCCACATGTACCCATACTGGAACTGTTGTGTATACAATTGAGCGTTTTGTTGCTTTAATTCAAAGACATGATTAGCCTTCTTATATCTAACATTTGTATTGCTACTACAATCTCTTCTTAGGGATCAAGTCATTTTCATTTAATAATGCAAACAAATAAATAAGCAATACCGTTTTCCCTTGGGTTTCCACCAGGCATTCACAGTGATTCTCAACTGCCAGGCACTAGGGAATAATACAATTACAGTGACAGCTTCAACCCCTACTACTAAAAAAACTAAATGCGGCAAATGTTTATAATTTACAAGGTATGCTCTGTAACTTGCTAAACAAAATAAACAAAAAACTGCCAGGGTTCAATTGACGCTTTAACCTCTGGGTGGCACAGAATTATACCTGCCCATACTATATAATAATCTAATTATAGCATCAGATTCAACTCCTCTTACTAATTGACACTCCAGTCAAGAGTCTAGAGCCCTAACCACTACTCCAGACTGCTGCCCTTATAAATTTGCCTGGTTTTAAACTGTTTTCCCAAAAGGAGATCTTATTTTTTATTTATTTATTTTTTTTATAATTTTGAACCAATGTTCTATAGCTGCATTGCTGTCTCTTCTTCTGCCTTCGGTAAGCAGACGCTCTGTCCACAAAGAAAACAGTTTAGTAAGTGTTCTTAAAGTGGGAAAGTGGGATTCCACAAAGTTTTTGACTGCATATATATTTATTATTATTATTATTATTATTATTATTATTATTATTATTATTATTATTATTATTATTAGCAGATGTTTTTATCCAAAGCGACTTATGGCAGGTCACCACTATGCTTGTTATTTTTATGTTATTGATGTGTTTGTTTTAGGACAGCCCCCTGATTGTCTGCCCTTTCCCATCCTCCTATCAGATATGTTGATTCGCCTCACCTGGATCTTTTTAAAGGCTGGGTTCCCGTGCAGTAAGGGGAATGGAATGTAGAGAGACGAGGAGGTTGTTGGGCGGCGGCACCTGTCTTCAGTAAACTACTTGTCTTGCCTTTTTCGATAAAACTATTTATATATCAGTATTGCTTTGTGTGTGCTGCAATGAGATAGTTACATACTGGCAAGGTTTGCACTTTGCACATTTGTGGTTTTGTTGGTTTGTGTATCTTTGTGTTTGGTTTATTCTGATATATTTTGATTTTTCATTATTATTATTATGACTTTTGTTTTTCTTTTCTTTTATATTGATTAGTATAAGTAATATTTGCGCTTGTGTTAGTTGCTCATGTGTATGTGTGTACAGCTGCAAAACAAAGAAAAAAAGGTAGTGTGAAGCCTTTTTGTGTGTGCTGTTTTGTTTGTTTTGTTACAGGTAAACAGCTTAGCTGTCCTGTCTTTTAGTTTAGGTTCCTGTTTTGTTTAGTTAGTGCTCAAAGAGAGCTAGGTGTTTGTTTTGTTTATTTAGGTCAGCACACCTGCTCAGGGGGGGCACAGCCACCCCTGCAGTATTATTTGACCCGTGACTCAGCACACATTGCCCTCCCCATTCCGCTGTCCAGTCTGTTTCATTCTGCCTGTCTGTGTGCGTCTCTTACAAAAACAACACCCTGCCCTCTTCTGCTCTAAAAAATCTAATAACTTGTGCCCTCTTAAAATTGTGTCTGCACCCATTAACATTGAAAGAGATAAAAAAAAATTTTGTCCATGGCCACTACGAAGTTAAAACTATCAAGCAAATACAACTAATAAAGGATATACATTTATTATAAAACTTAGCCATTTGAACACTTAGATGAGTTTGTTTTATTTAACATGTTCCTAATATTTTGTATTACTTTTTTAAGCATGTATCTCTTAGGCTGCTCTATTTCTTTTAATGTAGCTTTTCTAAAAGCTATATGAGCAAAATAAATAAATCATTTAAGGTTTGGGAACAACTTTAAATCCATCCCTCTTTTACCTTTTGCCAAATAAAAAAAAAAACATGAATGTCAGAGAGGATCTGAAACCTCACCTGTGTCTGCCTCGTCCATCTTTACTTCTTCATATTCGTTATTGCTCTTCTCCACCGCTGTTTTCTCACTCAGTTGCTGTTACTTGTGAGTCTGGCAGAGAGTGGCAACAGTGCAGGGCTGAGACTCAGAGCTGCGCTCCTTCCCCTCCAAGCAGGGTGGCACCGCTGCCCCAAATTGAGACCCAGAACCGCCATTACTGCTCCCCGGGTCCGACCCAGAAGCCCCGCTGTGTTGCGGCCCCCGGATGTGCACCTCGGCCTCTCAGAACGGACCCCCGCACCCCTCGCTCTCTCAGAACAGGCGGGCTGAGAAAGCCCACAGTCTGGAGGGGAAGCCCCAGAGCCCCATTATTGCGCTTTTTTGGGGGTTTCAGTGGTTTTTTATTGTTGTTTTGTTGTTTAGCACAGTAAACCCCAGCTCTTCACTGGGGTTTACTGCAGCTCTTCCTCCCGTGCTCCTGCCCTGTCCTCAGCCTCCCTCGTTGGGCAGTTTTTTTCTCTAATGCCCTGGGTTCCCACATTGGAACCATAACAAATGAGTATTGCATTGCTGTACTCTGTATCCTATTATTCAGCTATACACATTTATTTTAAAAAAATGTTCAAATGGTATGTGATGCTAAATTAAATCTTAAAACAGTCTCATATATATGAAGCTTTTGAAGGTGCAGCAATAAGTGGCACCCTGCTTGGAGACTGTGGCTATCAACTAACCCCATGTATTAATCCAGCTGCAGCCCATACACATTACAACACTGTACATATACAGTCTAGGAATGGGACTGAAAGATGCTTGGTGTGTTGAAAAGAAGGGTCCATTGTCTTCATGGAGAGCTGGGGGTGGTTTGGAATAGTATTTGTTTTGCTGTTTTCCTGCATAACATAACAAGGTAATAGCTGATGGGGTGCAATACTGCTTTAGTTAGTATTAGCGCACATTCCCCTTATTTCCTTATACAGTACATTGTAAGTAATGATTGTTTTTCTTCTGTTATACCAAAAAACCCTTTTTGTAGTATTTCTTAACAGTGGAAACGATGGGTACAGTTCTGAGGTTGAAAATATTTAGTTTCCTTCCAAGTTCTAGATCAAAACGGTATTAACGTCAAGCAAATTCAAGACAAAGAAATCTTTCCAATATGAACATTTTATTAGTACAAATTAAGTGAAAACAGTAATTAATGCATTACACAACTAATAATGAATGTGCAAAATCAAATAAGCCTGGAGAACGTGTATCTAATCATGTATCCAGTCAGTTACAGTGCCTTTGCGAAAGTATTCGCCCCCTTGAACTTTCAAACCTTTTGCCACATTTCAGGCTTCAAACATAAAGATATGAAACTGTAATTTTTGTGAAGAATCAACAACAAGTGGGACACAATCATGAAGTGGAACGAAATTTATTGGATATTTCAAACTTTTTAACAAATAAAAACTGAAAAATTGGGCGTGCAAAATTATTCAGCCCCTTAAGTTAATACTTTGTAGCGCCACCTTTTGCTGCGATTACAGCTGTAAGTCGCTTTGGGGTATGTCTCTATCAGTTTTGCACATCGAGACTGAAATTTTTGCCCATTCCTCCTTGCAAAACAGCTCGAGCTCAGTGAGGTTGGATGGAGAGCATTTGTGAACAGCAGTTTTCAGTTCTTTCCACAGATTCTCGATTGATTCAGGTCTGGACTTTGACTTGGCCATTCTAACACCTGGATATGTTTATTTGTGAACCATTCCATTGTAGATTTTTGCTTTATGTTTTGGATCATTGTCTTGTTGGAAGACAAATCTCCGTCCCAGTCTCAGGTCTTTTGCAGACTCCATCAGGTTTTATTCCAGAATGGTCCTGTATTTGGCTCCATCCATCTTCCCATCAATTTTAACCATCTTCCCTGTCCCTGCTGAAGAAAAGCAGGCCCAAACCATGATGCTGCCACCACCATGTTTGACAGTGGGATGGTGTGTTCAGGTGATGAGCTGTGTTGCTTTACGCCAAACATAACGTTTTGCATTGTTGCCAAAAAAGTTCGATTTTGGTTTCATCTGACCAGAGCACCTTCTTCCACATGTTTGGTGTGTCTCCCAGGTGGCTTGTGGCAAACTGTAAACAACACTTTTTATGGATATCTTTAAGAAATGGCTTTCTTCTTGCTCTTCCATAAAGGCCAGATTTGTGCAGTATACGACTGATTGTTGTCCTATGGACAGAGTCTCCCACCTCAGCTGTAGATCTCTGCAGTTCATCCAGAGTGATCATGGGCCTCTTGGCTGCATCTCTGATCAGTCTTCTCCTTGTATGAGCTGAAAGTTTAGAGGGACGGCCAGGTCTTGGTAGATTTGCAGTGGTCTGATACTCCTTCCATTTCAATATTATCGCTTGCACAGTGCTCCTTGGGATGTTTAAAAGCTTGGGAAATCTTTTTGTATCCAAATCCGGCTTTAAACTTCTCACAACAGTATCTCGGACCTGCCTGGTGTGTTCCTTGTTCTTCATGATGCTCTCTGCGCTTTAAACGGACCTCTGAGACTATCACAGTGCAGGTGCATTTATCACGAGACTTGATTACACACAGGTGGATTCTATTTATCATCATTAGTCATTTAGGTCAACATTGGATCATTCAGAGATCCTCACTGAACTTCTGGAGAGAGTTTGCTGCACTGAAAGTAAAGGGGCTGAATAATTTTACCGCCCAATTTTTCAGTTTTTTATTTGTTAAAAAAAGTTGAAATATCCAATAAATTTCGTTCCACTTCATGATTGTGTCCCACTTGTTGTTGATTCTTCACAAAAAATTACAGTTTCATATCTTTATGTTTGAAGCCTGAAATGTGGCAAAAGGTCGCAAAGTTCAAGGGGGCCGAATACTTTCGCAAGGCACTGTATATGTTAGGCTGTTGTGTGCTGGTGGCAGTCTTCTGCTTTGTGTGATTCCAGTGCTTGTATAGTCTGTTTCAAGCAGGACTGTCTCTCTATAGTATAGTTTTAATGAGTATCCTTTTCAAACACAGGAAACCTACATTCGAATTGAAGATAAGGTCCTAAGAGGAGTTAACACTGGATCTGTGACAACAACTCCAGGAAAGACATATCAGTTTATAGATAGATCGACAGATATATAGATAGATAGCTTGATAGATAGACAAGGTCCTTGCAGGAGTATTGAGGCATGTTGGTTAAAGCACTCAGACCTCAGTGATGAGTTGTGTCAGTTCTTCAGTTATTGCTTTATGTAATTAATAAATATTCAAAATCCAGACCCTAGTATATGCATCTTCCTTATAGCACCCAAACAATGATATTCATTAAATTAAAAACACATTATTTTTGTATCGAGAGGTAGGTGTGGTCTGTTTGAGTGATGTCACAGTGGCTCTGTCCAGACATCCTCTTCAGCCATTCCCGGTGGGTCACATGGCTTCTTTTGACTTAAGACTGGAAACACAAAGACAGAGATCCATTCTTTTTTTATTTATGTTGCTACAAGTTCCTGCTGAAATAAAAATGGGTCAAGTTTGGCCTTAATTGCGTCTTGTTTATTTATTGATTTTGTATTGTTTAATTGACATGTAATAAATGAATGTGGCCAGTAGGGATTGTAAAGCGACAGATTCCAAAAGTTTGGATATAAAATGTGTACTAGGGACATAAAGTGAAATATAATACAATGTTGACTTATTTTCAAGTCGAAATGTAACTTTTATAAAATGATTTTTGATGTATTACTATAGGTTATAAACAGATCCTTCCCACCTCACGTTCCTTCAGAACATCAGGTTAAATCACTGAGGAGTCCGCATGGACCCGGACGAGGCTTTAAGTGGATACAAAACCCCATTTCAATCCCATCAGTCGTTTACACTAATTCAGGGAATATTTTGGCAGAGGTTGCTGTGCTACATTCCTTTGCATTAAACTGTAAATGGCAAAAATGTGTCTGGATCGACCAGATTTACATGATTCATCAATACCAGTTAAACCCTGTCAGTCATTTATACTCATTCAGGGAAGGTTTTGCACAGGTTCATTCCACTGTATTGTAGGGTACACTGAAGATTTTTGAAATTTACAGTAAAATGCATTGGGAAAAAAATATACCTGTACCAAAATATCCCCCCCTGAATAAGGGTAAATGACTGCTGGGTCTCGATATTTATTAATCATTTACATTGTGCTGTGCTTTCCCTTCCTTCCTCCTCAACCCTGCTGCAATAATTCAACAATGCCATGTCAACATTTTAACATAAAAAAAGTTATTGTCAGAATTTTGAAATTCTAAATCAAAATTGTATTACATATACATATCTTATTTTTTTTTTTCCATGTCACTAAAACTCATTGTAATGGCACTGTAACAACTGGGATAGATGTGGCAATTCACTAGATTACATTTTTGCAAAAACAAAACATGAGCCTTCTTTAAAAATAAATAAATAAAACAACGTCTTCAGCACTGGATAATGTGTAACTTGCTGAACCAATAGGAACAGCAAAGGTGTCAAATGATTTCACCCCACAATGCACTGCACACACTACCAAGAGTCCGGCACTCGGACTCGAGTCGCATTTTTCGTGACTCGGACTTGGACTTGAGTCACGGCCGCAAAAGACTCGGACTTGATTCGGACTCGAACATTCGGACTCTGAGAAATTAATGACGAGTCCTTTTTTTATTTTCTATTACACAAGTAATATTTCAGTTACTATGAAACTGTGCACAATAAAAACACACTCAACAGAACATTATCCAATCACTGGTTAGCCCTGTTGTCTTTCAAGCCAATCATAGTAAGAATAAGAAATTGGAAGCGAGTTAGGTTGCAGCGTAACCCCCACATAAATCCAACAGCAACCTTCGCAGACCAAGTTTTTTTTCCCCTCTTTTGCATTAAGTTTTATAAGGAATAAATAATGTCAGCATGGTAAACAAGTAAGTAAATATTTCTCTTTACTACTTTAACACTAGAAGCCCAGCAGCAGTCATTTTGGTGGTTTTTGGTTTTAAAATGTAATTTTCTTCAGTCGTGTAACACACATGGGGCTGTGCGTTCGTGTACCTTTCTGTCCGTATATATTAAATATTCTCACAAAGCATGAAACGCGGGAGTGCAGAAATAAAGGAGATATATTCAATTATACCTAAAAGCCCCGGGAGCAGTCACAGTGACGGCCACACAGAAAACAACTGTATTGTGGTTATACAGAACGGTATTCTACTTTATTATTTTTATTTACCAGTCCGCAATGTGTTTAGCTGTAATCAGATTAGTCTTCTCTGTGCCTGAGTGAATGACTGACAGTCTATTGTTTTCAATCAGCCTTTTGAAGGCTGGTGGCTGCTTGCCAGCTGTGCTGTTTTGGTCAGTCAATTAGCATCGGGACTAGTGAAAATAAATACCAGAGACCGTGGAGTTTTACAATGCAACAAAATATTATCATTATTATTATTATTATTATTATTATTATTATTATTATTATTATTTATTTCTTAGCAGACGCCCTTATCCAGGGCGACTTGCAGTTGTAAACAAATACATTTCAAGAATCACAGTACAAGTATTAATACAATTAAGAGCAAGATAAATACAATGACTTTGGTTCTAGCAAGTACAAGTATGACAAAATACGATTCAATAACGGAGCAGATAACAGTGTCAGTGATAGTTGCATCAGGATATAATTAAAAACAAAATAATACAGATTAAATAACACTTGACAGATTACAGTACTCTAAAGTACAGGATTAAATGCAGTAAAATAGGGGGCTGATAAGAGCAATTAAAGCGCATTTAAGGAAGAGTGATAAGTGTCCAGGGGGAAAAAAAGAGGAGTTCTACAGGTGCTGTCTGAAGAGATGAGTCTTGAGGAGGCGCGGAAGGTGGTCAGGGACTGGGCAGTCCTGACATCTGTAGGAAGGTCATTCTACCACTGAGGGGCGAGAGTGGAGAAGGAGCGGGCTCTGGAGGCAGAGGAGCGTAGAGGAGGTAGAGCCAGTCTTCTGGAGTAGTGGAGAGGTTGAGTGGGGGTGTAGGGAGAGATGAGGGTCTGGAGGTAGCTGGGTGCAGTCTGGTCAAGGCATCTGTAGGCGAGTACAAGAGTCTTGAACTGGATGCGAGCGGTGATCGGGAGCCAGTGGAGTGAGCGGAGCAGTGGAGTTGCGTGGGAGAAGCGAGGCAGAGAGAACACCAGGCGAGCCGCGGAGTTCTGGATGAGCTGGAGTGGACGGGTGGCGGACGCAGGGAAGCCAGCCAGGAGGGAGTTGCAGTAGTCTAGGCGGGAGAGTACCAGGGCCTGGACCAGGAGATGGGTGGCGTAGTTGGTGAGGATTCTTCGTATGTTGCTCAGGAAGAATCGGCAAGTGCATGCCAGAGTGGAGATGTGCTGGGAATAAGAGAGGCAGGGGTCCAGGGTGACTCCGAGGTTCTTAGCTGAGGAGGAGGGAGAGAGTGTGGTAGATTCCAGAGGAACAGAGATAGAGAGATCAGAGGAGGGGGAGGAGGAGGAGTAGGGAAAGAAAAGGAGGTCAGATTTAGAGAGGTTGAGTTTGAGGTGATGTGAGTGCATCCAGGAGGAGATAGCAGACAGACAGGTAGAGATACGGGAGGGGATGGTGGAGTCAGAGGTGGGGAAGGAGAGGAAAATCTCAGCATCATCAGCATAGAAATGGTATGAGAAACCATAAGATGCGATGAGGGGGCCCAGGGAGCGGGTGTAGAGAGAGAACAGGAGAGGATCCAAGGCTGACCCTTGGGGGACTCCTGTTGAGAGAGGGCGAGGTGTGGAGGTTGCTCCATGCCAGGTTACCTGGTAAGTGCGGTTGAAGAGGTAGGAGGAGAAGCAGGCCAGAGCAGTGCCAGAGATTCCCAGGTCAGCGAGAGAGGATAGTAGAATAGAGTGATCAACAGTGTCAAAGGCAGCAGAGAGGTCGAGGCAAATTAGGACAGAGGAGAGAGGCAGCTCGGGCAGAGTTTAGTGAGTTGGTGACAGACAGAAGGGCGGTTTTAGAGGAGTGAGCAGAGCGGAAGCCAGATTGGAGAGGGTCGAGCAGAGAGTGGTTGGACAGGAAAGCAGAGAGCTGCCGGTGTACAGCCCGCTCGAGGGTTTTGGAGAGGAAGGGTAGGAGGGAGACAGGACGGTAGCTCTGGAGGGAGGTGGGGTCGAGGGTAGGTTTTTTGAGGAGGGGAGTGATAGAGGCTTGTTTGAAGGCAGAGGGAAAATATGGAGTTGATGTTTTGGATCAGATGGCACAGAAGTATTCAGTGAAAGCTGTCTACCGACGGTGGTCTGTTCAGGTGTTTTACAATGTATTGGACCTGGCAGCCATCAACTCCTGGGTACTTTACAACACACCACTTGTTGACATTACACGAGTCAAGCTTTGATATGAATAACACATTCTGACGATGTACCTCTTTCTAACACTACACCGGCTGTATAGTCCAGATCACGGCTTCTATCAAAGTGAAAAACCACGTCCACAAACTTGAACTTAAAGCTTATCTGTAAACTTCAGGTACATTCAAATAGTATTCCAATTCCAATTCCAAAAGAAAAGAATATAGTGACAGACAAGTTGAAATAAGGCATGCAAATAGAATAATCTAGCGAGAAAAATACATTGAAAATCATTTTTTTTTGTATTTGTATTTTTTATTATTATCGAGGGATATCAGACAACATCCGTTAGGTAAACTGTTCCCCCACTACTACCACTAGTTAAATGAAAATTGATTTGAGTTTGTTCCAAGGACTTGCACTCGAGACTCGAAGTCAAGGACTCGGGACTCGGACCCTGATGACTCGGACTCGAGGTTTGAGGACTCGACTACAAGTCTGCCCTATAGCAAGTAGATGCAGTTTACAGCTCAAATCATAAAGCTGTTTAAAGATAAACCTGCAACATGAACCAAAGTGCATTGTTGAAAAGCGGGCACATTCCTGACATAGTGCAGTACAGGTATTTATTTATAATTTGTTTGAATGATACCCAACCTTAACTGGATGATTACTCCCTCTAGTGTAGTGCATCAGCAACACTATTAAGAACCAGGTGTTTTCAGTGATTACAGTACATCATGATAGTTCATAAATATACACTGTCCTTCAGCCCCCCCCCCCCTTTCTCTCTGTCTCCTTGCTCCCTCTGTCTCTTTCTGTTGCTCCAATTTAAAAAATATATACTAAATGATCATTTGAACCAGGACGTTCTACTTCTTTTAACACTAGAACTGCCATGCTGGTCAGTTTTAGGGTTTAAAATTTAAATAACTCTGCGTTAGTGAATCCCCTGTGCATGTCCGTTCTTCACTTTTCCTAAATATATGAAGTAACCAGACAGTGTTTGAGAAGCAGAATCTCTAAAATGACGAAGTTATAAAAATGCATCCCTAGACCGACCAGACCGGTCCTATTGACCGGGTATTACAATACATGACTTCTTTTATTTTTATAACGTACAATACTGTGTGTGTGTCTTGTATACATGCGGTATACAAGACACACAACCCTCCCACCTCTAGGCCACATCACAATGTATTTCATTGTGGAGTGTGGGATGGTGTGGCTGTATGCTAATCCTTTGCAACTCGCATCTTTTTTGACATGCACAGCGTGTGGATGTAAACAGCTGCAGATAACAATTTTTTTTTTATAGACAATGTCACTGAATCTTTTTTGAGAAATATTGAGATATTATTTTGTTTTATTTGAGAGCAATGAGTTACGCCCAGCTTCAGACAGATATTTGCCTTGAATGGATTTGTACAACAATAGCTCCAAGGTGGCCACTTACCTGGCAACTCACCTGGGAGCTATCAATCTTCCGTTTGATACAAGGAATGTAACAGGGAAAATATCAGGAGGAGATATTTCATTTTGGAACTAGCCACAAAGCTTCGGCACAAACATTTCGATCACAATACTGCAAAGCTGCACTCAGTGTACACACGCCAGGTAGGTAAACAATAATCAAACTTGTGATGTCTGTGCTCAGTATGAAACGGCAGTGTGTCTTTATGCAGAGTCAAAGTACATCTTGTTGGATTGTGTTATTTTGAAAGCGCCATGCATCCTGTACAGAACAGGAATTTAGTTATATTTTCTTTTTTACGTTATATCTGTGTGGATTGTTATTCAGTTATTCAGGGTGTTGTTTGTGAAGTATGTTTCGCTCAAACCATTCGCATTGCACCGCCTATTATCATTATTATTATTTTATTTAGCTGACGCCTTTATCCAAAGCGACTTACAAGTGTATGATAAGTGCAAGCTATAAATAAATACAACAAATAAACAAATGGACCAATACAGTAAGAAGACAGGCAGGCTACAGCAGCCTACAGACTACATGCAGTACAATAGGAGCCGACATACCGAAGTAGTGTTATATTTTCTTTTTTATGTTAGGATTAGAAAAAATGATTTCGGTTTTATAGTTTTGTATGTACATATACCCGTTTACACCTGTTTACACACTAGTTTCTCTTGAAATGTTTATTTTATTATTTATTTCTTTGTAGTTGTGCTGTATGTGCTAATTTTGAAAATAAAGACTTTTATCTTTAATTTTCCATTTAAATACAGTGTTTCTGCTATGCAAATGTTAGGTATGACATTCATATCGAACCAGCAACGTCCAGGCTATAGAGCGCATCCTGCACTCTAGCGAGTGCTTTTACTGGATGCGCCACTCGGGAGCCCCATGAATAAAACTTTTGAGTTGTATACGATAGTTTGTCTTTCATTTTCATGTCGAAGCTGTTTAAAAATGTACCGGTTAAAATGACCAGCACGGTGGCTCTAGGTAGCAAGAAAATTTGGCGGTTCTAGTTTTAACAAAATCTGTCAGTAGACAGAATAATTATAAGATGATTAACAATCTGGACATGTTACTGAACTCCCTTTAGTGTTTACAACAGACACACGACTTACAATTGCTGTCTCCTGTGCTGTTACTGAAATATCTTTTTAAACATAACAAATGTTTTGATATTCTATTTATATTCCCTGGGCCATAAATCTACTGAAGAATGAAACTGAACACATTATTTATCAAATCTTCTATGTGAATCAGCAGATTGTTTTGTTCCTACACGATACCTAGCATGTGAAGATGGTGTAGTGTATAATAAGTATCAGCATAGAATATGTGGAGAGGAAGAGAAGAAGAGATGAGAGGACAGAAGAGAGACAAGTAGAGGAGTGAAGTTGGCATCCCTCTCTGTCAGTAATGTAATATTCACACAAACACCCAGAGTGTTTACTTACCCAGTTTCTCTAATTTACAGTTTGGATCCTTCAGTGCAGCATACAGCAGTTTCGCCCCGAATCCCCCAGGTTATTCCCTTCCAGCTCCAGCTCTCTCAGGGTTGACTGGTTTGTATGGAGAGCAAAGGCCAGGTCCTCACAGCAATCATCCGAGAGACCACACCCACCCAGCCTGCAGAGATAAAGAGACAGGATCTAGTGTAACACAGCAGGGAGGGGGTTGATATCCTCCCTGCATAAAACATGTGCGTATGCACATTTTGTTTGTTTAATTTATTTTATTGTTAATTATCCCCTGCACCTGGAAGTAATTGTAAATTAGAACCAGGTGCAGGGTATTTAAGAGGTGCAGTTAGGCTGCATGGGACTGCTGAGTAGAAAGAGACAGAAGGTGTGCTCTGTTTCCAAGTAGTCAATATAAAAGTAAGTGCTGTGTTAAAACTGTGTGTTTTGTTTATTGTCAGGTAAACGGCTTAGCCGTCCTGTGTGTTAGTCAGGGACCTGTTCAAAGTGAAGTTAGGCTCTACGTTTGAGCTAGCTGTTTATTTTGTTTTTGTTTGTGTTTTTGTTATTAAAAATAGCACAACCACGCTTGAAAAATCAATTTCTGTGAGTGCCGGCCGGTTACACTAGGAACTGTGGTAGTTTTTAATCTATTTGATTGTCATGTTCTGTCTCTCTTCACTCCCCTTCTTTCTCTCTTTCTCCCCCATTCTCCATATTCCTCTGTCCCTACCCCCTCCCTAGCTCTATCGTATCCCCCCCTACTCTGCTCAGTCCAGACGGTTGTCATGCTGATGCGCTAGGGAGGCTGCACTGCAGTTGATACCTGGAGCCAGCATTGCAGCAGTTGTGTGTGCTGATGTGCCAGGGAGACAAAATAGGCTGATCCCTGGAGCCAGCATTACACTTCAGCCATCAACACCAGGATATCTACATCTTATCTTGGTGAGAGCTGAATCCAATATCAGCATGAAGTTTTAACACCTAGTCTCATGTAATGGAAATCATGAAGATCTGGATACGTCCAGTGACTGCTGTGGATATTGCAGCTGGTGACGAGGGAAAGACCTTGTCACAGCCTGGAGAGACAGCTGACAAGAGGAAATAGACCCCATTGGGGCTGGCAGGGGTTAGCCACCGTAGCTGGCAGTATCCAGCTCTGTGTTTTCAAATGGAACAGGATGCTGGAGACACCCGCCCAAGGCTTTTAAGAAATTAAAGAGAAAAATACCCTGTGCGAGCGGGGGCGGAAGATGACTCAAGGTTTGACAACACAGTTAACGACTTAGGAAAGAAAACGGATATGAGAAAATAGAGTACTTTGCAAAGGACTAGCTCAATATCTGCAGTTAGCAAAGACCTGGAGCTCCAGGTTTGTGGCTCTGGCTGTAGCAAAGTGACAACAGGTAGGGGTTTGAAGATTCACCAAGAGAGAATGAAATGCTTGAGGGAGAAGGAACAAGAGTCTTGCATTGATCAGTACTTTTTATGAAGTCAGTCAAGTCAAAGAAGCTGGATGAAATCCAGCGACAGGAAGCAAACCACAGTTCGCAGGATATCAGCACCTCTGTCATAGATGAGAGGAGGACTTGCATAAACACAACTAGTGATGAACCTAATGATCCTTGTGAACCCGGTCAGATGAACCACCTATCAATCCACCAGAATAAGGGACAGCCCAGTGGAAAGAAGTAGAGCAAGCTAAAAAGTGTGTGCTACAGCTGGCAGCTGTTCCCCTGTAAACTGATGAGCAGTAGCATGGGATGTGTATAACTATGGGAAAGTAGGGGGAATGCTATTAGAGAAGAAGAGGAGGAAAAATAGAGGACAGAAGAGATGAGATGAGTGGACACAAGAGGACAGGAGTGAAGTTGGCATCCCTCCCTGTCAGTAATATAATATTCACACAAACACCCAGAGTTTTTACTTACCCCAGTTTCTGTAATTTACAGTTTGGATCCTTAAGTGCAGCAGACAGCAGTTTCACCCCTGAATCCCCCAGTTCATTCTCTCCCAGCTCCAGCTCTCTAAGGGATGATTGGTTTGTATGGAGAACAGAGGCCAGGTCCTCACAGCAATCCCCCGTGAGACGACACCCCCTCAGCCTGCAGAGATAAGGAGATAGGATCTCACTAGAAACTCAGTTCTGTACAACTGGCTCCTCTGCTGCTGCCAAGATTGAAATCAGGAACTGTGGTAGTTTTTAATCTATTCGATGGTCTTATTCTGTCTGTCTCCCTTAATCTGTCTCTCTCTCTGTCTGTCTGTCTCTGCCTGCCTCTCTTCACTCCCCCTCTTTCTCACCCACCTCTAACTCTATCCCTCCTCCACTGTACCTCTCCCTCTCTCTCTCTACCTCTTCCTCACTCTCTTCCTGTTATTACCCCCTCCCTCTTTCTCTGCCTTATCCACCTTCCTTTCTCTACCTCTCTGTCTTTTGTCATTAACACCCCTCTGCCTCTGTCACTCCATTTCACTCTCTCTACCTCTTTCTTCCTCTCGACTCTTTCCCTTTCTGTCTAAAAGTTTTCCTTACAAATGTTTAGTAAGATATGGTAAAGCATAATAAACATGGCAAAACAAGGTAAACTAAGGTAAATGCACAGTATAACCATGGAAAGAAAGCATGGCAAACACTGTGGTAAACATTTATAAGGGTTAGCACAGCTATTATGCTTTAGTAAGAAACATTACAGTAACATAATATCTAAGAACTCTATGTGGTCGTTATCAAGGCATTCACCATCACACCCTCCCTCCCTGTCTCTCTCCCTCTCTCCCAGTTTCTTTCTTATCCTCCTTGTTTCATTCTGTCCCTTCCTCTCTCCCTGTCGATCTGTCACTCTCCCTCCCACATGTCTCTCTCTCTCGCTCTTTCCTCCCACACCCCCTCCTTTCCTTTCTCTGCATCCCCCTATACCTGTCTATACATATTCACCATATTTTCAATGTTACTTTACCACTTTAATTTAGTTTAACCTTTACAATTTGAATATGACATTTTTTTTTGCTGTCGATCTTCGTAATCCGCATATGTGGTTCAATCCTGGCACCCAAAGAAAAGGTGCACTAAAAAATGATGTAGAATAAATAAATAAGAAAGTTCCGATATTTATCCTTGTAAATTCTTTACAGCTCTAGGGTGCTCGCTCTCGTGTCTGCATTTTATTTTATTTTTTATTCTGGCATCATATATATATATATATATATATATATATATATATATATATATGTATATATATATATATATATATATATATATATATATATATGTATAGTCCGTCAACGTATCATCCCTCACCGTTTATCCGCCATGATCTATCTCTTTAGCAACGTTAGTTTATTATTGAACAGAGAAGATTAGTTCATAGATTGTAGACCCTACCAAAGTTTTCGTACACTGTGTTGTATGTGTTCCGTGCGCTGCCATTGCTGGTAGTGTCAAGTGAGCTGTTCAGTGTGTTGATATGTAAATAAATCCTGTTCTCCTGCGGGGGGCGTATCAACTTCAACCTCCGTCTCGTTCTCCTGCCTGTCACTCAACAGCGAATGCACGCACTCACTAAACAAGGGATTTAGGGGAGCTCCCTAATAAAATCTGAATCTTAAAACAATAATTATGTGAATATATTAATTGTTACAGCTGCTTATAATGGTATTTAAAACAGGATAAATGTATTCGCCTTTTTACATATCTGTCCTTACACTGGTCCCACCGCAGTCGGATATGCGACAGATTACTGTATATACTGTATATTAAAACAGCATCTATCAAAGCAACAGCAAAATAAACTGCTTGTTTAACAGTGACTGGTGTAAACAATGTTAATTTATTCTGAGCAGTAGAGTTAGTGAAAACCATGCATTCTGCTCATTATAAGATAATGAGTGTTTGCGTTTATGTGTGTTTTTATGCGTATGACCCAACTCAACCCCCCCCAACCCCACAGGTGTCCCGCAGAACAGATGCCAGATAAGGAGGCTTGGTGGGCCAGTGGTTAAAGAAAGGGGTTTGTTATCAGGAGGTTCCCAGTTCAATCCCAGCCACTGACCCGCTGTGTGGGACCCTGAGCAAGTCACTTAACCTCCTTGTGCTCCATCTTTCAGATGAGACGTAAAAGAAAGGTCCTATAAGTGGTAAGTGACTCTGCAGCAGCAGCAGTTTTTGATGCATAGTTCACTCCCTATTTTCACTTTGGATAAAGGCATCTGCTAAATGACTAATTAATAATGTGGAAAGTGATGATGTAAAATGGACTGCTTTAGGTAAGAAAGTGAAAGAGTACACGTACAGATTAGAAATATGCATATGAAAATCAAAAGTTTATTGGATTATAGACAAATGCAATATGAAAGGTCTATAGCAGGATAGGAGTGTATGACAAAACTGTGGTGAAGATGCAAAATCAAGACAGTTATCGTGTTGCCCTGGTATAGTGCGACAGACAGACAGACAGAAGCATATAATGTTCCCCATTTTCTGAATGATGACCGTACAAATTGCTCAATGACTATAAATATGTCTAAATACTGAATTAATGGTGCTACAGCAATAATGAGCAACTTTTTCTTCATTAAGATCATAGCAAAGGGAATGTCAATTGCTCTCTCTCTCTCTCTCTCTCTCTCTCTCTCTCTCTCCCCCCAACCTGTCGTCTGTCCTCCTGTATCTGACCTTCAGCTCCCTCCCCTCCCTCTTTCTTTCTTTCTACCTACCTTCCTCTCTGTCTCCATAAGGAACAGTAAGACAAAAAAAAAACTGTCTGGTCTACTGTCTTGCCTATCCTGACTGAAACTGACATGCAACAGTGTGATGCAGCTTTTACATATTACACTATACATTTCAGGGACTCAATATGCATGACAAATGAATCAGTCATGTGAGGGACAGCCCTGTATGTGTGTATAACTATGGGAAAGGAGTGGGGGAATGCTATTAGAGAAGAAGAGGAGAGAAGAGATGAGAGAACAGAAGAGGAGAGGCGTAGAGGAGTGAAGTTGCCATCCTTCCCTGTCAGTAATGTAATATTCACACAAACAGCCAGTGTTTACTTACCCCAGTTTCTTTAATTTACAGTTTGGATCCTTCAGTGCAGCAGACAGCAGTTTCACCCCCGAATCCCCCAGGTCATTCCATTCCAGCTCCAGCTCTCTCAGGGTTGAGTGGTTTGTACGGAGAGCAGAGGCCAGATCCTCACAGCAATCCCCCGTGAGACAATTCACACTCAGCCTGCAGATAAGCAGACAGGATCTCAATAGAAACTCAGTTCTATACAACTGGCTGCTCTGCTGCTGCCAAGACTGAAATCAGCAACTGTGGTAGTTTTTAATCTATTCGATTGTCATTCTGTTTATCTCCCTTAATCTGCCTTTCAGTCTGTCTGTCTCCCTGCCTCTCTTCACTTCCCCTTTCTCTTTTCCTCCCTGTCTCTCTGTCTCTCCCCCACTATCCCTCCCTCTCTCTCTCTACCTTATCCCCATTCCCTCCTCTACCTCTTTCTGCCTCCCTCTCTGTCTCGTCAGTAATCCCCCCCTCCCTGTCTTTATGTCTGTCAAAATGACACAATGAAAACTTCTGGCATTTGTATCCAAATAAAATGCACTTGCTACACAGATTTTTTGTTCCTACACGATACCTAGCATGTGAAGACAGTGTAGTATATAATAAGTATCAGCATAGAATATGTGTCAATAGATTAGAGACCTCTGCACCTTTGGTGATTCTGCTGGTGTTTTAAGAAAGATTGTACACTGCAACTGTGTTACACTGAAGGCTGCAATAAAAAAAATATCTGGAAGGTGAGAGAGAGGCGGAGGGCCCTGTCAGGTCCGCTGTCCTGCCTATCCTGACTGAAACCAACATGCAACATGAGATGCATATTTACATATTACACACTACATTTCAGGGACTCAATCTGCATAACAAATGAATCAGTCATGTGAGGGACAGCCCAGTGACACAAAAGTGTGTGCTACAGCTGGCAGGTGTTCCCCTGTATGTGTGTATAACTATGGGAGAGGACTGAGGGAAGGGTATTAGAGAAGGAGAGGAGTGGAAGCGGGCAATAGAGGAGAAAAGAGAGGAGAGGACAGAAGAGGAGAGGAGCAGAGGAGTGAAGTTGTCATCCCTCCCTGTCAGTAATGTAATATTCACACACACCCACATCCAGTGTTGTCACAAACTGTGACCTAGATGAATAAATAAGTATGAATGTTTTTTTTCGATGTCATAATCATGGACTTTCCTGTGTTTGAGCAGAACAGCTGTTTGAAGAGGAAAGGCCAGATTGCGGTTATAGCAAGTGACTAAAAAATAGAACACATTTCAAATCTGAATTTCCTAGAGAGACAGGGAGTGAAGGACTGTGGTTAGAACAAGTCCTGCACCCACACAAGCCCATATTAACCAGTATCAACAATACATTGTTTCAACTAGAATTCCAGAATTTGAGTCAGCATTTAAAAAGAGAAACTTAAACAGCGATATAAGCAGTGAATGCTAATAACTAGACAGGTGAGCCACTCAGGGCCTACTGAGAGCAACCAGACTGTAAGAGCCTCACACCTAGGATGGAGAGGGTATAGATTCCAGTCTTTGAACCTGCAAGACGTGTGCTTGCCTCTTGATATCTGTAAGTGTTGAACTCTCGATTGTTGGTCTTTCTTTTAATAAAAACTCAATCTCTTTTTATTGAAGATTATTATTTTGCTGAAATGCTGTTTGCTAAAATTGATTTTAAAATCCATATGGGAGAATTAAATAAAGCTTATTCAAGACTTGACTCATTTTGACATTTGTTCTGAATTGAGTGTCTTCTTATAAATATCTTGCAGCCTTGGAATCCACTTTAGCTCATCGCCTGAGGACCGTCAGGGTTCAAGAGGATGACAGTGTTTACTTACCCCAATTTCTCTAATTTACAGTTTGGATCCTCCAGTGCAGCAGTCAGCAGTTTAACTCCAGAATCCCCCAGGTCATTCCCTTCCAGCTCCAGCTCTCTCAGGGTTGACTGGTTTGCACAGAGAGCAGAGGCCAGGTCTTCACCGCAATCACCTGTAAGATCACACTTCCGCAGCCTGCAGAGATAAGGAGACAGGATCTCACTAGAAACTCAGTTCTGTACAACTGGCTGCTCTGCTGCGGCAAAGACTGAAATCAGGATCTGTGGTAGTTTTTAATCTATTTGATTGTCTTATTCTGTCTGTCTCCCATAATCTGTCTCTCTCTGTCTGTCTGTTTCTACCTGCCTCTCTTCACTCCCCCTCTTTCAATCTTCCTCCCCCCACCTCTGACTATGTCCCTCCCCCTCTGTCTCTACATTATCCCCTCTCTCTGTCTGTCTCTTATCATTAACCCCCCTCCCTGTCTTTGTCTGTCTCATTCCCTTTCACTCTCTACCTCTCTTCCTCCCCTCTTTCTTTCCCTGTCCTCCTTGTTCATTCTGTCCCTTCCTCTCTCCCTGTCTGTCTGTCACTCCCACATGTCTCGCTCTCTCTCTTTCTACATGTTCACACACTTGCCTATAATGCTATACTGTAAATCTACTGAAGAATGAAACCAAACTTAGTATTTATCAAATCTTCGATGCGAAATCAGCAGGAGTCAAAATGACACCATGAAAACTTCCGTCATTTGTATCCAAATAAAATGCACTTACTACATCGCTGATGCAGATTTTATGTTCCTACACGATACCTAGCATGTGAAGACAGTGTAGAGCAGGGATCGTCAACTAGTTTTTTTAAGGAGGCCAGAAGTATTTTACTCTACACATTTTTAAGCACTATAATAAATATTATATAACGTAATGTTAGTATATTGAACAAGACTTACTAGTTTTGTAAATCGAAGCCTGATGTTGACATTGATTATCGAGCAAATTCTAATGACGATTATCGATCATTATCGAGTTAAAAAAAAAAACTTCCCTCACAGTAACAGTTTAAAGGAACAATAAGTCCTCTTTGTATAGAACATGGTATAAAAAACTCATTCAGACAAATCCTGATGTTTTAAGACATGTTTGATAAATACATTAGCATTTAAATATAGCACTCTCCAATTTTCATATTACTGTCGTCAGTAGCGTTTGCCTTGTTTTGTGTAAAATCTGACAAATTTCCAGTATAAACATAACAGTAAATTAAAAATAAATAAATAAATAAAATCAACCCCACTGTCCAAAGGAGAATAAAACAAGTTTTGAAAACTACATTAACATTATGGCCTATTCACATGGAAATAATTCATGGCCCAGATTCTGCTAGCGAAAGCAGCAGTCTCTTCCAGTGTCTGCTAAAGAGATGCAGTTCACTTTTTGCTGTCATATTTTAATTAAAACTTTACATGACTTTGCATAGCCACTTAGATTTGCATTATCTTCAGTGAATACAACTATATCATCATTTTTCCAAACAGTACATTAGAGGTAGTCTACCCTTTCCTGCAATGAAACTTACAACAGCGACAACTCCAGTTGATAATTTAATTTTGCATCTCCATACTTCAATATGTATAATATCTCTTTTATACATGTACAGGTAGTGGACAAAAAAATGGAAACACCTGGGTAAATGAGGGACACCAAGTATATTGAAAGCAAGGGTTTCCACACAGGTGTGGCTCATGCGTTAATTAAGCAAATAACATCCCAGCATGCTTAGGGGCATGTATACAAATGCTGGACAGGCCTGGTTACCTATCATTATGGCTAGCATGGCTGCAAGAGGAGACCTCAGTGACTTTGAAAGAGGGGTGATTGTTGGGGCACGTTTGGCAGGAGCCTCAGTGACCAAGATAGCTCAACTTGCTGATGTTTCATGAGCAACGATGTCGGCATGGAACTCCGAGGGAAAGACATTATCAGCAAAGTGCAACAGTGGGTGGAAGCGCACTGTAATTGTATTTTTATCTTGCTCTTAATTGTATTATTACTTGTACTGTGATTCTTGAAATGTATTTTTGTTTACGACTGTAAGTCGCCTTGGATAAGGGCATCTGCTAAGAAATAAATAATAATAATAATAATAATAATAATAATACCAGGATCGTGATATCCGTGCATTAATTCAAAGTGCAAGGCAAAACAGGCGAGCAACTGCAAGATAAATTGACTGCATATTTCAATCTGGGGCGCGAGCAGCCAGTTTCATCCAAAACGGTCCGCCGAGAACTCCACAGAGCGGGATACCATAGTGGCCCAACGCCCTATTAAGTGATTTTACATTGGCGTTTCCAATTTTTGTCCACTACCTGTATGTGGATTCATTATTAATTGACTTACTGCCCACATCGCAACCAAGATATGTAGAATATTATACATGTATAGGTCTAATCAATCTACATACCACGTCGCAACCAAAAATGCATCACGTACTGATGCGCTCAGAGAAGCGTTTTGCCCACGTGGATTCGCTTACACTTATACGGTACATTATTAAGGCCCTACCTATTTCACGGCCGTGAAAAACGTGACACAGACCGTGAAATTCATTCCTCACCGTGTAATAGGTGTAACCAATCGCTTTCAAAATCACACACCAAGTGAAGTGGCCTCTACCTGTGTTAAATTGTAGTGATTCACATGATTTCAGGATAAATTCAGCAGTTCCTGTAGGTTCCCTCTGCTGGGTAGTGCATTTCAAAGCAGTGGTTAAAGAAAAGGGCTTGTAACTAGGAGGTCCCAGGTTCAAATCCCACCTCAGCCACTGACTCATTGTGTGACCCTGAGCAAGTCACTTCACCTCCTTGTGCTCCGTCTTTCGGGTGAGACGTGATTGTAAGTGACTCTGCAGCTGATGCATAGTTCACACACCCTAGTCTCTGTAAGTCGCCTTGGATAAAGGCGTCTGCTAAATAAACTAATAATAATAATAAAAGCAAAGACTTAAACATGAGCACCAAGGCGCTTTCAAAAGAACTTCGGGACAAAGTTGTTGAAAGGCACAGATCAGGGGATGGGTATACAAAAAATATCAAAGGCCTTGAATATCCCTTGGGGCACGGTCAAGATGATTATTAAGAAGTGGAAGGTGATTGGTACCACCAAGACCCTGCCTAGATCAGGCCGTCCCTTCAAACTGGATGACCGAGCAAGAAGGAGACTGATCAGAGAGACTACCAAGAGGCCAATGGCAACTTTGCAAGAGCTACAAGCTTTTATGGCCAAGACTGGTCAAAGTGTGCATGTGACAACAATATCCCAAGCACTCCACAAATCTGGCCTGTATGGTAGGGTGGCAAGAAGGAAGCCATTACTCAAGAAAGTCCACCTTGAATCCCGTTTGAAGTATGCAAAAAAAACACTCAGGAGATTCTGTAGCCATGTGGCAAAAAGTTTTGTGGTCTGATGAAACTAATTGCATGCGGGCAATAAAAATGTTCATTATAAATATCATATGGGAGATAGTGAAATTGAAGAAGGGAACTATGAAAAAGACCTAGGAGTTTATGTTGACTCAGAAATGTCTTCATCTAGACAATGTGGGGAAGCTATAAAAAAGGCTAACAAGATGCTTGGATATATTGTGAGAAGTGTTGAATTTAAATCAAGGGAAGTAATGTTAAAACTCTACAATGCATTAGTAAGACCTCACCTAGAATATTGTGTTCAGTTCTGGTCACCTTGTTACAAAAAGGATATTGCTGCTCTAGAAAGAGTGCAAAGAAGAGCAACCAGAATTATCCCGGTTTAAAAGGCATGTCGTATGCAGACAGGCTAAAAAGAATTGAATCTATTCAGTCTTGAACAAAAGAAGACTACGCATTTGATTCAAACATTCAAAATCCTAAAAGGTATAGACAATGTCAACCGGGGACTTCTTTGACTTGAAAAAAGAAAAAAAAAGGACCAGGGGTCATAAATGGAGATTAGATAAAGGGGCATTCAGAACAGAAAATAGGAGGCACTTTTTTACACAGAGAATTGTGAGGGTCTGGAACCAACTCCCCAGTAATGTTGTTGAAGCTGATACCCTGGGATCCTTCAAGAAGCTGCTTGATGAGATTCTGGGATCAATAAGCTACTAACAACCAAACGAGCAAGATGGGCTGAATGGCCTCCTCTCGTTTGTAAACTTTCTTATGTTCTTATGTTCTTATGTTCTAATATGGAACTTTTTGGCTTAATTGCAAAGCATTATGTTTGGCGCAAACCCAACACAGCGCATCACCCAAAGAACACCATCCCTACTGTGAAGCACGGTGGTGGCAGCATCATGTTATGGGGATGTTTCTCATCGGCAGGGGGGCACTTGTCAGGATAGAAAGGAAAATGAATGGAGCAAAGTACAGAGAAGTCCTTGAGGAAAACCTGCTGCCCTCTGCAAGAAAGCTGAAACTGGGACAGAGATTCACCTTTCAGCATGACAACGACCCAAAGCACACAGCCAAAGCTACACTGGAGTGGCTAAGGAACAAAAAGGTAAATGTCCTTGAGTGGCCCAGTCAGAGACCCGACCTAAATCCAATCTAAAATTTGTGGAATGACTTGAAGATTGCTGTCCATCAACGCTCCCCAAGGAACTTGACAGAGCTTGAACACTTTTGTAAAGAAGAATGGTCAAATATTGCCAAATCTAGGTGTGCTAAGTTGGTAGAAACCTATCCCAACAGACTCACAGCTGTAATTGCTGCCAAAGGTGCTTCCACCAAGTATTAACTCAGGGGGGTGGAGACTTATCCAATTATGATCTTTCAGTTTTGTATTTTTAATATATAATTTTCACACTGCTTTTGATAAAGCAGGGTTGACCTGAGTGACAGTGCCTCCAAGACCAATCTCCACAAGGGACCAATTCCTTCCTAGGTGGGCGGAGGCTTTCAGCAACTGAGCAGTCAAGGGGTGAGCTCCCAGAGTAACTGTATCAATCTTGGTGTGGAAAACAGTTATCGCAACCAGGTAAACTTTGAGAGTGGCTGGCTGCTTTCCTTTCCAAATAGGTCATGTAGGAACAAAAAGAATGTCCGATAGGGGACAAATAGTAGGATCAATGTCATGGATCTTGCACCAAGACTCAAATATTCTCAATTTTTGCACATACTGTGAGCGAGTAAAAGGAGCTCTAGCAGACTGCAACATAGTGAGCAATCTGTGATGAAGACCAGGGTGTGCTACATGCAGCTGTTGAGAGGCCACACCCAGAGCTGTAGGCACATCGGGTTCGGGTGCCACAGCGTCCCTGCTGCTTGACTGAGTAGGTCAGCCCGAGCTGGCAACTGCCACGGGCTGCTGTCCAGATGCTGAATTACAGCTGGAAACCACGTTCTCTGAGGTCAGTGGGGGGCAATAAGGAGAACTCTGACTCATTCTGCCCGGCTCCTTTCGAGACACTGGGGAAGAAGAGCTACTGGTGGAAAAGCATAAAGATGATCTCTGGGCCAGGGGTGGGCTAGAGCGTCCAGTCCCAGAGCCTCGTCCTCGTTTGACATCGTGAACTACTGCAGGCAGTGTGTGTTGATTCCTTCGTCGCAAACAGGTCCACTGAGGCCCAGCCGAAGTGGAGCCAGATTTGGACGACCACCTGAGGGTGTAAGTGCCATTCTGTGCTCGGAGGGGCTCTCCTGGAGAGCAGGTCTGCCGCTGTGTTCTGGATTCCAGGCAGGTGAATTGCTCTGATCGACAAGAATCGTGTTTGTGCCCACAGAAATAGTTTCCGGCGATGTTGTTGAGCACTGCCGAATGTAAACCTCCCAGATGTTTGATGCAGGCTACAGTAGACGTGTTGTCGGAATGAATGAGAACATGATGGTTCTGAAGGTTGTCTTGGAAATACCGCAGGGTAATAAATACAGTCTGCAGTTCCAGTGCATTGATGTGGCACCTTGGACTCCCCTGCCATTCCGGACTGCACCCAGCATGTCGTAACAACCTCCCTGTTGAGCACTGCTTCCAGAAGGGAGTGGCTGTGGAGCTGAGTAGCATCGAGCCACCACCCCAGTGCTTTGCTGCAGCGTGAAGACACCTTGAGTGGGCGATCGGGGTAAAGTATGGGGCAGGATGTTTACTTACCCCAGTTTCTCTAATTTACAGTTTGGATCCTTCAGTGCAGCAGACAGCAGTTTCACCCCCGAATCTCCCAGGTTATTCCCTTCCAGCTCCAGCTCTCTCAGGGTTGACTGGTTTGTACATAGAGCAGAGGCCAGGTCCTCACAGCAATCCCTCGTGAAACAACACCAATTCAACCTGCAGAGATAAGGAAACAGGATCTCACTAGGAACTTAGTTCTGCACACCTGGTTGCTCTGCTGCTGCCAAGATTGAAATCAGTAACTGGTAGTTTTTAATCTATTTGATTATCTTATTCTATCTGTCTCTGCTTGCCTCTCTTCACTCTCTTAATCTACATCTCTCTCTCTTCCCCTTCTTTGTCTCTTGTCATAACCCCTCCTCTCCCTGTCTTTGTCTGCCTCACACATTTTCACACTCTCCCTCTCTTCCTCCATCCCTGTCTCTCTCTTTCTCCCTGTCTGTCTAAAAGTTTACCATGTTAAAAGCACAGCAAAGTGTAATAAAGAAAAGTGAGGAATGGTAAAGTATATTAATAAACATGGCAAACCAGGGTAAACTATGGTAAATGCACAGTATAACCACGGGGAAAGCATGGTAAACCTGCAAAAATACTATGGCCAACCTTTATAAGGGTTAGCACAGCTGTTATGCTTTAGTAAAGAATTTAGGCTTTTTTGTGTATCCATGCTACACAGAAATGTTACAGCAGCATTAAGGCTCGACAGGGGATGGGTTGGCATGATATAACCGCACACTTAAGGCGTTACAAGGCACAACGCAAAGTAAACCTTACCTGTTTTGCACCACCATTGGCTAAATAGGTTGCAAATGTGTAGTTTTGAAAGAAAGCACATAGGTATTTTCTAGTATTACTTTAGGTTAAAGGAAGCTCTCTGTTTCTATTCCTTATTATCAGGTTATCTGTTTTCACTTGCACTTCCTGGGTCATTTCACCACAGCAGTGCCTTCAGGATCAGCATGTTACTGCCTGAAAGCATGTCAGTCAATAGGGGAAGCAGCTGATTGGTTATTGGCAGGAAAGAAGCCAGTAAAGGGGCGGGGACAATTTCACCCTCACTTGGCTTGCAAACAGAGATAAACCAGTGTAGTACCAGCCCAAGTATTTTATATATATATATGTCTATTCTGTTCAATAAAGTGTGGACTCGTGTTCAATCACATTTTCAGGTTTTATAACTTATTTTCAGTTTTAAAACAATACAGTACAATTTGTTTTCAATAACTGGTATGTATTCTCAGTAGTAAGATCACCGCTCTATTAGATCACATTTTGATGGTGCCTTGACTGGCCTTAATATTGAGGTTTCACTGTTTATTGAAATAAATCTGTCAATTACTCATTTTACAGTTTTATTATGGGGTCAAAAAATACATTGTATAAATTGAACATGTTTTATAGCACCTGATATTTTCACAGATAAAGGAAGGAATTATTCTTTCAAAATTGTAAATGTTTTTTTGCTGCATGTGTTTTTTTTATATGATTTGGAGCCAGTTTAACATGTGCTGTGATATCTTTTTTTCTTTATTTAACTGAATTCTCAAGTCTCTTTCTTTCTTTCCACCTGGCTCTCCCCCTTCCTCCCAGTCTTCCTCTCTCTCCCTTTCTGTCTCTGCCTCTTTCACTCTCCCTCCACCTGTCTGTCTGCCTCTCTCTGACTGTCAGAGGAGTGGGGGAGTGCTATTAGAGAAGGCGAGGAGTGGAGTTGTCATCCTTCCCTGTCAGTAATGTAATATTCACACACTGTTCCACTGTTTACTTACCCCAGTTTCTCTAATTTACAGTTTGGATCCTTCAGTGCAGCAGACAGCAGTTTCACCCCTGAATCCCCCAGGTTATTCCATCCCATCTCCAGCTGTCTCATGGTTGAGTAGTTTGTAAGGAGAGCAGAGGCCAGGTCCTCACAGCAATCACCCATAAGATCACACTCCCTCAGCCTGCAGAGATAAGGAGACAGGATCTCACTAGAAACTCAAGGGGTCATTTTCGTACAGGGCTGCGACTGACTGACGACTAGTTCTAAAATGCAATTTTTAGGATCTCACTAGAAACTCAGTTCTGTACAACTGGCAGCTCTGCTGCTGCCAAGATTGCCAAGAAAGTAACTGTGGTAGCTTTTAATCTATTCGATTATCTTATTCTGTCGGTCTCTGCCTGCCTCTCTTCATCCCCCTTACTTTCTCTTCCTCCCCCACCTCTATCTGTCCTTCACCCTCTGTCCCTATCAGCTGTCTCTCTCGCTGTCCCTACCTCCTCCCTCTCCTTCCTCCTTCTCTCTCCTTAACCCCCTCTCCTGTCTTCCTGTCTCACTCATTTTCTCTCTCTCTCCCTTCCTTTCCTCTCTTGCTACTTGTCTCCCTCTTTCTATCTCCCATCCCCCCTTTAATGTTACTATTAGTTCTGGTAATTCAGATAAACAGTGAATACAGAACCTCTATTTAACACTAGAACCGCTGCGGTTATACCTAAAACTGCCGCCGGCAGTCATTATGATGATTATGATTATCAGATACAATTCAAAAGTTTTATTCAAGCACATCATATCAAACATCTGCATTGCTGAAATGTCGTATTTAAATGAACAATTAAACAAAGGGGTTATTTTCTAACTTAACACATATAAAGGCTCACTTAAAAAAATTAAAAACTATAATAAAATAAATATTCCAAAAGAAACTAGTGTGTAAACAGGTATACGTACATACAAAACTGTAAAAAAGAAAAGTAGTTTTTAATTTAAAATGAAAGTAACATACTGTATGTTTTCTCTTGCGTGTGTCATTCGGTGCAGCACAGAATCCATTTTGAGCTGCTGCAGCTTTACAGTTTTCTGATTGAAATGTTTCTGCTGAAGCGCTGTGGTTAGCTTCAAGATGAAGTCTCTCCTAATGATATTTTCCCGGGTGCATTCCTTGTACAAAACGAAGGAATTGATGGCTGCCAGGTCCAGTAGAGATAACAACAGGTTTGTACATAAAAAGGGCAGCAGTGTGGAGTAGTGGTTAGGCCTCTGGACTCTTGAGCGGAGGGTTGTGGGTTCAAACCCAGGTGAGGGACACTGCTGCTGTACCCTTGAGCCAAGGTACTTTACCTAGATTGCTCCAGTAAAAACCAACTGTATAAAAGGGTAATTGTATGTAAAAACAATGTGTAAAAAAAATAAATAAATAATGTAATTGTGTATAAAAATAATGTGATATTTTGTAACAATTGTAAGTCACCCTGGATAAGGGCGTCTGCTAAGAAATAAAAAAAAAAATAGAATATTGTAGGTTATATTCAAAATAAAAACATGTATTGTAAAGGCAGTCAAAATGACTGCTCTGGCAGTTCTAGGTGGATGTGATTATAACTTCCTTATTTTCGTGATCCTGCCTTTTAAATGCCATCAGGGTATTTAACCCTTTGCAGTCCATTTATTATGTGCGTGTCAGGAGCGTCAGGTCCAATTTATTTTCACACGCGCAGTTAATTTTAGACGCGCTGTTTAAAAGTATTTTTTTTTCACAGTCAAACGGGTTTAAAAGGCCCTGCATATCAACAAAGCACTCACTAGGCATCTCCAGCCCCGCCCCACCCTTTCGTTCGCTATCGCTTTCACATATGCTAATAAATAAATAATAATAATAATAATAATAATAGTCGTACATACCGATCAATCATCTCCTGATCACTCGTTTTATCACCAAACTCCTCAATAATGCAATCCAAGTCATTATTTTATTACTATAACATCTCAAAAAAGCTCTGCAAATGTCCGTGATAGTCTCTGTGCGCTAATACACTAACAGCCAGCTTGTTTCCTTATGACCGCCCCTATGTGATGCCAGGGGCATGTATGACTATTCATGAGATACGCCCTTTTTTTTCGGCTTGTCTCGGCTCCTGTCACTCCCACTCGGCCACTGAATGGTTTTCTCGGCTTTTTCCGGAGAAAAAAACGACTAGAAACCCGTTTTTTGTGTTTTTTTGATGATGTTGGACAGGGTCCGACATTGGACCGGATAGGAATAATTGCAATGTCGGACCAGGTCCAACAATGGACCGCAAAGGGTTAATGCATGTATTTAGGAAAAGTTATGAACTGACAACCGCATAACTTTCAGACACGCAGAGTAATTTAAATTTGAAAACCTCAAACCGTCAAAATGACTGCCGTTGTGGTTCTAGTGACTTATAATATTATGAAAAGTCCTAAGTCTCTCCTTGTCTGTCGCTCTTTCTCTTAGCATAACAGAGGCAGAAGTGTTAAAGGGTCTAGGAGCTCTTAAAATAAACAAATCCCCTGGGCCAGATGAGATCCTCCCAATAGTACTCAAAGAAATGAAAGAAGTTATTTACAAACCGCTAACCAAGATCATGCAACAGTCTCTTGACACAGGGGTTGTACTGACAGACTGGAAAATAGCAAACGGTAATACGGATCTCAAAAAGGGAGACAAAACCGAACCAGGTAACTACAGACCAATAAGCCTGACTTCTATTATATGTAAACTTATGGAAACTATAATAAGATCCAAAATGGAAAATTACCTATATGGTAACAATATCCTGGGAGACAGTCAGCATGGTTTTAGGAAAGGGAGATCGTGTCTAACTAACCTACTTGACTTTTTTGTGGATGCAACATTGAAAATGGATAACTGCAAAGCATACGACATGGTTTATTTAGATTTCCAGAAAGCTTTTGACAAAGTCCCGCATAAAAGATTAATTCTCAAACTGAACGCAGTAGGGATTCAAGGAAATGCATGCACATGGATTAGGGCGTGGTTAACATGTAGAAAACAGAAAGTACTTATTAGAGGAGAAACCTCAAAATGGAGTGAGGTAACCAGTGGTGTACCAGAGGGATCAGTATTAGGTCCTCTGCTATTCCTAATCTACATTAATGATTTAGATTCTGGTATAGTGAGCAAACTCGTTAAATTTGCAGACAACACAAAAATAGGAGGAGTGGCAAACACTGTTGCAGCAGCAAAGGTCATTCAAAATGATCTAGACAGCATTCAGAATTGGGCAGACACATGGCAAATTAAATTTAATAGAGAAAAGTATTGCATGCGGGCAATAAAAATGTGCATTATAAATATCATATGGGAGATAGTGAAATTGAAGAAGGGAACTATGAAAAAGACCTAGGAGTTTATGTTGACTCAGAAATGTCTTCATCTAGACAATGTGGGGAAGCTATAAAAAAGGCTAACAAGATGCTCGGATATATTGTGAGAAGTGTTGAATTTAAATCAAGGGAAGTAATGTTAAAACTCTACAATGCATTAGTAAGACCTCACCTAGAATATTGTGTTCAGTTCTGGTCACCTCGTTACAAAAAGGATATTGCTGCTCTAGAAAGAGTGCAAAGAAGAGCAACCAGAATTATCCCGGTTTTAAAAGGCATGTAGTATGCAGACAGGCTAAAAGAATTGAATCTATTCAGTCTTGAACAAAGAAGACTACTACGGCGATCTGATTCAAACATTCAAAATCCTAAAAGGTATAGACAATGTCAACCCAGGGGACTTCTTTGACCTGAAAAAAAAGAAACAAGGACCAGGGGTCACAAATGGAGATTAGATAAAGGGGCATTCAGAACAGAAAATAGGAGGCACTTTTTTACACAGAGAATTGTGAGGGTCTGGAACCAACTCCCCAGTAATGTTGTTGAAGCTGATACCCTGGGATCCTTCAAGAAGCTGCTTGATGAGATTCTGGGATCAATAAGCTACTAACAACCAAACGAGCAAGATGGGCTGAATGGCCTCCTCTCGTTTGTAAACTTTCTTAAGTTTCTTCTTCTTAAGTTCTTCTCTCTCTCCATTCTTGTTTGCCTCGCTTCCTCGCTACCTCCCTCACTCCCTCCCCGTCTCTCTTATTCCGTCTGTTTGTATCTCTCTTACTGTCTCACTCCATTTCTCTCTCCTCTTTCCTGCTTTTTTTCTTTCTAATTTTATTATTAGCAAAGTAAAGTTCACATTTAAAGCAAAGTTCACATATAAATAAAATGCAGGCCTCAGGCTTACCTGATGTGCTCAGTGTTTTCAGATTGCTCGTTCATTTCAGGGTGAAGGTTGAGCAAGGTTGAGCTGTTATGCTTTAGTGAACACTTTAGAGATGGCGTGTTTCTTTTTTTGCTGCTTTATTTGTTTAGATTTTTTAATTAAGTTTTGTTAATAAACAATGCCAGCAACAAGTTAGTATCCACACTCCACCAGTAAGTAGGAATTTTATTTGAATTGTTTTACAGGTTCAAATATTTTCCTTTTCTTATAAATATTCATAGCCCCAGATATTTACAATTTTTTTATTCTTTAAAATTCACACACATTCAGAGATCTTTATTTTTAACTCTCCCACTCAGATAGAATGTAACAGATACCGGTAAATTATTTAAAATGTACCCATGTGACAGAGAAATGATATTTTACAGTAACAGAATATTTAAGAACTCTGTGTGGTGTGTTCAAAGTTTGTTATCAAGGCATTCTCCATCACACCCCTTATAAAAGTTTCCATGGTATTTTTGCACAGTATTTCTGCAATTTGACCATGCTTTTCCCATGGTTATACTATGCATTTACCATAATTAGTCATGCTGTTATCAATATGCTTTACCCTACCTAGCTATTCTTTACAATGCTTACCTATGCTTTACTCTGCTTTCACTCTGCTTTATTACACTTTCCTGTTCTTTTACTATGGTATCGCCCTGTCTGTCTCCCTCCCTCCTATCTGTCCCTCCCTCTCTGTCTCTTACTCTCCCTTCCTGTCTCAATCTCTCCTTTCCTGCCCCTTTCTCTGCAGCCCTCTGTTCTATTCTGGTTTTATAACTTTTTGTAGTAGAATTTGTATTCAATAAATTCTATGTATCCTCAGTAGTAAGATCACCCCTCTATTAAGACCACATTTTGATGGTGCCTTGCCTGGCCTTAATATTGAAGTTTCACTGTTATTGAAATTCAGATCAGTTAATTACTCATTTTACATTTTATTATGGGGTAAAAAAAATAAATTGTAAAATGTAAAATTAACCCTTTTTTTGTAGTATCTAATATTTTTTTATAACATTTCACAGATAAAGGAAGGAATTATTATTTTTCAAAATTGTAAATGCTTTTTTGCTGCTGATGTATTTTTTTTAATTGATCCTGGAGCCAGTTTAACACTAGAACATCCAAGGTGGTCATTTTGACCATTTCTGGAATTTAAATTGTGGTGCGTGTGTTTAAAATACAGAGCTGTGCTTTCCTGACTTTTCCTAAACATATGTACTAATTACAATGACAAAGAAAGAATCACGGAGCTGCAAAAATTAGCAAGATAAAATACTGTCATACCTATACCGACCAGGAGCGGTCAAATTGACTGATACATATAAAACATATTATTATTTGTATTTATCAGTCAGGATTTGCAGCCGTATTGAAGTTTGATTATATCGGTCTGCATTCCTTAAGTGAGCGGTCTTCTGACATTTCTATTGTTTCAATGAGCCTCCTGATAGCCCATCAATCAGCCTTGACAGCTCACAGTGCCAGGCTGGTTACTATAAGTCACTTGTTTTTCTAAGAAATTCATTGTTACCTCAATACACATTGCAAATGGATTGCTGAAGACGCAGGACAGCAAAGCAGTGTTTGGAATTACTGCACATTTTACCAAACAACGATTCTGATGCAGCAAAGATGGACAATGATGAATCTGGCTCTGAAGCAGACTGGGTTTGTGAAGATGAATCTTCCAGCAGCAGTGACACCAAGATGGTCCCTGGTCAATGCCCTTAGAGGAATTAGAAGCTTTCATTGTACTAGTATATGCCCATGGAGCATTTGGTGCCAGAAGCCTGGATTATTATTGATAGCTCTGCCAAATGCCCAAAGACAATCTGTGGTAAGTGCACTGCATATTTTGAAAAGCGCAGGATCTGTGTGATTTGTGCCAGCACTTAGACTTTGTAAATTATTATAAATGAAGCCCATACTGTTCAAATGTTTATTTATTCATGTCATTTCGATTATAATATGTCTGTATATAAATGCATAGCTTTGGTTGCACTTTGTTATGTAGGCAATATAAACCCATTTATTTTAAAACAAAGTTGGTATTTATTTACAACATTTCAGTTGGACAGTTTTGTTTGTATACCTTTATATACACAAATTTATTTTCAAATAAGTGTTTATTTAATTTTTTACAGTTTTTTGAGGTTGTACGTTATGTAATATGTCTGTATATAAACACATTTCTGTTCAAATGTCAGTTTATTTACAATATTTTGGTTGTGTAGATGCTTTATATGACATTCCTGAATAAAACTACGACTTATATTCAATTGTTTGTCTTTTCATTATAATATTTATGTTGTTTTTAATACGCCTGTCAAATTGACCGGTCATGGTTGTTCTAGGTATGCCTATAAACGCGGTCGTTCTAGTGTTAACTTGTGCTGTGTTGTCTTTTTTTCTATTTTTAACTGAATTCACAATTCTCTCTACCTGTATATCTCTCCCTTCTCTCTCCCTTTCTTTCTACCTGGTTCTCCCCCCTCTGCCTGTCTGTCTGTCTCTCTCTGACAGTCAGGAGTGTGGGAATGCCATTAGAGAAGGCGAGGAGTGGAAGGGGACAATAGAGGAGAGAAGAGATGAGATGAGAGGACAGTAGAGTAGAGGAGTGAAGTTGTCACACAAACACCCAGAGTGTTTACTTACCCCAGTTTCTCTAATTTACAGTTTGGATCCTTCAGTGCAGCAGAGAGCAGTTTCACCCCCGAATCCCCCAGGTTATTCCTTTCCAGCTCCAGCTCTCTCAGGGTTGACTGGTTTGTACGGAGAACAGAGGCCAGGTTCTCACAGCAATCCCCCGTGAGATAACAGTCACTCAGCCTGAGCGATAAGGAATACAGGATCTCACTAGAAACTCAGGGGGTCATTTTCATACAGGGCTAGTTTTATTTTAAGTGCAGACACAACACAGCCCGGACTCACCATGCAGCCTCCCAAGAGCTACAGCGTCGGAGGACAACGCAGCTCTCGGGCAGCTTACAGGCAAGCCCGGCGCGGTGAGCCGATGACACCATGGCCCACCTAACCCTCCCTCCCCCGGGCGGCACGCAGCCAATTGAGCGCCGCCCCCTGGAAGCTCCCGTCCTCGGTCGGCAAAGGAAAAGCCTGGACTCGGACTCGCGACGTCCAGACTATAGAGCGCGTCCTGCACTCCACGTGGAGCGCCTTTACTGGATGTGCCACTCGGGAGCCCCTTGTTATGCCTTTCTAATCCCCCCTGACTATCTACAGTTTTAGAGAGAGTGGTAGCTAACCAACGTAATACCTTCCTAGCAGTAAATTGTGGGACATATTCCCTGAATATTATATTAATACATGAACGTGTAGTAGAAATGTAACTGGATTCGTTAATGAAACTGTGTGTCTTGAGAAGAGGGCCTCTTTCTTGCAGATATACTGAACTATGTGACCTACTGATTAGGTGACCGGCACCTGGACTGGATTAGTTGAATTATGTACAGAATTCACACATGCAACAACCATCATTTTGACACAAGGAAGACATAAACTAGTGATGTCCCAGTGGAAAAGGACATTAAAACATCAAAGGACTATGAGTTTAAAAAAAGTCAAGATACACAATTTTTTTTAGCAGATTGAAAAGACTATGAATATCCAAGCAAAACTAAACATTTGGCTCTCCACATCGAATGCTAAACAAGGTGCTGTCACTCTGCTAAGGAAAACTGCAACTTACAGAGACTGTTATCAGACAAACGGGTCTAGGTCTGTTGTACACCTAAAACCACAGTATCCAAAAGAAACTGTGCCCTGCTACCGACGTAGCTAAAGATTCAGCGAAGAGGACAGAGCGGACGGGCGCTGTTGTGGATCCTATACCAAGGACTGAAGACTTTGTTGCAGCTGTTTGTTGATTCTATCGAGAATTGAAAGCTTTGTTGCCGAGTTTGATCCAACGTGGGATTGAAGACTTCATTGCTGAGAGGAGAGCCTTTTGTACTGGACACTTCAACAGATTGATTTTCCAAACCAGGGGACAAAAAGTCTAAGCTTCAAGGGACCGTTGAGTATAATTTCACTTGCATTTTCCTTTCATGGAACTAAATTAATTAATTGTAACACATGCACATAGAATTGAACTGTTCATTATTTAGTTTGCACCCTTTGTGTGTGAAATAACTTTTAGTGAAACTTGATGAAGTAACTATATGTAATCTACCTCGTATTTTTGTATGAAGATTTTTTTTTAAAAGTAAACTTGCCATATCCTTAATCTATATACCATTAATGAGCTTAATGTGATATATTCTAAGATTGCCTGCATTGTTTCAGTTGAGGCTCTGCCTGTATGTGGGTGTGTGTGTATGTGAGCAAGCAACTAGCTACGTCACAGCTTGCTTGAGCTGCTGCAGTGGCTGCTTTAGGTGTGAGGAGACAGGCGGTGTCATATTTCAATTGCCTGCTAGCCAGCATTAGTGCAGTGAGGGTTTGGATTGTGTTTTGTGCTTAGAGATGAAGAGATTTACTTTCAGATTTTTCTGATTTCTGTTTATTATTTGTGTACTTAATAAAATACTACTGTTGATTAAACATTCCTTGTCTCTGCATATGTATGTGTGTTCATAGTAAATCCTCGATCTTTGTAACACGTCAATTAAATATTATTAATAGAAGAACTAGTCAACCCAGATAAAGTTTAAATTATCAATTACTGAATTGTTCCTACAGAATGATACATATGAGAAATTTCAGTCAGGTTTCTGCACTGGCTACACTACTGAAACTACTCTTTTAAGAGTGGTAAATGATGTGCTCTTGTTGTCAGATACGGGCTCACACTCGGTTTTTATTCTTTTAGATCTAAGTACAGCATTTGACCCTATTGATCGTTCTATTTTGATTGAATCTCTCAAGATTCTCATAGGATTTTCAGGTAATGTACTGTCCTAGTTTAAATCCTTCAAATAGGCTGCAATATGTTACAATTGAGAAAGATTCTTCCTTTCTATCTGAAGTTACATGTGGCGTCCCCCAGGGTTCTGTTCTTGGACCAATTTTGTTTTCTCTGTACATGCTGCCCTTGGGCGATATTGTCCGTAGACATGAGGTCAGTTTTCATTGTTATACTGATGATATTCAACTGAATTTGTCTCTCAGACTGAGTGATACTTTATCTTCAAATATTCAGACTGCCTGTCTCGCTGAGATTAAGCTATGGATATTGGACACCGTTTTATTGTTAAATTCAGATAAAACAGAGGTAATGCTTCTGGGATCAAAGAGTCAACTAAACAATACAAATCCTTGTGTTTTAACAGTGGACAGCTTCCCTTACTCGCTGAAAGCTGAAATGAGGAACGTGGGTGTAATTTTTGACCCAGAACTTTCATTTGAATCGCAGATTAGGAATGTAGTCAAAGTGTCGTTTTTTCACCCTAGAAATATTGCTCAAGTAAGATGCTTTCTGTTGCTGCAGGATGCTGATAGATTGATGCATGCCTTTGTATCATCTAGGCTTGATTATTGCAACACCCTGTTTTCAGGTATCCCAAGTTATGTTTCATCCTGATTGCAGCTTGAACAAAATGCTGTGGCCAGGGTTATAACAAGAACAAAAAGACTTGAACATATTTCCCCTGTGCTAGCAGCCCTACATTGGTGATTTTAAGGTCCTACTCTTAACCTATAAAGCTCTGAATGGTCTGGTTCCTTCATACTTAAGGGATCTTTTAGTCCCTTATATTCCTGGGTGGCCTCGCCGATCCCAGAATGTCGGGCTGCTTACTGTCCCAAGGGCTTTAAAGAGAAACACTGTAGCAAGCCCAATGCTACATAATGTGGATGGACAAACTCACCCACCTGTCCCTTTTAGTAGGGTCAGTAGCCTGGCCAGGTTAAACTTCAATCCCCATAGTCCCTTGCAAACCTCCTCTGTTCATCCTCTCTCCCCATTGGCTCATTCAAATATCTACTCCTCCAATCACAGAGCTTGTAAGAAGCCAGCAGCACCTGTTCAAAAGCTGGCTAGTTAGAGCTGAAGGAGACTCCCTTAGTCTGAAGAAAACCTTTACCAAACCACAGCAACTTAACCTCTGTGTACTTCAGCTATGTAGATCAAACTGGTGCATCCTTTCTGATTTTTGCACTTTGTCTAAACTTTTCTTTTGCTTAGCTGTAGATTCAAGGTCTGTTCAGTGTTTGTTGTTTTTGTGTGTGACAGTCTCCATTTTTCTAAGTCTCCTGATTTTTTTTCTAACCAGCTGTTACACCATTGAAGCCATCACAACCGGACCAGCTTGCCATTTTCAACGATCTCAATGTTTTCCTCAACCTTCTACATTCAACATCATTGCTTTGTTTACTGGACTCATTTCGGGACTTCATTCAGTGAGATCATTCCTTTTTTGTTTGCATTTTTCTACTTTCATATTCTACTTTGGTTTCCAGTATTTTTTGGTTTTGTTAATTTGTTACTTTGTATGGATTTCAATTACACTGCTACTACTGGACTTGTTGGGCCTACCTGTCATTCTCCCACCATTGCCATAGAGACTGATAACTGTGACTGTTTCCATATGTCATGTTTGTCATCGGTAATTATTTCATTTGTCTTTGTCCTTCTCTGTGTGTGTGTGTGCGTTGTGTTGTGTTTGTCAGTGTCGGTTTGTCTCTCTCTGTGTGTGTGTGCGCGTTGTGTTTGTCAGTGTGGGTTTGTCTTTCTCTGTGTGTGCGTTGTGTTTGTCAGTGTCGGTTTGTCTTTCTCTGCGTGTGTGTGTGTGTGTGTGTGTGTGTGTGCGTTGTGTTTGTCAGTGTGGGTTTGTCTTTCTTTGTGTGTGTGTGTGTGTGTGTGCGTTGTGTTTGTCAGTGTGGGTTTGTCTTTCTGTGTGTGTGTTGTGTTTGTCAGTGTGGGTTTGTCTTTCTGTGTGTGTGTTGTGTTTGTCAGTGTCGGTTTGTCTTTCTCTGTGTGTGTGCGTTGTGTTTGTCAGTGTGGGTTTGTCTTTCTCTGTGTGTGTGTATTTCTCTGTTGTGTTTTCTCAGTGTGGGTTTGTCTTTTCTCTGTGTGGCGGTGGGTTTGTCTTTCTCTGTGTGGTGGTGTGGGTTTGTATTTCTCTGTGTGGTGGTGTGGGTTTGTATTTCTCTGTGTGGTGTGTGTGGGTTTGTCTTTCTCTGTGTGGGGGGGGTTTGTCTTTCTCTGTGTGGTGGGGGTTTGTCTTTCTCTGTGTGGGGGGGTGGGTTTGTCTTTCTCTGTGTGTGGGGGGGTTTTTGTCTTTCTGTGTGGGGGTGGGTGTGGTGGTGTGGGTTTGTCTTTCTCTGTGTGTGGGGGGTGGGTTTGTCTTTCTCTGTGTGGTTTGTCTTTCTCTGTGGGTTTGTATTTCTCTGTGGTGGGGGGTGGGGTGGGTTTGTCTTTCTCTGTGTGTGGGGGTGTGGTTGTCTTTCTCTGTGGGGTGTGGGTTTGGTTTCTCTGTCTTTCTCTGTGTGGGGGGTGGGTTTTTGTCTTTCTCTGTGTGTGGGGGTGGGTTTGTCTTTCTCTGTGTGTGGGGGTGGGTTTGTCTTTCTTTCTGTGTGTGGGGGTGGGTTTGTCTTTCTTTCTTTCTGTGTGTGGGGGTGGGTTTGTCTTTCTCTGTGTGGGGGTGGGTTTGTCTTTCTCTGTGTGTGTGGGGGGGTGGGTTTGTCTTTCTCTGTGTGTGGGGTGGGTTTGTATTTCTCTGTGTGTGGTGGGGTGGGTTTGTATTTCTCTGTGTGTGGTGGGGGGGTGGGTTTGTATTTCTCTGGGGTGGTTTTTTCTCTGTGTGTGGTTTCTCTGTGGTGGGGTGTGGGTTTGTCTTTCTCTGTGGGGTGGTGTGTGTGTGTGGGGTGGGGTTTGTCTTTCTCTGTGTGGGGTGGGGTGGGTTTGTCTTTCTCTGTGGTGGGGTGGGTTTGTCTTTCTCTGTGTGGGGTGGGGTGGGTTTGTCTTTCTTTCTCTGGGGTGGTGTGGGTTTGTCTTTCTCTGTGTGGGGTGGTGTGGGTTTGTCTTTCTCTGTGTGGGGGTGTGGGTTTGTCTTTCTCTGTGTGGGGTGGTGTGGGTTTGTCTTTCTCTGTGTGTGGGGGTGGGTTTGTCTTTCTCTGTGTGTGGGGGGGTGGGTTTGTCTTTCTCTGTGTGGCGGGGTGGGTTTGTATTTCTCTGTGGTGGGGTGGGTTTGTCTTTCTCTGTGTGTGGCGGTGTGGGTTTGTCTTTCTCTGTGGTGGTGTGGGTTTGTCTTTCTCTGTGTGGGGTGTGGGTTTGTCTTTCTCTGTGGTGGTGTGGGTTTGTATTTCTCTGTGTGTGGCGGTGTGGGTTTTTCTTTCTCTGTGTGGGGGGTGGGTTTGTATTTCTCTGTGGTGGTGTGGGTTTGTCTTTCTGTGTGTGGTGGTGTGGGTTTGTCTTTCTCTGTGTGTGGGGGGGGTGGGGTGGGTTTGTATTTCTGTGTGGGGGTGTGGGTTTGTCTTTCTCTGGGGTGGGGTGGGTTTGTATTTCTCTGTGTGTGGGGGTGGGTTTGTATTTCTCTGTGTGTGGTGGGGTGGGTTTGTATTTCTCTGTGTGTGGTGGGGTGGGTTTGTATTTCTCTGTGTGTGGTGGTGTGGGTTTGTCTTTCTCTGTGGGGTGGTGTGGGTTTGTCTTTCTCTCTGTGGGGTGGGGTGGGTTTGTCTTTCTCTGTGTGGGGTGGGGTGGGTTTGTCTTTCTCTGGGGGTGGGGTGGGTTTGTCTTTCTCTGTGTGGGGTGGGGTGGGTTTGTCTTTCTCTGTGGGGTGGGGTGGGTTTGTCTTTCTCTGTGGGGTGGTGTGGGTTTGTCTTTCTCTGTGTGGGGTGGGGTGGGTTTGTCTTTCTCTGGGGTGTGGGGTTTGTCTTTCTCTGTGTGGGGTGGTGTGGGTTTGTCTTTCTCTGTGTGGGGTGGTGTGGGTTTGTCTTTCTCTGTGTGGGGGGGTGTGGGTTTGTCTTTCTCTGTGTGTGGGGGTGGGTTTGTCTTTCTCTGTGTGGGGGGGTGGGTTTGTCTTTCTCTGTGGGGGTGGGTTTGTCTTTCTCTGGGGGGTGGGGTTTTGTCTTTCTCTGTGTGTGGGGGTGGGTTTGTCTTTCTCTGTGTGTGGGGGGTGGGTTTGTCTTTCTCTGTGGGGGTGGGTTTGTCTTTCTCTGTGTGGGGTGGGGTGGGTTTGTCTTTCTCTGTGTGGGGTGGGGTGGGTTTGTCTTTCTCTGGGGTGGGGTGGGTTTGTCTCTCTCTCTGTGGGGCGGTGTGGGTTTGTCTCTCTCTCTGTGGGGCGGTGTGGGTTTGTCTCTCTCTCTGTGGGGCGGTGTGGGTTTGTCTTTCTCTGTGTATGTGGGTTTGTCTTTCTCTGTGGGTGTCTGGGTGTTGTGTTTGTCAGTGTGGGTTTATTGGTTGCACTTTGTTATGTACGCAATATAAAGCCATTTATTAAAAAAAAATGATATTTACATCATTTCAGTTGTACAGTTTTGTTTGTATATGATATACCTTTTATATACACAAACTTATTTTAAAATATTTGTTTAATTTTTTGAGGTTGTGCGTTATGTAATATGTCTGTATATAAATACATTTCTGTTAAAATATCCGTTAATTTACAATATTTCGGTTGTGTAGATGCTTTATATGACATTCCTGAATAAAACTACGACTAATATTCAATTGTTTGTCCTTTCATTATAATATTTAAGTTTTTAATATGCCGGTCAAATTGACCGGTCATGGTTGTTCTAGGTATGGCTATAAACGCGGTCGTTCTAGTGTTAACATGTGCTGTGTTGTCTTTTTTCTATTTTTAACTGAATTTACAATTCTCTCTCCCTGTCTCTCTCCCACTCTACCTCTCTCTCTTTCACTCTCCCTCTGTCTGTCTCTCTCTGACAGTCAGAGGAGTTGGGGAATTCCATTAGAGAAGGCAAGGAGTGGAAGAGGGCAATAGAGGAGAGATGAGATGAGAGGACAGTAGAGTAGAGGAGTGAAGTTGAAGTTGTCACACAAACACCCAGAGTGTTTACTTACCCCAGTTTCTCTAATTTGCAGTTTGGATCCTTCAGTGCAGCAGACAGCAGTTTCACCCCCGAATCCCCCAGGTTATTCCTTTCCAGCTCCAGCTCTCTCAGGGTCGAGTGGTTTGTACAGAGAGCAGAGGCCAGGTCCTCACAGCAATCTCCCGTGAGATGACAGTCACTCAGCCTGAGAGATAAGGAATACAGGATCTCACTAGAAACTCAGGGAGTCATTTTCATACAGGGCTAGTTTTAAGTGCAGACATAACACAGCCTGTGCTGCGACTTACATTCAGTTCTAAAAATGCAATTTTCAATAGGAAAATGTAAAGTTGTAAACCTGCGACTCTGCATAGTAAATGAGTATGTAAATGGCCTCAGTATGTACAAACACACCCACTCGCCAAGGATTGTGCTGGAAAAGTCTGAAAGACAAACAATGGCTCAAACAAGTCGCCCTAAAAAAAGAAAAGCAAACTTCACAGAGGACGAGACGCACATCATTCTTTTTGTTTTTTTTTTTGCCTAAGTGCGATGCACACAGGAGACTAAGGAATAAAAAAAGCCTATCTACAGAATTAAGATACGTAGTTTGCGTCGCTTGCGGTGTGCAGTAGTTCATTTAAATTAGGGTTTTTCCCGATGTCCGTGAAATCGCGAATTAGGTAGACCCCTAATTATGACCCTATCTGAGATGGGGGAACGCGGTAGAATAGATTATTTGGAGTACGGGGCCTAAAACGATTGAAAATCAGTGATCTAATAAAACTAAGAGAGAATAACATAATACTATCGAAAAAAATACAGTTGAGTATTCGTACCAGTGGTCTCCTAAATTCTTGCTGCGGGCTACCAATCTCAGCATCAGGCTTGAGCGACTGTGTATAGAGTTGAAATAAAATCTCTTAAACCTAATACATAGAGCAAGATTTGTTGTACAGGAACAAAAACAAAAAACTGTTGGTTTGTGTGAGCATTATTGTGGATTGTAAGAGGATATCTTAGACACAGCACTGTTCTAAAACAAACATTTATTTCTTAAATGTGCTGTGTAAATTATTATTTATTTCTTAGCAGACACCCTTATCCAGGGTGGCTTACAATTGTTACAAGATATCACATTATTTTTTACATACAATTAGCCATTTATACAGTTGGGTTTTTACTGGAGCAATCTAGGTAAAGTACCTTGCTCAAGGGTACAGCAGCAGTGTCCCCCACCTGGGATTGAACCCACGACCCTCCAGTCAAGAGTCCAGAGCCCCTAACCACTACTCCACACTGCTGCCCCGCAAATTACATCTGGTATTGTTCCCAACTCCTTCACGGCTGGATCATTTTGAATGACCTTTGCTGCTGCAACAGTGTTTGCCACTCCTACTTTTTTTGTGTCGTCTGCAAATTTAACAAGTTTGCTTACTATACCAGAATCTAAATCATTAATGTAGATTAGGAATAGCAGAGGACCTAATACTGATCCCTGTGGTACACCACTGGTTATGTCGCTCCATTTTGAGGTTTCTCCTCTAATCAGTACTTTGTTTTCTACATGTTAACCACTCCCGAATCCATGTGCATGCATTTCCTTGAATCCGTACTGCGTTCAGTTTGAGAATTAATCTGAGGCTACATCTCATAAATCAATATTTCTCGAGTAAGCAGAACAAAAAGAAAAATATGCCATTGCACAACATGACTTTTATTGTATATGCATTAACACTAGAAGCCCAGTGGCAGTCAATTTGGCGTTTTCTGGTTTTAAAATGTAATTTTCTCCAGTCGTATAACACGTATGGAGCTGCGTGTACATGTACCTTTCTGTCCGTATGTATTAAATATCCTCACAAAGCATGAAACGCGGGAGTGCAGAAATAAAGGAGATGTATTACATTATACCTAAAAGCCCCGGGAGCAGTCGGCCACACAAAACAGTTATATTGTGATTTTACAGAACGGTATTCTGCTTTATTGCTTTTCTTTACCAGTCCACAATGTGTTTAGTTGTAATTAGATTGGTCTCTACTCTCTGCCTGAGTGAATGACTGACAGTTTATTGTTTTTCAATCAGCCTTTTCAAAGGCTGGCACCTGCTTGCCAGCTGTGCTGTTTTGGTCAGTCAATTAGCATCGGGACTGGTGAAAATAAATACCTGAGACTGTACAGTTTTACAACGCAAGAAAATATTGCGTTGATGTTTTGGATCAGATGGCACAGAAGTATTCCATTAAAGCTGGTTCCCAACAGTGGCCTGTTCAGGTATTTTACAATGTATTGGACCTAGCAGCCATCAACTCCTGGGCACTTTACAAATAATGCATGGAGAATAATTTTCAAAGGAGAGAATATATTTTACAGTTAGCACAGGAACTTTGCAAGAAGCATTTGGAACAGAGGGAGCCAAGCGTGTACCCACAGCTGAAGCTGGCAACCCCGCAGAGAGCCGCAAGAGACGCCAATGCCAGGATGGCAAGTGCAATAAAAATAAAACTTCAGACAGCTGTGCCCTGTGCAGAAAGGCGGCATGGAGAAGCGCATTATCTGTATTGATTGTGAACAGCCTTAGACTAAAGGTAAAGGAATACCATTTTGTCGAAAAAAAGAAAAATAAATTAGACTTTTTTTTATAACTTCTTGTGCTGTGCGCTTCTGTAAAACGTTTTCTTCTAAGTTTATTTGTTTAGTTGCTTTTATAGATCTGATAATAAACCGATTGCTGTTGAAAAGTTAAACATATATTACTATCGTTTCAGTTTTATAAATATGTATGTTGTAAACCGATGTCTGTTCAGATGTTTATTTATTTACATTTTCTTGTTTTGATTTGTAAAATAAATGTTCATATGTATATACAATATGCTTCGGTTTTTCAGATTATGTAACGTACTCAATAAAAAAAAAAAAAAAAAAAAAATTACATCCGACTGTTTCTCCGTTCGTTATACTATTTACAGTGTTTAGAATACAGCCGTCAGAAAGACTGCTGCGGGGCTTCTAGGTATGAGTGTATCTCCGGTCCTTCTAGTGTTAAAAGATAAAGGAAAAGGGCTTTTATTTCTTATTTATTTATTTTACACCACACAAGGACTACATGTTAAAATGAAAAGGTAAGCAGTGCAGTTTCACTATACGTTGCCTGTGCCTGTCCCCTGCTGAGTGCCGTGTCTGTTGATTGCTCATTTTCAGTCAATGTAACCCACCTCCACCTTCACAATAAACTACTGACCAAACGATACGCCTGGATAGCTGGGGCTTTTTATATGAACGTGGTCTCGTGTAGTCTCGGGCATTATCATGCACATTAAATTATCACTCGCAGTAAATGTAGTGCTTGCGCTATGGCATGTAAATGAGCCAAATAGTGTGCACATAAATTAATGTGTTTTCTGTTAGTAAATGGGGCAGTAAATTTAGATTTATTGCACACATTAGGCTCATTACTTTACGTGCGCGCCAACACTAAATTTAGTGGTAAAGTTGGGAGCTTACCTTTTGTATGATGCGCAAGTTCATCTCATTTCTGTTTTACAATAATCATATTTAATAATAAAAATGACAATTTTACCAAAATATGAATACAAATAAATGTAACAAAACAAAAAGCTTGCATTAACGCCGATACTGTATTACAGTCAAATGTTGTTTGAGAGAGCATGCAGGGTTAAAAATTACATCATGCTTTATGTGATCTTGTTGATGTAAACACACCCCAAACAGAGCAGAGCATGATAATGAAAGTGAAAAGTGTGCATTTGTTTTTGAGTGACAATGTGTCCCGACTTCGGATCCCTATCGGTAATCAGAGGCCAAAAGTTGGTTACAGTGAAAGATTTGGATAGCCCCAAGCACTGTAATGAGTGAAAATAGCATCTGCAGTTAACTTTAGCAACATTGTTATGTTAAATAACCAATCAGATGATGGTTTGCACTTACAGGAAACGTGATAATTACTGACAACAACTAATTTATGAATGTTTATGTGAATTAATTTATGTTAGTAGATTTATATTGATGGCATGTTATTTATTAGAAATTAATATATATATATATATATATATATATATATATATATATATATATATATATATACACAGTGCCATGAAAAAGTATTTGCCCCCTGTCTGATTTTTGCATGTTTGCATATTTTTGACACTGAATGTTATCAGATCTTCAACCAAAACCTAATATTAGATAAAAGGGACCCTGATTGAACAAATAACACAAAAATTTGATACATATTTCATTTATGCAACACCCAATTCCCCAGTGTGAAAAAGTAAATCGCCCCCTTAGACTCAATAACTGGTTACACCACCTTTAGCAGCAATATCTGCAACCAAACGCTTCCTGTAGTTATTGATTCGTCTCTCACAGTACTGTGGAGGAATTTTGGCCCACTCCTCCATGCAGAACTGCTTCAACTCAGTGACATTTGTGGGTTTTCGAGCATGAACTGCTCGTTTCAGGTCCTGCCACAACATCTCAATGGGGTGTAGGTCTGGACTTTGACTAGGCCATTCCAAAACTTTAAATTTCTTGTTCTTCAACCATTCTGATGTAGACTTGCTTGTGTGTTTCGGATCATTGTCTTGCTGCATGACCCAGCTGCGCTTCAGCTTCAGCTCACGGACGGATGGCCTGACATTCTCCTGTAGAATTCTCTGATACAGAGCAGAATTCATGGTTCCTTCAATGATGGCAAGGCGTCCAAGTCCTGATGCAGCAAAGCATTCCCAAACCATGACACTACCACCACCATGCTTGACCTTTGGTATGAGGTTCTTACTGTGGAATGCAGTGTTTGGTTTTCGCCAGACATAACGGGGCCCATGTCGGCCAAAAAGTTCCACTTTTGACTCATCTGTCCATAGAACATTGTTCCAAAACTCTTGAGGATCATCCTGGTGCTTTTTGGCAAACTTGAGATGAGCATTCATGTTCTTCTTAGTGAGCAATGATTTCCACCTTGCTACTCTGCCATGAATCCCATTTTTGCCCAGTGTCTTTCTGAACATGAACGCTGACCTTAGCCGAGGCAAGAGAGGCCTGCAGATCCCTGGATGTTGTTCTAGGGTTCTTTGTGACTTCCTGGACGATTTTACGCCTTGCTCTTGGAGAGATTTTGGCAGGACGGCCACTCCTGGGAAGATTCACTGCTGTCCCAAACTTTCTCCATTTGGACAGTATGGCTCTGACTGTGGTTCGGTGGAGCCCCAGAGCCTTAGAAATGGCTTTTTAACCCTTTCCAGACTGATAGGCATCAACAACTTTTTTCCGGAGGTCTTCAGGAATTTATTTTGTTTGTGCCACGATGTGCCTCTAGAACTTGTGTGCTGACAACTTCACTCTGATGGTAAGGGCCAAAGTTAGTCAGATTTATATTGGGCAGAGCTGGCCCAAATCAGGCCTGGTTGTTAACCAAAGTACTCAAACAGCTGACCCAAATTATCCCTTTAATTGGGTTGAGTTAACTAGGGGGGACAATAACTTTTTCACACCTGAAGATTGCATGTTTGATTACCTTGCACACCAAACAAATGAAAGAAGCACCAAACTTTGGTGTCATTTTTTCTCTCAGCCTCCCTCTATATACTACTACAACCCACAAAAAAATCTGACCAAATACAATGTGAAAAATGTGCAAAAATGCAGAAAATCAGACAGACAATTACTTTTTCACGGCACTGTATATATATTTTAAAAAAAGCTGGCGGGTAGGACTGGCATGTTAACAGGATCAGGGAACACACAACAGCTAGCACAATATATCAGCTGATAATTAAAGGCTGTGTTGTAGCGGCATTTGGTGATTTTTCCACCAGTCTACAGTGTGGAGAAGTAACTGGGTAGATGATGAATAAATAAAGTCAGCGGGTTGTTTGCCTCAAAGGCAGCGTGACATACTGGCGTTTTGACCAAGATATTAATGGTTGAACATCGGAGATTAACATAAAACGAAGTTGAAACCATAATTATATATTGTCGCTGAAATGTTTGAGTAAAGGATACGAGTTTATAGCAACCATTAAGTAGAGAGAGAGAGACGGGTGCTAAGCAGCTTCACTGATACTGCTCCATAGATTGCCATTCGGAATTATTATTGATGAGAGTAAAGCCCTGGGCACACTGCCCGATGCGATCAATATCAACGCGATTTTTCACTTGCATCTGGCAGTGTGTTATGCTTTGTGATGTGATTTTACAGGATTGGCCGATCGATCGCACAGTTTAAACATGTTTAATATTTTGCCATGCCATTCCCTCACATTGGGCAGTGTTACACCCACTCGCAAGTCTCAAAGTCAGCAACCAACAAGTTCACTGCGTTCAGTCATATGAATGGAAACAGACATGCATGTGTTTGGGTGACACAGTATGTTCCCTTTATTGTAAATAAAAACGTGATTTGGTATCATTTAATTAAAACGCTATTAATAATAAATTAATCATGTTTATAGCAGCTCTTTTTAGGTGTTCTGTAAATATTTTGTCTAATGGTTCAAAACTACAATGCTTATGGTGCTGCTTATGGTACTGACTCATTGTGTGACCCTGAGCAAGTCACTTAACCTCCTTGTGCTCCGTCTTTTCGAGTGAGACGTAATTGTGACTCTGCAGCTGATGCATAGTTCACACACCCTAGTCTCTGTAAGTCGCCTTGGATAAAGGCGTCTGCTAAATAAACAAATAATAATAACTTGTATATCAAGGCTCCTATGGGTGCGGGTTCCCGTTGCCTTTATGCACGCATGGTTTGTTGGGACTCTCGGATTTGCAGTTGTCTGCGCCCCCGGGATGTACGTTTGTTAGTCTAACACAGGCAGCCACACCGCAAATAATTACACCGTGTAACAATTTTTTTTTTTTTTTTTTGGTTCCTGGGTAGTAAGTGTTATTTCCTAATTGCTTATGCCTCAAAAGTATAGAAAATGGCTATTATTCCCCACAAACTTTGCTTTTGTGACCAGGACAGTGATATTTTGAAATTTACCTATTTTCCAGAACATTCCAGATAGATTCAGTGCTGAGTAAACTTGGAGTAACTTCTAGAACTTTCCAGTAATATAAATAGTAATATAAATACAGGGGCCTTAAGCCCACCAGTTCAGTTTAGTTCCAGCTGCCTAAGTGGATACATATCTGCATTTTTCTGAGATGGCATCAAGAGGTTGCAAGCATCCGGCAGACGCATTTTGCTATGTCTGCGGCCAATTTATCAAGACAAGAGCGAAAAAGTACTCCATGGAAGCATCTGCTAAGATGTGTGAGGCCTACAAGGCATATTTCGCATGCCTGTCAGGGATCAAGACAAACCCTGGGCACCTCATTTCACCTCACGAGCACTGCAAAAAAAACTCTGGAAGGTAAGATGGACAATTGTTGCTCGGAATTTTATGTTATAAAATTTGTTAAAATTTTTAAAATTGTAAAAGTTTTAATTTTAAAATGTTTTACAATTTTCAATGTTATTGAAAAACATATCATATATGAAAAATGTTGCAGAATCTCTTACACATTAGTTATGGGTGAAATAAATGTATTTTTGTAGGATGGTACAGAGGGGAAAAGAGAGCCATGAAGTTCGCTATCCCAAGAATTTGGCGGAACCCACTGACCACTCTCAAGCAACTGCTACTTCTGCATGGTGGACCCTTCCAAGCGGACCGAGTTCTCTGTGGGGAGGAACAACATCAAGTGGGAGCCACTGGTGGACCCCCGGAAGGTGCTGATGCCACCACTGCACATCAAATTGGGCCTTATGAAACAATTTGTCAGAGCTCTAGATAAGGAGTCGGCAGCCTTCAAGTACCTTCAAGACTTCTTCCCTGAGCTGTCTGAGGCAAAGGTCAAAGCCGGTGTCTTCGTCGGACCACAGATAAAGAAGATCCTGGAGTGCAATGAATTCCCCAAGAAGCTCACTAGTAAGGAGAAAGCGGCTTGGAACAGCTTTGTCGCAGTGGTTCGGGGCTTCCTGGGCAATCACAAGGCCGAAAACTATGTGGAGCTGGTTGAGACTCTGGTGAAGAACTACGGCACAATGGGCTGTAGGATGTCCCTCAAAGTCCATATCCTTGATGCTCATCTTGATAAATTCAAGGAGAACATGGGAGCGTACTAGGAGGAGCAAGGCGAGCGCTTCCACCAGGATATACTGGACTTTGAACGCCGCTACCAAGGACAGTATAACGACAACATGATGGGAGATTACATTTGGGGGCTGATTCGTGAAAGTGATTTACAGTATAATCGTAAATCTCTAAAAAACTACTCACTTCTAAATCTTTTGTAGTCATTTTTGTATTACTTTAGTATAAATACATGTTAATTTGGATTCATATGTTGTTTTTTTCTGACTTTATGTGAACGAAAAGACAGAAATTCGCCCGTTTTCTCATTTGAAATAGGTAAATTTCAAAATATCACTGTCCTGGTCACAAAAGCAAAGTTTGTGGGGAATAATAGCCATTTTCTATACTTTTGAGGCATAAGCAATTAGGAAATAACACTTACTACCCAGGAACCAAAAACTGTGTTACATAGTGTTTATTATTATTTTATTTTTTTTGACACAGTTGCGTTGTGTGAAGTGCAAGATTCAGAATGTTGGCTGTCTTAAACTCTGTGTTGTACAGTAGTTTCTGCAGTGGAGAACTGGAAAACATGGACACAGATACATCTTGGATCGGAGAGGACCGAAGGACTGAAAACTATACTGAATTGCGCCTCTTTCACGTGACCTCCTGTGTACGGCTGCGTGTTGTACTGAAATCCATTTTAGGCTTTTGTGGATTTTATTGCTATGCCTATTTTGTTATTCGTTCTTTTAGACAGAAAACAAATTCTGTTTGTGGCTTTTTGTGTTTTGTCTTCTCTTGTTAAATGTTTTCTTGTACGATAACAGTAAGACTTTGTACTGGACTTTGAACAGTAAAATTGTTAAGCCGTCCCGGTTTTGCTATTGTATGCACATGTTTTAGAAGTGCAAAATTGTAGCAGTGTGCTCAGCAAGTTAACAACAGAGTCATTTATTATTCAAAAATAAAATGTGTTTAATTATTAGAAAAGATTCAGTATCATCAGCCAACCAATTAAGTGTTTGTTGGTAAAAGAAAAGTGATTTTGTTTGTAAAGCTGGTTAATGGTGTAGCCATCCAGCTGAGAGGTAGAGACTTGTTTAAAAGTACAGGTAGCGGTCCGTTACGAAGTTAGGATTTGGTTTGTTTTGTTTATCACTGTGTTTTCTTTTCACTTTAACAAATCAGAGTTTAACATGGAAACGATGTTGAAACCATAACTATTGTGACGCTATAATGGAATATTCAATGTTTACTTATACGTTTCATTACAATTTTGATCCTTAAGTGAGATTCATACTCACACTTTAGTTAAACTTTTTTGATGATCTGTTGATTTGAAAATATTTTATGGAAATATATTGCCAAATATTTAACACCTAGGTTAGAATGCACAATGATACTTACATCAGTCTTTTGTATAATCTTGCAGCTGGCATCAGTCTCAGCAGACCTTCGTCTTGCAGTGAGTGTTTGCTCAAGTCCAATGCATCCAATTCATCTTCTGACATTTGTAATACATAGGCAAGTGCTGAGTAATCTGATGGTGAAAGATTCTGCTGCAAAAGATTTCCCGAGGTCAAGGACACCTCGATATTCTTAACAAGAGAATTGTCGTTCAGTTCGCTTAAACAATGAAAGAAATTGATACTTCTTTCTGGAGAAGTTGTTTTCCTAATCATCTGTTTAATATCCTCAGTTGTCTTTTGGATGTCCTTTGATTTGTCTTGTGTTTTTAATAAAAGTCCTTTCAACAGTTCTTGGTTGGTCTTCATCCCGAGGCCCAAGAGGAACCTGAGAAAAAGATCTAGGTGGCCATTTCTGCTCTTAGTAGCTTTGTTCAATGCAATCTTGTACACTTCACATAAACGTGTTCTAAATATGCCACGGAATTTCTCATTCACTGTTTTTTCCAGTGGATTGCGATTTTTGTTTTGAAATGATGCAAAAACATACAAAGCTGCAAAATATTCCTGGACTGTCAGGTGTACAAAGGAATATACAGTCTCTTTAAAAATTGTTGATTTTCCTTTGAATATTTCTCTAAAAATCCCAGAGTAAACTGATGACTGTCTTATATCAATGCCACATTCTCTTAGGTCATCTTCATAAAAGATGAGATTGTTTCTTTCTAGGTTACGAAAGGCCAACTTCCCCATATTAAGAATGGCTTCTTGATTTTCTTTCAGTAGTTCTTCTATGTTTTCATTTTTCTGATTCTGTAAAGCCAGCAGAACTAGCAGGAAGTGCGTGTACACTTCTGTCAGGGTTCTGGGAATGTTCTCATTGCCATTTTCACCCAATGTGTGTCCAAGAACAGTGGCTATAATCCAACAGAAAGCAGGGACATAGCACATGACATGAACGCTCCTTAACATCCTCACATGTAAGAGGATCTTTTCTGCCAGAGTTGAATCTTTGAATTTCTTCCTGAAGTACTCTTCCTTCTGCTGATCTTCAAAGCCTTGTATCTCAGTCAACCTGTTGATGTATTGATAAGGAATGTGACTTGCTGCTGCAGGCCTGGAAGTTATCCAAAGAGATGCAGAGGGAAGCAAATCTCCCTTTATAAGATTTATCAGCAAAACATCCAAGACAGTTGACTTTTTCACATCACACAACTTCCCACAGTTTGTAAAATCTAAGTGAAGTCTGCTTTCATCCAGCCCATCAAAGATGTAGAGGACTTTGGTTGAGTCAGGTGATGAAGCATCCTCACACTCTTTCATGTGTGGATAAAACTGCTGAACAAGTTCTACCAGACTGATTTTTTCCTTTATCATCAAGTTGAGTTCACAGAATGGAAAAATGTATATAAAATCAAATGCACAGTTGTCATCTCCAGCTGCCCAGTCAAGAATGAACTTTTGAACAGAGAAGGTTTTTCCAATGCCAGCGATCCCCTTGGTTAGTACTGTCCTTATTCTTTTGGGACTCCTCTCACTTTTTATGAAAATGTCATTGCATTTGATGGTCAGAGCCTGTGATCTTACTTTCTTGGACTCAATCTGCCTCACTTCATGGTTGTAATTCAGCTCTCCACATTCACCCTCTGTTATGTGTAAACTGGTAAACACTTCATTGAGTAGAGGTTGCTCCCCAGGTTTAGCAATACATTCAGATACACATTCAAACTTTGTTTTTAGGATGGATTTGTGGGTGTTTTTCAGTCTTTGTAAGGCAACTGAAAACAAAAATCAAGAATCTTAATTGTATATTCATTTGAACACATGTGCCAATACTGATTGCTTACATGGTTAAGAGACATTCCTAGAGGTATTTGGAGGTAAATCTGAAGGCAATTTAAGATGGTAGGTGTTTACGGAATTGTGCGAGTTCCACATTAGCTCGTGTGTTTGAAGCTCTGTGTTGCGCATTAGCTTGTGTGTTTGAAGCTCTGTATTGCACATTAGCTGGTGTGTTTAGAGCTGTGCATGCTGCAAATAAGAGGCTTTTATACAGCTGTGTGCCCCACCAGAGTGGGTGTGTTTAGAGCTGTGTGCGTTTCACTTTAGTTGGTGTGATTAGAGTTGTGTTCCACATAAGCTACAGTGTTTAGAGATGTGTGTGTGTGTGTGTGTGTGCGTGCGTGCGTGCGTGCGTGCGTGCGTGCGTTCGTGCGTGCGTGCGTGTGTGTGTGGTACGCACCAGATTAGTTGCTTTATTTAGATCTCAGTATTTCAGATCTAGATAGGGGTTGTGAGGTGTGCAGTTCATTACACATTTATATTTGAAATGCTTTTCTAGTTAACCATTGCTATCCCTTGCTTCTCTACAGAGACCAAATCATAGACTGTTTTTGTATTTTACAATTGTACTTTATAATAAATGATACAATGACTCCTATAGTATAAATGAAATGCCCCTGACACAAGTGAAATTACCACGACCACTGGAACTATACAAATACTAATTCCATACTTCTGTGTTTTATGATTCTGTTTCAAATAATGACATCCCAGAATGTATGGAAGTTCAACACAACGGATATAGGAACAGTTGAGATCGAGAACTTACCTGGGAGTCTGCATCTGGTTTCTGGAGTGTCAGCAGACAAGGTCTGTGGCTTTAAATTGTCAGTTTCATCGACTGTGGAAAAGACAGTCGATGTAAAATGGTTATTGTTTCAATGTAAACTGAATAGTAAACACAAACCTCACAGGTTAGTGTTGTGCCTGTGCTAGCGTTATAGTTAATTGTTATCAATACAAATATTTAAAACACATTGATTGAATCAGAATATAATAAGCATGACTTATTCTTCTAACAGTAAATACACCACTGTGTGATCTTTTATTAGGATGTCTGGAAACTGTGTCGCCTATAAAATCAAACATGGCACTTGAAATAAATACACATAATAATAATTAGCTTTATTTTAATTTAAAAAAATAGGTCAGCTGCTTTTAAACTAGCTTAACTGTACAATCAATTGAACTGACACAAGGGATGCTGTTTTGATTAGTTTTCCATATGCTTCTTGAGCGTGTCAGTGTGCTCACGAATGTGTCCTTTAGACCAAGGAGAACCCCAGTTTAATAGAACTGAACTTACACTGTTGTACCACTCCCTTCAGTTTCTCAACAAGATCATTCTGATTGATGCAACCCAGGGTTTCAGCTGCAACCTCCACAGCATAACCATCACCATAGAAATCAATCATCTTGTCCACAACTTCAGTTTGTTTAGCATTTTCCAAATAGCTTTTAGGAATGTTTCTATATCCGTCTTTCAGTCGCACATGGTCCAGTTTCCATTTAAATCTTATGTATTCTTCTTCAACTAAATCATCTATTGCATCAAGGAGGAGATCCTTAGAACTTGTAGCCATTTTATACTTGCTGTTATCAGCAGTGTTTTGTGGAGAAAACTGTTACATCTGAAAAGATTTAAAAAATAAGGTTAGACATGTTTTATGACATCTTAAAACATTTCAAGAAAACAATTGGAGCATTTGGTCCCACAATATTAGATACTAAAACATGTAGGCCCAGATATTCGAAGCAATACGCAATCCCCTCGCAAAATTTGTGCCTCACAAAAATTAGTGCTTTTGCACAAAAATTGATATTTTCCAACACAGCACAAACCCAGTTGTGCAAAGTTGGAAAATAGCACTTTTTTGCTCAATTCGCAAATGTATTTTTGCTTCGCAAAACCACCTGCACATTCATTACCAATATAGCAGAAATGCACAAGAGCTACACATGAATGTGCAGAATTGGAACACTACACGACAATGGACTGTTAACAATACACTGCCAAGCAGCTATCATAGGTGTACAGTACAGTTCATACCAATATTCTTCAGACGAGTCTACACTCACATGTAACCTGCACATGGAATGCAGAATCAAAGCTCAACACACATCGGTAGCATTGGCACCCCCGAAGTTACAAACCCACCCCCACAAATATATAAATAAGCTACTAAATGGAGAAATGAAACAATGTACCAAATGACAGTGTAGGCTATTCAGCATATAACTTAATGATATATATTGTAGCCACTTGCTAACTGGATAAGTGTCAACATGAAGGATATTGACAAAATATCTCTATAACATCAAACTCCTCTCTTTATTTTATAGAAATGCGCCTGTCAGTCAGAATTCTGAGTAGTTCCGACCCATGCTCCTTACACTATACATAAACATATTTACAGAAGTGTGGATTGTAAAACAAACCCACAATGCTGAAAACACTACTCTATTCTGAAGCCCTGAAGATGGGAATCTCAGCATGGAGCCAGCCAAGAACGCTGCCTGTGGATGCAGCCTGCACATGTATCCCTTATCATACTCCTGCTGAAAGCCCCTTCCAACTGCCCCCCACTCACCACGCCCCCTGCTCCTACCACACCTGTATGGCAGTCAATAGCATGGAATGCAGATTGTGGGTGTCGAAGTATGCTTCTGATATCAAGGGGGGCATGAAAAAGAAAGGGAGCCTTTGGAGGATGCAACTACAGGGACATTTTACGGATTGAGCCCTTGGGCACTGCAGCCCTTTACCAATGTTGCTGAGGATAGGGCACTTAGCTAAACGCATGTAATGGAAACATTAGGTTCACACCAGTAACAGAAGAATTTAAACAAACATTTTTAAAAGAGCAAGAAAATGAAAATACAAGAAGAAAAACACTTGGGGCATTTTTACACTTAGTTCACTTGCAAGTGATTCGAATTGTGGTTCACTCATTTTTTTCAGGTTACAGGTTCTTTTCACAGCAGAAAAATTATACCAAACTTGAGTTTCTTTTAAAATGAATTCACATTTGCTTGTTTGGTTCACTTGCAGCTTCATCCAGATTAGAGTTCTATTAGTTTCTGTGACGGTGTGGTGGTGGAATAGACGTCAGGAGTCACAGGTACAGGTGCAAACAACCTCAATACCAACAATGGTAGAGAGGCGTACTTTATTGACGGGGAACACAGTCCAAAGCAACAAAAACAGAAATCATAGGTCCCAAACAGAGCGAGTCCCTCTCGGCTCTTTGGTGCACTTTCAGTGTGGTGTAAGGTGCAGGTGCTGAGGTGCTGAAGACTCCAGTTCAGTTGTGTGGGGGGTGTGCTGGCAGTAGTGAGGCAGCTCCTTAGCGTGATAGATCACTCTGACCCCAGTGAGTGAGCCCAATGAAGCTTGCTGAATAATGTTACGTGAACATACTGAATTACACACCGCTTTGTAATTTTCCATATACTTAACGAAAAACTGACAACAATTTTAATATGTGACATTTCAAAATCCAACATGAAATACTATTACGGCTTCCGATAGGCTTTTGCAATATCGTTCTGTAGTTTCTTTGATTATATGATATTAAATAAAACATTTAAATGTAGGTGATGCAAAACTTTTGTCCACAGCTGTACCTGCGGGGCTTCGCCATGTTTCACCATGTGGAACTGCTCCCACCAAAAGAAACTCTAGATGAGCTTAGTCTGCACTACTTTCATAAAATAGCAGTTCTGAAAATAGGGATGTTTTCGGGAATTTTAGCATATAGACCATGGCTCGGACAAAATCTTGTAGCTCCTCAATAGTAGAAGATATCTGAAATCTGACATTTTATTTGAAATCCTCATTAAATGTCACATCTGCTGATATGCTAATATGTCATATGCTGATCTTTTTTTTATATCTAACTTGGAAAGGGGTCGAAATTGGCCTTTTTTAAAAATATTATTTATTATTATACAGTGCCATGAAAAAGTATTTGTCCCATGTCTGATTGTCATATTTTTTACACTGAATGTTATCAGATCTTAAACCAAAACTTATTAGATAAAAGGGACCCTGAGTGAACAAATAACACAAACATTTGATACATATTTCATTTATTTAATAAAGTTATGCGACACCCAATGCCCCCGTGTGAAAAAGTAATCGCCCCCTTAGACTCAATAACTGGTTACGCCATCTTTAGCAGCAATAACTGCAACCAAACACTTCCTGTAGTTATTGATTACTCTCTCATAGCGCCGTGGAGGAATTTTGGCCCACTCCTCCATGCAGAACTGCTTCAACTCAGTGACATTTGTGGGTTTTCGAGCATGAACTGCTCGTTTCAGGTCCTGCCACAACATCTCAATTGGGGTTTAGGTCTGGACTTTGACTAGGCCATTCCAAAACTTTAAATTTCTTGTTCTTGGTTCATGGTTCCTTCAATGATGGCAATGCGTACAGGTCCTGATGCAGTAAAGTTTCCCCAAACCATGACACTACCACCATCATGCTTGACCGTTGGTATGAGGTTCTTACTTTGGAATGCAGTGTTTGGTTTTCGCCAGACATAACGGGGCCCATGACGGCCAAAAAGTTCCACTTTTGACTTTTTTGATCTGTCCATAGAACATTGTTCCAGAACTCTTGAGGATCATTCAGGTGCTTTTTGTCAAACTTGAGACGAGCATTCATGTTCTTCTTAGTGAGCAATGGTTTCCGCCTTGCTACTCTGCCATGAATCCCATTTTTGCCCAGTGTCTTTCTGATGGTGGAGTCATGAACACTGACCTTAGCCGATGCGAGAGAGGCCTACAGAACCCTGGGCGATTTTACGCCTTGCTCTTGGAGAGATTTTGGCAGGACGGCCACTCCTGGGAAGATTCACTACTGTCCCAAACTTTCTCCATTTGGACAATATGGCTCCGACTGTGGTTCGGTGGAGCCCCAGAGCCTTAGAAATGGCTTTGTAACCCTTTCCAGACTGATCGGCATCAACAACTTTTTTCCGGAGGTCTTCAGGAATTTCTTTTGTTCGTGACATGATGTGCCTCTAGAACCTGTGTGCTGACAACTTCACTCTGATGGTAAGGGCCAAAGTTAGTCAGATTTATATTGGGCAGGGCTGGCCCAAATCAGGCCTGGTTGTGAACCGAAGTACTCAAACAGCTGACCCTAATTATCCCTTTAATTGGGTTGAGTTAGCTAGGGGGAGCAATAACTTTTTCACACCTGCAGATTGCATGTTTGATTACCTTGCACATCAAAACAAACTAGAGTTGCTAGCAACTGTAAAGGCTTCCAAGCAGTTATCATGAAATTTAAGCGCATTGGTTATTATATATGAAAAGTTATTATCACAACTGTGCTAACTGTGTAAAGTTTGGCACAAATATGAGAATATTTTTGAAAATTCCCCAAAATTGTCATTAAATCTAAGATGGCTGCCACACCATGTGACCAAAGGCCGCCATATTGACCACAGCACAACATCCCATAGTCCTCTACATCCATGTCAAATTTCGTGCATTTTGGTGCAGCCGATCAGAAGTTATAGGCAGTTTTATAGCCAGGTGCATATGTTGATGATGTCATACATCACCGTTTGACCTTAAGGAGAGGTCAGAGGTCACAGGCAATGACATTTTTTCATAGAGCACATATGACTTCCTATACATGTTCCATTATAACTTTGACCCTGTCGGCACGCCCTAGGAGTTAAAATTTCAACGTAAATTCCAATATGGCCGCCGCGCCGTGTCAGCAATCTGTTTCAATCTTCAGCAGTTATTACTTTCCAACGGTCTGTACAATTGTGTTGACACTGAAGAGCATAAGTGCAACTGTGTTCTTGTTATGGGTTGCAAAAGTTTTTTTACAATTATCAATATGGCCACCAAACCATGTGACCAAAATGTGTCATTTTCATATCACCAGTACTTTACGTGAGTCTCTATGGTCATATAAAGTTTCATGACTGTAGTGTATTGCACCTTGGATTTATGCACAAATTTATGAAATTAGAGCTGCCGTGAAACGGTTATTTGCACGCCGCGGCCATGTTTTTTAGCGAAAAAGCGTGGATTTTATAAATGGTAGAAAGGACCTGGTCATGAACATGTGTGCCAATTTAGGTGTCGATTGACATTGCGGTTTAAGACAAGAAGATTGTTGAATATTTGGCGCCAATCCAGCGTAGCGGGGAAAGTAATTGTTCAATCGACCTTGATTAAACATATGTTTTTTATAGGCCATTGCTGCACTATCTGCTGCCATTGTCACAGTTCCACCTTAAATTGTTTTTAAAGGCAAGAGTTTTGAATAATTCCCAAAATTTCCACGAAATCCAATATGGTGGTCGAACCATGTGACATTTTCATTTGGGGACGCCAGTCTGGTTGTCCAGCCATAGGCATCTACTTACGTACGTGTTTTCATAACTCTGTGATGATGTTTGGGAAGAAAAATAATAATAATAATAATAATAATAATAATAATAATAATAATAATAACAATAATAATAAACAACATTAAACTAGTTTATGCAATACAATAGAAAAGGAAACTTATGCTGACAACTGAAAAATAATTGTTATTGTTTGCCCTTTTTGTTACACTTGCAAAAGGGTTAATTTCCCCAATATAAATATTTCAAAGATAGTACAAGTTAAATATACATTGTTATAGTACAGCTGTAAGTCAAACGGCACCCGAAATAAACAAAACAGTACTTGATATAGATTTATATACTGGTATATATCTAACACGTGTATCTGTGTGTAACTAAAGTACTTGTGTTACTTGAGTTCAATAACAATGTGGCAGGCCTGTACGTGGCTAGGGAGCGTAGAGGCTGGAAAATGCTGCTTCACCCTACATCCAGGGCTAAAAAATAAATAGCCAAAACAACGCGGCACATCCAGCTATAAAAAAAACAGCGTTCTAGTATCTCCTCCACGAAAAGGAATGTTATACAGTACTCACAACCTCCCGTCTTCTTTGCAACAGGAACCCAATTAAACAAAACAATTTGAAATACAGTAAGTGTTAGTAATTTCTTCAAATTTCAAATGAGGAACACAAAGAACAACATTTCTATGTGTCTAACCCATATTAAACAGATCTGCAAGCAAATATTGTGAAAAAGGGGACAAATCAGAGCGAGGAGACTAGCAGTCTCTAACTTCACACGACTAACTTAATCCACTAAATGTGACCACAAGTGATCTAGTTTAATTGATAATCCCCATGATCTAATCAAATGTTGGTGCGCTGCAATTGGGATTAGTAATGGTACTAACGTTAGTCCAAGCAGGTGGAGCAAACTCACTTAATCCCCCTGTTGGGCGCATCAAGTGGACTAAATTTGGTACGCAGCAATTGACCCTTATCTGTCAGGAAGTCAGTTTGTAAACTTTATAAAACCATTTTAATCAAAAATGAACAGATAGTATTTCAATATGTTCATGGCAAACAAGATATATGGACTGAAATGCCTTTAAGTGTTCACTGCAAAACGTATCCTCCTCCTCCTACAACAACATTAAAAAAGACCTAAAAATATACTTTTAGCAAACAGTCCCATCCCCTTTGATGGAGAGGAGTTTTGGAGAAAGAAAGAAAAGGAAATTACACTAAGGATTGAACCCTGACATTGAACTAGGACTGGACTGGAGAACCCGAACAGCACTTGGACAACACTTCTGTACGAAAACTACCCCCGGTAACAAACCCTGGCCTGAAACGACAAAGAGACTGAAAGACCTCCGCCTGTTGGCTGATTGATTGTTTTTGTTTGTTTTGTTTATGTTTATAAAGAACACTGCCAAAGCTTGTTAAAATAAACAGGTTTAAAACCTTACTGTGTTGTGTGGTTTTGTGTGTAATCCCCGCCTTGTGAAGAACCCGCCCCAGGAAACATTACATTGGTGGAGAATGCGGGCAAGGCTGTGAGGATACACACAGACAACCATGGAAGACCTGTTGAAGCAATTAGTCATTTCCAATAACATGCAACAAGAAGCAAATCGGCAACAAGTGGAAACCAATTGCTTGTTATTGGAGGAACAAAAGAAATGTCAACTGCAGATGAATATGGACATGCAAAAATTGACTGCTGAAATCACTGCTGTGAAAATTGCTCAACAGACCGCTGGTCTACCCATCGTGGCCACTCGGTATCTGCAGAAAGGTGTGGCCAAAGACAAAGTGGGCAGAAATACTGGCTCCATTTCTTTGTGGGGAAGCACAAAAGGCATGGTCCTATCTAGAAACAACAGAAGCCAATGACTACGACAAACTGAAGAAGGAAATATTAGCGCAGCGGTTCGAAACTTGGACGTTCCAACCGGAGAAGGCACCCAGGTCCCAGATGTTTGACCTTGTCCACCTAGCAAAAAAATGGCTAGAGCCCGCAACACTCACTACTGGTGCCATCATGGAAAGAATAGTGATTGACCACTTTATCCGGAGCTTGCCTTACGAGCTAAAGAAGGTGGTCAGCCAGGGCAGTCCCACCACAGTGGACAGAGTGGTGGACTTCGTTTGAGAGATGTCGAGCAACCGATGAACTGCTCAAACCCAGCCTTCTGGAGAGAACCACACCTGATAAGAGAGGTCTCAAGAAGGAGGAAGAAACACCCCCCAACTTCAGCCACCCCGGGTTTGGAAAGAAAGGATCCAAAGTGCAGACAGGGAACATATATGCCAGGACCACATTTCCCATCCTGAAGCGAAGACGAGGAGTAGAGGGTTTGTTGATACACCCGGGAGTGATACAGCTGTGGCAAAACGGGACACATCACCTGGAACTGTCCCAAGAAGGAGGAACCCATGCAGGTCAACACCTCCAGCCTAAACCACTGCCATGTCATTTCTGCCCATACACAAGCACACCGCCACCCGCCACACCTCAGTAGGGTACAAGTACGAGGGAAAGAAGTAGATGCTCTTCTAGACTCCGGCAGCATGGTCTCCCTAATCATACCCTCACTACTAACCCAGCTGCAGATGACTTCTGCTCCAGCCATGAACACCAAATCTTATCCAACGGCAGATGTGGAGATTAGCACCACTAGAGGGTGCTTTAGAGGTAACCTAGGGCTGATTGAAAATCTACCATATCCTGTGCTACTGGGCCGCGACTGTCCATATTTTCAAGAATTGTGGAAAGGTCTACAAGACAAAGGAGACGACTGTGCCAGTGATACGGCATGCCATGTACCGTATACATTTTCTAGTGACAAGAAATTGAAAACTGTGCCAAAGAACTCCCCACCCTGTAAAAGGAAAATTAACAAATTGGTACTTACCTGCCCGACTCCCTTGACCAACACTCGCGTCCTGCTGGGAGAGGAAGAGGAAGAAAATGATGAGGAAGAGACAGGAAACCTGGAGGGGATAAATGGTCCAGAAATGGTGGAAGAGGAGGAACCGGAAGAGCAGGGTGAGGGGCCTGGAAATTCTTATCATAATGAGATTTTCTCTCCTGAGTTAACACAGTATAGGGGAAGATTTGGGTCCACTCAGCTGGAAGACCTCACGCTACAGAACTCACGACAGAATGTCAAGGTAATAGATGGTATACCTATAAATCCTGCTTATGTACTCACTTTACCATGAGAAATAATCTCTTGTATCAATCCCATTTTGGCGAACAGTGCTGAGCCTGTCCCACAGCCATTTGTTGGGAGGACATTTACGGAGAGAAAAAAACACAAGAACGGTTGTTACAACATTTCTCTGGCCGGGGGTGTATGTGGATGTGGTTAGGTATTGCCTGACTGTCAGAGAACCTCTCCACTTCCTGTTTTACGACATTAATCCCATTGCCAGTGATAGACACTGCATTTACAACTCCTGATGGTCTGTTCCATTTCATAACCATGCCGTTTGGGCTACATGGTGCGCCCGCTGCCTTTCAGAGACTGATGGATCAGGTCTTACACCAACATCGTGAGTATGCAGCAGCGTATATTGATGATGTGGTTATTTACAGCTCCACCTGGCGAGAGCATTTGGCTAGGATTACAGCCACCCTTCAGTTTCTAAGGGCAGCCCGGCTTACAGTCAACTTGAGAAAATGTAAGTTTGCCAAAACGGAAACTCAATATTTGGGATTTATGATGGGAAATGGGATTTATCAGGTGAAACCCTTTGCCACCAAAGTCCAGGCTTTGATGGACGTGGCAATCCCCAAAACCAAGGCTCAGATGAGGTCTCTACTGGGGTTGGCCGGTTATTACCAAAGATTCATCACTGAGTATGCCACAGTGGTCAATCCTTTGGTTGACCTCACCAAAAATTGGTCAGGAGAATGTCAGGCTGCATTTGATACTATCAAGCAGAGACTTTGCCAGGCCCCCACTCTCATCACACCAGATTTCACCAAGAGATTCATCCTCCACACCGATGCTTCGGATGTTGGTTTGGGTGCGGTTTTGCCCCAAACGGTAGACAAAGTAAAACACCATGTACCTCAGTAAAAAGATGTTCCCTTGAGAGCGCAACCACTCCGTAGTCAAAAAGGAGTGTTTGACCATTAAATGGGCTACTCACTCTTTACGATACGAGCTGCTGGGACATTAATTTGACCTCATCACAGTCCACGCCTCACTCAAGTGGTTAAGCACAATGAAGGACAGCAATGCCGGGATAACTCAGTGGTATCTGGCATTGCAGTCCTTCACCATGCAGGGAAAGACCACAAAAATGCGGATTACTTTTCCCAGGAGGGGGGAGTAATGGGAAAAGTAGATTCAGCCGAGTGTTTCTTCAGCTCCACTCTGAGCGGTGGGATATGTGACAGAGACAGAATGATTCTTGGTTATAAATCTCCCTCCCGACCTGTGCGGATGTGTATAAAGGGAACAGAGTGCCCTGGACTCGATGGCCTGACAGTTCATTCCCAGGGTTACATGGAAGTTGGCCATCTAGAAAGGGGGCTCAGCTGCGGTACATTAAGTCATCGCTCCAGAGGGAAAGCGATGTGGCAACCGCGGATTAGAGGAGAAACGGTTGTACTCGCTAACCAAGGGAACGTGACTGAAGTTACAAATAGGGGACGTGTCTAGGTGATCTGTTCCTTTGTAATGGTTAAGAGAGAACTGCTGAAGGATGAGTGTAAAATTACTGTGAGTGTTTTGTTTGTTTTGTCGTGTCTAAAATCTACTTGTTTGTTATTATTAGATGGCTAACACGATCCGGAGCTGTCGCTTAAGGCAAGCACTAACCCCGGTCAACACTGCACCATTGTACACGGATAAATTGTATTACACCACAAGCACTACAGCACTCACTCTGGATTTGTGAATGTGTGTGTCTTTGTGTGTGTTCTGCTGTGTTTATTATTTACAAACTGTGTCTTATTATTTCGAGAATGCAACTCGTTGTTTTGGAACAGTGCAATACACAATTCTTTGTGGTCACCAGACCAGGATTATAAAAATAAAACCTGTTTGGATCGTGAACTTTGTTGCCTGTCTTCTGTTTCATAATCCCATCACCACTACACCTGGACACTGCAAACCACTTTGCCACAATGAGACACCACGTGGTACCATTGTACCCCGGTCTCTCGTGTTCATATTACGTCATAACAATATTGCTTGGTTTGTTAAAAGTCCCTAAAAAACACAAATTTTTGGCTGTTGTCGACAGGAATGTCTTTAATTTCCTGTTCCTCTAAAGTTTCTCTGAGATACGAATATGCCAGCTACATCTTTTTTTTAACGCATTCTTATTTTGTTGATCATTAATGAATCTTCTTCTCTACTGTGGGTGTTGAGTGATTGAAAACGAGACATTTTGTGTTTGAATTGAAAGTGATGGTCTCAAGTCGTCGAATGGGTCAAAGTTCAAGTATATTTTCCTCTGGAGGAATTATGACATTTAAAGTCACTACTGTGCTATTATGCCTTTTTTTTAGAATGGCTCAGGATGCAAATATAGCCTTCATCCATATATAAATATATATATATATATATATATATATATATATATATATATATATATATATATATATATATATATTGTAACCGAGCTGGCACTCACAGTAGTTCGTTGCCCCTTTAAAGATGACCAGCACACAGATTTGAAGTTTTAAAAGCACTGACTCGCTATATTTAATAAACAAACAAAACAAAAACAAACACCTAGCTCTATTCGAGCAATAACTAAAACACAGGAACCTAAACTATCTTGCAGGACGGCTAAGCTGTTTACCTGACAAATAAACAAAACAAACCACACAGGTTTCACACAGAACAAAAGGTTTTACACTACCTTTCTTTTTACACTTGAGCACACTATCAAGCGGGCTCCTATACACACCAGCACCCCTGAACAGACTGGCTGCTTCCTTCAAATACCCTGCACCTAGCTCTAATTTACAAGGATCACCAGGTGCAGGGATAATTAATAAAAAAAACAACACATATAATTAAACAAAACAATAAAACAAAATAATTAAATAATTAGATAATGTACAATATAGAAGAATAAAAGAAAATAAATGAAGGTTTAAATAGAAAAGAACAGATTGTTACATCAATAGCTACATAGTGAATGACATCACAAAGACATTAGATTTAAAGACAAATAAATGTGTGGTTACCATGGCATCAAAAATCCTATGAATACCTCCAATGTTTGTTTCAAACACACTTTCACTTGATTGATTGAAACAATCGTTGAGAAGTTGGCTTGTTCTGTAAAATGTGTAACTTTGTCAACAACAGTGCACTTGTAAAATGTATTGCAGAATTTGTAGCATATAGACAGTCAAACTTGTCTAATTGTGTGATGCAGCTTCTCTCACATGAATAATTAATATAGTTTACAGCTGTGTCACTCACATTAATAACTCATATAGTTTACAACATAAGAACATAAGAACATAAGAACATAAGAAAGTTTAGAAACGAGAGGAGGCCATTCAGCCCATCTTGCTCGTTTGGTTGTTAGTAGCTTATTGATCCCAGAATCTCATCAAGCAGCTTCTTGAAGGATCCCAGGGTGTCAGCTTCAACAACATTACTGGGGAGTTGGTTCCAGACCCTCTGTGTAAAAAAGTGCCTCCTATTTTCTGTTCTGAATGCCCCTTTATCTAATCTCCATTTGTGACCCTTGGTACTTGTTTCTTTTTTCAGGTCAAAAAAGTACCCTGGCTCAACATTGTCAATACCTTTTAGGATTTTGAATGCTTGAATCAGATCACCGCGTAGTCTTCTTTGTTCTAGACTGAATAGATTCAATTCATTTAGCCTGTCTGCATACGACATGCCTTTTAAACCCGGGATAATGCTGGTTGCTCTTCTTTGCACTCTTTCTACAGCAGCAATATCCTTTTTGTAACGAGATGACCAGAACTGAACACAATATTCTAGGTGTGGTCTTACTAATGCATTGTAAAGTTTTAACATTACTTCCCTTGATATAAATTCAACAAGACATTTCAGAGTCAACTCCTAGGTCTTTTTCATAGATTCCTTCTTCAATTTCAGTATCTCCCATATGATATTTATAATGCACATTTTTATTGCCCGCATGCAATACTTTACACTTTTCTCTATTAAATTTCATTTGTCATGTGTCTGCCCAGTTCTGAATGCTGTCTAGATCATTTTGAATGACCTTTGCTGCTGCAACACTGTTTGCTGATATACTGATCCCTGTGGTACACCACTGGTTACCTCGTTTCATTTTGAGGTTTCTCCTCTAATCAGTACTTTCTGTTTTCTACATGTTAACCACTCCCTAATCCATGTGCATGCATTTCCTTGAATCCCTACTGCGTTCAGTTTGAGAATTATTCTTTTAAGAGGGACTTTGTCAAAAGCTTTCTGGAAATCTAAATAAACCATGTCGTATGCTTTGCAATTATCCATTGTCGATGTTGCATCCTCAAAAAAATTAAGCAGGTTAGTTAGACACGATCTCCCTTTCCTAAAACCATGCTGACTGTCTCCCAGGATATTGTTACCATATAGGTAATTTTCTATTTTGGATCTTATTATAGTTTCCATAAGTTTACATATAATAGAAGTCAGGCTTATTGGTCTGTAGTTACCTGGTTGGGTTTTGTCTCCCTTTTTGTGGATCCGTATTATTTGTCAATGGTCGAGCAGAGTCACTCACATTAATAACAGATAGTTTACAGCACCGTCGCTCACATTAATAACTCATATAGTTTATGTATCGACTTTTGAACTGACTGTGCTTTTTAAATGTAAACCTGTTGTAACAAGGAATCTGTAAAAGAAAAAATATGTAAACGTACCTGTTGTCAGCAAAAGGCATCTACCTGCCTTGTAGGGTAAAAGCTGTAAAGGAATGAAGACAGATTAAGCGTTGGGATACAAAGTTCAGCTGTGCTATCAGTGTCATAAAATAAGTAAATACCTGAACCGGAGCAAATGCAATGGTTTGTTTGTTCCTGCGAGGTTTCCACTGCAGAGCAAACAGAACACAATGGGCGCCATTTTGACCCTACCCTTACCTACAAGTGCATCATTTTATTCACTGTTGCAAAGAAACTGGTGAGGCCAAAGTACATCCACTGGTGACTGGATTAAAACAAGAGTTTGATGACATCAATATGGCAACTAGTAGAAAACCTTGCATGAGGCGGAAGGCAAGACTGTAAAAGAGTTACTGCTGTCAGAAAGAACAGAGTTTCATTCAGATTTTATTACATCCACTTTAAGAAAGAGCATAGGCAGGATTTGGGTCCAAAATGTTGGGGGGCAAAGAAGTGATGTGATCACGACTGCACCCAACTTCAACCTGTCTCCTGTAACACTATACCTCTTAGACGTGTTTGGGCAACACAATTTTGTTTGGCGATACCTTATTCCAGTTTATTAGACAGATGACTTTGTTGCTGTCCTAGCTTTTGTACATTCACTAAAGGTTTAGCTGTGTGCTTAAAATCATATGATAGGATGTGTAACAGGGGAGATCTGTGCTGACTGTCTGGCGCATGCGTGGTTCTGTAGGAAGGGGGCAGCAACCCGTAAGATCCGCCTGTCAGTCATGGCGATGACACGGAGAGGTGGGGAAGAGGGTGTGTTGGATTGCCCTCTCTCTGATTGGCAGAGAGGCGGACCTTGGGGAATTGCTCGGCCCATAAGTACTGCGCTTGGCTGTGCATTTGTGTGGACATGACCGAGGATACCCAGAGACGCTGGCTGAGAACGCCAGTGTAAACAAGACCAGGCAGGAACGCCAGTGGTTGGAGTGTGAACGAAACAGGCAAGTGCGGCTGACGAAGACAGCCAGCCTTAAGTAAAGAAAACAATAATTAAAATAAATATTTACGTACCCATGGGGACGTGTGTTAATAGAGGGGAACCTTGGCCACCCCAGTGTATTGTGCATAACAGCATAGGTCGGAGACCCGAGCTGACCGGCATAGCGGCAGTGGGGGCACAGCGTAAGCAGCACTTTTGTTTTGTAGTTTTATTACTGTGTTTTATTTTCCCTTTTTCTTTTAGCTTTTGTTATTCCTTATTATTTTGGGCACCTGTGAGTGCACCATCACCAACCTGTCTGTTACCGTAGTTGGTATCAAATTAGGCAGACACCAGCGCCATCTGGTGGAAAAAAATAAAAACAGCAAAAAGAAAATAATAAAACTGGGCACCAGTGCCGTGTTGCAAATAAAACTTTCTGTCTCCCGTGTGTGTCAGTGAATTGCCCACCACCCTTCCACAGGGTGGAATAAGGAAAAATGTTCAGGTTTTTAAATACAGTAGATACTGATTCATTTAGCTAGAAGTGAACAAAAAAAAACACATACTCATCAGCTTTTAATTTAATATAGCTTGTAAAAATGATTTCAATACTAGCATGTAGGCTACTTTTGTTTGCTATATACATTTTTAGTCAAAAGTTTACATACCCCAATGGAAATTTATAATTTCTAGAAATTTCTCGAAAACAAAGAATTTTAGGAAAAATCTTTTCCTTTTGTAGATGAGGAAAAAAAGTTACAAGAAATGGATTTCTACATTTAAGCTTTTTTTTTTTTTTGCAAAACTCCAAAAATGCTAATTCAAAAGTATTCATACCCTTTGATGCTATGATAGTATTGTCTACAAGGTGCTAGAAATTTCAATATGATAATGCAGAACCTAATTCTAGAAAAGTCTAGAAAATGCTGGATTGTAGGTGAACATTCTTAGAGTATAAAAGGGTTAGGCATAGGATGATTGCTGTCATTACCAATAAGTGGAAAAAGTAGAGCTATCTGAAGAAATTAGGCAGAACACTATTTATTGTCATAAAGCTGGAGAAGCAGCAGTGTGGAGTAGTGGTTAGGGCTCTGGACTCTTGACCGGAGGATTGCTCCAGTAAAAACCCAACTGTATAAATGGGTAATGCAAGTGGGACTGGGGTTTCCATTTCAACCGCGCATCAGCGACCCCTGTGGTCGATAGGGCGCCTGTGGTTCTGCAGTGGAGCTGCCAGATCTGTGTTGTCCTCCGGCACTATAGGTCTGGTGGCATTGCTGTGGATCTGCAGTGCAAAAAATGACGGCTTGGCGAGCACGTTTCGGAGGATGCGTGTTGCAGCCGCCGTTTCCCGAGTCGGCGGGGGGGCGAGGCGGTGAGCCGAGGATACAGATAATAATTGGGCATACTAAATTGGGGAGAAAACCGGGGTAAAATTAAAATTTGGCGATGACTAAATTTAAAAAAAAAATTAAAAAAAAAAAAAACATTCTTTATACAGTGCCTTGAAAAGGTCTTCATACCCTTGAACATTTTTCACATTCTGCTGCCTAAAAAATACAATCCAAAATGCATTAAAGTAGGAGTTTGTTTCACTGATCTACACAACATCATCTACACTTTCAACATGAAAGAACAATTATAGAAATATTCCAAAAGTAATTAAAAATAAAAAAACAAAAAGTCTTGATTGCGTAAGTCTTCACACCCTTTGTCATAGCAAACCCAAATTAGCTCAGGTACAACAAATTGCCTTAACAAGGCACATACTAAGTTAAACAGAGCCCACCTGTGTCCAATCACAGTAGTTCAACTGATTCGAATACTCCTGGATGAAGAATCAAGCTGCAAAAGAACTCCGGGATAAAGTTATTGAAAGGTACAGATTGGGGGAAGGCTATAAGAAACTTTTAATGTCTTTGAATATCCCTTGGGGCACTGTCAGGTCCATCATTGTAAAGTGGAAACAGTTTGTCACCACCAAGACACTGCCTCGATCAGGCCGTCCCTACAAAGTCAGTACCCGTGGCTTAAGGAAACTGCTGAGGGAGGTCACTGTGAGGCCTACGATTACTTTAAAAGAACTACAGAGGTCTCTGGCTGAGATTGTTGAACAGTCAACATTTTGCCCAATTTCAAGAGTACTCCACAAACATGGCCTGTATGGGAGGGTGGCAAGAAGGAAGCCACTGCTGAGAAAAAGCCATATGATGTGCCGCATAGCTTTTGCAAAGAAACACTTACGGGACACTGCACGCATGTGGGAGAAGGTATTGTGGTCTGATGAGACCAGAGTGGAACTTTTTGGTCTCAATGATAAGCGATATGTGTGGCGTAAACCAAACACGGCACATCACCCTGCTAACACCATCCCTACAGTAAAGCATGGTGGTGGCAGCATTATGTTTTGGGGATGCTTTGCAGCAGTGGGCACAGGGAGGCTCGTGAAGATCGAGGGAAAGATGGATGGTGCAAAGTACAGGCAGATCCTGGAGGAAAACCTGTTCCAGTCTGCCAGAGACCTGGGACTGGGGAGAAGATTCACCTTTCAGCAGGACAATGATCCTGAGCACAAAGCAAAAGCAACAATGGAGTGGCTCAGCAAGAAGAAAGTGAATGTCCTCGAGTGGCCTAGTCAAAGTCCAGACCTGAATCCTATAGAAAATCTGTGGTAACTGCAGTCCACAGACGATCCCCAGCCAACTTGAAAGAGCTTGAGCTATTCTGCCAAGAAGAATGGGCATAAACTGAAACATCCCGCTGTGCTAAGTTGGTAGGCACTTACCCAAAACGACTCATGGCTATTACTGCTGCAAAAGGGGCTTGCACCAAGTATTGACTCAAGGGGTGTGAAGACTTATGCAATCAAGACTTTTTGGTTTTTTATTTTTAATTACTTTTTGAATATTTCTATAATCGTTCTTTCATGTTGAATGTTGTTATTTGGGACTTTGGGATTTTTTAGTGTTATTACCCCAAGCTGTACACATTGGTGTGTATTGCCGGGGAATTATTGTTTGGTCACCAGACCTGGAAAAATACAATAAAAACATTTCCAAACCAGATTACAATTATCTCTGTCTGCTTCTTTCATGCACTTCACCACTCCTGCACCTGTTGCCACTCAGCCACTTTGTCACATGCAGTAACACTGGTTGGTAATGACTTGACATTCTGGCAGTTGATGATTAGCAAGTACAAGGGTTTGGTATACCCTACATGTAAGCACGTGTTCATACAGTCCAGCCATGAACAGTCGCGTGACACTATTGGTGCAAGTATACACAACTGCTTGAGAGATTGGAATGAGTCTGAGCCTGACAAAACTGTGAAAAGAAAGGTTGCTGTGTTGGGACGGAGAGTGGCCGCATTGGGTTTGATACAGCCAAAGGAGGTGATGAGGAAGGTAATGAAGGTACTGAGGGGGGGTGAAGAAAAAGATGCAGATAAAGCAAGACTGGTAGAGATAGAGATAAAACTGAGCACAACTGAGATATGTGCCCAGGAATATTTTATTAAAAATATTTTCGTAAATTAAAGTGTTTGTTTGTTTGTGTGTGAATTAAGTGTGCTTGCAGTGATGTCACAGACTGTGGTGTGTTTGTGTGCGAGTTCTATGTTTTGAAGACACGGGTGAATTTAAGAATCGCCTCTGAATCATGCATACATGTTTGGATTACATGCAACATTGAGGGTATTATTAATTTGGCTAAAAGGATAATGTGGAAAGCAACTAACAGTGATGTGGCGTGTGCTGTATTTCTGAAGCCACGATGTTTTAGCTATCATTAATCTTTCCCCTCTCACTGCCTTCACAGTACCCCTGGTTACAGGAGATGGATTGAAATTGGGTGCAGTGGTGAACAGGTCACTTCTGGAATTACGCCTCTAGAAAAATAGCTAGGTACATTTTTGGCACACAGGTTAACTTGGCATTGGGAAATGGTCGAGTAGCTTCACTACACACACATAATGGAGCAAGGAGTCAGAAAAGTTTAATCACAAAACAATTTAAAACAAATACCATATCCCCCCAAAAAAAAAAAAAAAAAAAAACAATACATTCTTCAATAATTTGATTTTATAAACCACAAAGAAAGCACACAGTTAGCACAGGCTAAAATTAAGTCGCTATTCAAAGAAATCGCACAAAAAGTATTATTAGTAGTCTTTGTAGTCAGTATTTTTTTTTTTTTTTTTTTTTTTCAGTAAAATTCTAATCCTGGCTACGCCCCTGAAAGTGAAATATGACGGCGTAGCCGATTGTTTTGTTTAGTAGCGTGGATGGGTAGTTTAAAAACCTGCAGAAGGTGGCCATCTCCCAAATTAATTAAGTGATTAATTTGTTGCTAAATCGGGAGACTGGCACCTGCATAAAAGCCTGCAGCTCTCTGCCCTCGCGGTGGGTGTTTGAGCGAAGAGAACGAGCGAAAATGAAACTAAAAGAAAAACGTAAAGGATCAGTGAGGGCTATTGTCCAGCCTGATCGTGTATTTTGTGTTCGTGATTTTGTTTCTGTTTAAACCTTTTATTTTCGCTCTGTGAGCGAGTATTATTGTTAAAACCATTTATTTTATTTTTGTATTATTTAAATAAAACGGCGCCGCCGCGTCTCTTTATTTTAAACTGCAGTATTTGGTGTCAGTATTTCCCTTCCTGCATCTGACCCCGACGTCACCGCCCAGCCATTCTTCCACACACAGGATGTAATATAACTCTGTTTCCAGTTCTGAATCTGAATGTAACTCTGTTCCTTCTGACAACGGTAACTCTGTTACAGCCTTGCCTTCCTCCACCGCAGGGTGAGGCTTTCGACTAGTTGCCATAGTGATAATCAAACTGTTGTTTTAATCAAGTCACCGGTGGATGTACTTTGGCCTCACCAGTTTCGTTGCAACGATGAATAAAACAACTCACTCGTAGGTAGGGTAAGGCCAAAATGGTGCCCATTGTGTTCACTGTCTGCTGCGCCGGTTAAGGTAAATATTAAATTATTTTTATGATACTGATAGCACGTCTGAACTTTTAATCGATTAATCTATGCCTTTTATTTTCCTTTACAGGGTTTACCCTAAAGGCAGATCAATCCCTTTCACTGACAACAGGTAACATACTGTCTACTTATGTGATTTTAGTGTTGTATGTGATGCATTGTAGTACTCTCTATATTAAGGACAGTGTTTTAATGAGAACACGCACCTGCTGTTTTGAGGCTAGAAACATCCTTTTGTATTGCCTGGAGATCTGAAGACCGCTTAGTATCTGAAAAGGAACACATATTAGTCAAATCGCTTTTGGAGGGTTTTTTTATACATCTTTACGACCACTTTTCCAATGAGCACAAGAACCTTCTGTAGCACATGTTATGTAGAGTTTTGCATATATCCAGAGAACTGCTTGTCCAATTGTGATGAAACTATAGAGTGTACCATGATCTGGGGGGAGGCACCTGTTTATCTGACAGTCCATCTGTATGTCACAATACGTTTAGAAAATGTTTACTATAGAGATATGAAGGCATTTGTCCATCTGTCTCTATCTCAAACGTACGTTTTTTCCATGCACTTTTTTCCCAGGTGCATACAGTGGCTATAGACCATGGTGATCACCTTTTTGCAGTGTTTAATTTGAATTTACAGTCATGGCGGAGGATGAATGTCACTGACTTGCTTGTTTAACCCTTTAACCCTTTTTCAGTGGGACGCTCCCCCAGGACCACGTATTTTTTGGCTGTATTTGACTCTATTCCTTTATAAATTCACATTTTTCTTTACAGTAGCATCTTGGAATTAGTGTAATTTTTTTTCAGAACACTGGCGAACATTATAAAATACTTCAGAAACCATAAAAACTTATCTTTTCTTTCAACACTATTTATTTACTTTATATTTTTTTTTCAAAAAACTTTACTTTTTTATTATTATTATGCATTCTGCTTAGTGTTTTTTTTTTTTTAAAGAGATGCATGTATACAAACGTGTTACTCTATGACCCGAGTGATCTTACAATACTATCTGAAAGTGTTGTTGAAAAATATTGATGTTTGGGCAAATAGCTTCACCCGAGTGATTTTTCTTTTTTTTGTTTGTTTTTGCACATATTTAGCTGACTGCCTTTCTATCTGTGAAATGCATAGAACATGTGTAGTAGTAGAGACTTCAAAGTAGAGAATATTATACAATACTTCAGGAACTATACATGTTTTGTAAAATTACTATTCAGTAGAGAAAAGGTAGACAAACACTGTATTCTGTTACCTGAGGACCCTATTTTAAAATATGGGCAAAATACAAAAACAAACAACACATGGTTTAGAACTGAACATTTATTATAAAAATAAATAATACTGAGAACACTTATATAAATGAATCACTGTCAAAGAAATTCTGATTCACCAATGCCATAATAAACGTTTATTCTCAGGATCTTTATAAGCAATAATGGACACTACTCTCGATTATTTACTCAAAATAAATATTTATAAATAAAACAACAGTACTTCATTCCATTATTATCAGTAATAAGGGATAAAACGTAACAATTTAGTTCCTGAAACATTATCTGCTTATATCCACTCGTTTCTTCATATTTATAAATTCGGTTTAAACATATACAGTATATTAAAACACGAGACAGAATAAATGTTCTAATATAATCATAAGTCAAGTACATCGGGTTTACAGTGTTTTTCAGATTATTTCTTATCTCTAAACAAGTTCCTGTCATGTTTTATTTATGCGTGCTGCTGTAAACTGTCTCCGCCCTTTAAAAATGAAATGCCTGTCTGAGTGACGTCACACGGAAAAAAAACTATCAAGGAGTGAAACGCCTCTATCCAAATATACGTGTTAACAACCTGTAAGGCAAAGTATGGTGGGCCAGTAAGTCAATAAATTCAAATGCGTTTCTTATCGCGTTTACCTGATCACAGGCCCAGAAAGACACTTCAGTATGATTGTGTTTACACGATCACGGTCCTTAAAGGGTTAAACTTTCAATTCCACGTGTCGACCAGCAATATTTTGTCTATACAGATTCAATAAGACAACACGTACCTACTGTTTTGAGGTTAAACACATCTTTTTTTTAACTCCTCAATATCTGAAGACAGCTTAGACTCTGAAAGGAACACAAATTAGTCACATCCGTTTTCAATATATCTAGAGAACCACTTTTCCAATTATCAGGGAACTTCCTCTTTCACAAGTTATATAACTTATCATAATCTTGTGGTAATGGATGCTGTTTGTCCATCCAAACGACTTTCTGCATGTCATCTTGGGGTTTTGCATGTATCTAGAAACCTGCTTGTCTAATTGTGATGAAACTACCGGGTGTATTCTGGCGTGGTGTGAAGGCTCCCTCTCATCTGTCTGTCTCTCCATCCGCATGTCACAACAAGTTTATAGAAAGCATTTATTCAATTATAAATTCTCCATGGACACTACGATGAAATACTTCAGTAACGACCCTACCTGTTCTTGTTAGGTCAGTAACATTCCTTTGTAACTCCTTAAAACTTGCAGAGAGCTCAGAATCTGGAACAGAACACAGACCAGTCAGCCTCATGAGAAGGAGGTCTGGACTCTCATCTCAATTAGATTCTGCACTTGCCAGTGCAATGTTGTGCTATACTTGGGTTATAGACTGAGGCAGTACTGACATGTTCATTATGGACAAATACAAACTTTTTTAGTGAATACCACAACCAGTAGATAATGTCAACTATTTAGTATTTTCTGTTTAAAATACATTACTTGTAACCTATGTTCTATTTGTATTTTAAATCGATTTGTGGGCCACTGTTTACTGTTTTCTATTTAATAGTTTCCTTGTTTTGTTCTTGTTCTTGGTACTGCTGTAGATATCAACTGTAAATATAATTTCCAAAACATAGAAGAGACTTCTGTTCAGTCATTTATAATTAACGTGAAGACTTGTTTTTATTGAACATGTCTATGGGCTAAGGCTGTATGTAATGTTGTGTTTATGCAATTAAACAGGAGATGATTACAAAGAGGCACCAGAATGGATATGAAAGCCTGTGACTGCCTGTCATGAACTCTTTCAGAAGAACGTACACTAAGTACTGTGGAAAAGTGGTCAGCATTGCCAGTCAAACACTTACCTGCTGTTTTATTCTAGAAACATCCATCTGCATCGCCTTAAGACTTGGTGAGAGCCCAGAATCTGGAAAGCAATGCAAATTAGTGAAGGGGCGACTTGATTGTAGTCTTTAAAATATTAAAAGGAGTTGACAAAGTTAACACTAATCAATACTTTAAACGCAGCACAGAAACCAGGACCAGAGGTCACAGTTGAAATTAAGTGGGGATAGAGGGTAGGAAACACTTTCACTTTAGACAGAGTGGAATGCATAATATATATATACCAGGTAGGTATTGAACTGTCAGTTTAGCTCGTTCAATCATTCCTGGCTTCTATGCTATACTTGTTCACATTTTAATAATTAAAAACATAAGAAAGCTGTAAACATACACACTGTAGGGAACGCATTGTACTGTTTTGTACTTGAGAACCATTCAATACTGTACAGAAATGCTTCATGCTTTTCATTCCCAAAGTCATATGTACTTGCATGTGATTATTGCAAAATAGTCCAGCAGCCAACATCCCAGCACATACAACCAGAAGGCCACACACAATATATCTGGTCCCGGGCAGACCTGAGAGATTATTACAAACATATAGGAAAGAATTAATGTGGTTTACAGGACTGGAACTAATACTGTCATTGGTTTTAATATTACAGACTTATTCTGAAAACTTTGTGAATAGGGCCTGGAGTGCCTGAGAGAGTGCATCATTTACTGAATGCAGGCCACAAACGCGCTAGTAGCTCTTTTAAGAGGGACTTAACTGTATGCCTACTGTGTATTAGTGTTGCCCCTCCAAGTGAGCAGAACTGTTTCTAGGAGCTCTGAATAGTTGTCAGATAGCGTTGTACCCTGGGTTAGCATTGTACCACGGGGGAGCGTTGTACCGTGGGTTAGCATTGTGCAGCGGGGTAGTGTTGTACAGCAGGGTAGCGCTGTACCGTGGGTTAGCGTTGTACCCTGGGTTAGCGTTGTATCATGGGGTACAGTTGTACCCTGGGTTAGCGTTGTCAGCGGGTTAGCGTTGTACCCTGGGTTAGCGTTGTACCACGGGGTACAGTTGTACCCTGGGTTAGCGTTGTCAGCGGGTTAGCGTTGTACCACGGGGTAGCGTTGTACCACGGGGTAGCATTGTACAGCGGGTTAGCGTTGTACCATGGGGTAGCATTGTACAGCGGGTTAGCGTTGTACCACGGGGTAGCGTTGTACAGCGGGGTAACGTTGTACAGCGGGGTAGCGTTGTACCCTTGCTTAGCATTGTACCGCGGGGTAGAAACAAACATAGCTTGGTACACAGGTGGATGTAAAACACAACCGCAGTACAACTCACCAAATTAAAAAACACTACAAAGAGCAGAACTGAGGTAAAGATGCACAATCTTAGCAGTGTAACTTTTCTTAAGGCTCCTATATACATTGTCAGTAAAGAATCATTTGTATTTATATTTACTGTATTTTGAAAATGGTTGTGACACAGAATACAAGTTTCAATGTCTCCATATTTTTTTTTTTTTTTTTTAGCAGAGATGAGCGACTGCAGCGGGACTTGCTTATTGGTTATTTACAGTTTTCAAAACATGTTGGGTAAGTGAAGGAAACTTTTTTCATACAAACTCTAGATGTGTAAAAATCATTTGGAAGCTTACTTGTGCAATGCCATGCTAACCGCAGACATACGTCTTAAGTGTTAAAATGCATTTCTCTATGTTTTTGCTATATGTGTCTTTACCCCGTGCCAAAAATAAATAACTTGATAAAGAAGGTGGATTTGCTCAGGGTACTCCAGAGTACTGTGTTCAGCCTTATATCTGAAACAAATCCCCCAAACTAGTACATAACAATAAATGCAATTTGCAGATTAGCAATCTCAGTGATCTCCTCACAAGCTGTGTGTATTGGCACCACCAAAGTGTAAACTGAAATGCCCAAATGTCATTTTTTTAGTTCTTCGCAGATAGGTTGTATTACATAGAAGAAAATATGTGCATTAGGACTTTAAAACATTCTTGTTAAATAACAATTAGAACCCACATTCGCAGATGTCCAGAGAATATTCAGATGGAATGTCTAGCATTAAAGGAAAGCACAACATTGAAAGTCAATAAATCTGTTTACAACACCAATAAACCTCTCTTTACCTGGTTTTAATCGCAGTCAAACCCTGATTATCGGACATTACCTGGCAGTTGACCTTGTCTCTTACTTATCTGTCAACTACCAGAAGGTAAAGCCCTCTAATTGCTTCTATGAAGTTCTTTTGCTTACAGTAATTCAGTCTAGTCACTTTCAGAGTGAAAATCGGTGCCAGAAACGCAATTTAGCCTCATTTATTTCTGGTGCCATCATTTGAATACTCGTGTGAGTATGAGTAATGGATCGTGTATGTATCTATATATATATATATATATATATATATATATATATATATATATATATATATATATATATATATATATATATATATATATATATATATATATATATATATAAATTACATACATACAAACAAACATCTTCTACACCTAAACATATTACATGTAGTCTCACTTTGCTTTGCATGACTGGGCTCCTCTTCGATTTCAAATTCTTTGCAAATTTTCTCTCGATCACTGTCGCTGAATCCATAACCAAATGCTCCAGCTGAACAACAAAACAAATTGGATGTTGAATAATTACATTTGTTTAAAGAAAAGAGATACAGTATGAATGTGCCGTGTCTTCATATAATCACAATCGCTTCTCAAGCCATGACTCTGTATTGCAGGAGTTCAACGCCAGTCCTCGAGGTCCACAGCACTCCTGGTCTTTGTTTCACCTTCAGTTCTTCTTAATTTTAAAGTATTTTTTCATGATACCTGTCAAACCTGGAGTGCTGCACACAGGATTGGGGCACCCCTGCCTGTTGATACTGCTTCAACAAATAAAACTGAGAAATGGTACCTGGGACATGGCTCTCTTGTCGTATTCTTTGTATCTGATGTTGAATGGTTGAAATACTCCTGTAAATATTCTCCTGTGCCATATTGATAACCAGAATGTGAACCCTGGTGCCTTGGTGTTTTAGCAGTTCAGCCACGCTGGTCTGTAACCCCACCTTCAGATGAACTCCGGTGCAATCCTCTGTTCACAGCTGTGCATTTCTATGTATCTTTATTTTATTAATAGTAATGATCACCCAACTATCAACACTAGCTGCTGCAGTTCTGCTTCATTGATTTACGGGTTTATTCGAGATTCAAACACAACTGCAAAACACCTCTTCTAAAAATGGTAAAAACGGTTAGCAGAAATTAAGTGTTTTCATACTGCAGAGAATTGAGTGTGATTTAGAAATATAAATTTAAATTAAAGCACCATCTATATTAACATAACATTCAGTTTCTGACACGTTCCCACGACACTAGGGATTTTCTTTTACACTACAGCAGTCTTAACTGAGACTTCACACTTTTATACACAGCCCTACTTTTTGCTGAACTCTCAAGCCAGCTGGTTGCCACAGCTAGTTGAGCAAATCCGCTGAGAGCTGTGCTAGTCTATAGCATTAAAGACAGTCTGATTGACTAAACTGTTAAACAAAGAGACAGAGAGACGACAATGGGGTCTTCAGTGGTGAATGCAGAAAGAAAGTGTGCTCTGTTCATCAATGTGTCTGTCTAACAACTATTGCAGCAGCAAAGGTCATTCAAAATGATCTAGACAGCATTCAGAACTGGGCAGACACATGGCAAATGACATTTAATAGAGAAAGGTGTAAAGTATTGCATGCAGGCAATAACAATGTGCATTATAAGTATCATATGGGAGATACTGAAATTGAAGAAGGGAACTATGAAAAAGACCTAGGAGTTTATGTTGACTCAGAAATTTCTTCATCTAGACAATGTGGGGGAGCTATAAAAAAGGCCAACAAGATGCTCGGATATATTGTGAGAAGTGTTGAATTTAAATCAAGGGAAGTAATGTTAAAACTTTACAATGCATTAGTAAGACCTCACCTAGAATATTGTGTTCAGTTCTGGTCACCTTGTTACAAAAAGGATATTGCTGCTCTAGAAAGAGTGCAAAGAAGAGCAACCAGAATTATCCCGGGTTTAAAAGGCATGTCATATGCAGACAGGCTAAAAGAATTGAATCTATTCAGTCTTGAACAAAGAAGACTACGCAGCGATCTGATTCAAAAATTCAAAATCCTAAAAGGTATAGACAATGTCGACCCAGGGGACTTTTTTGACCTGAAAAAAGAAACAAGGACCAGGGGTCACAAATGAAGATTAGATAAAGGGGCATTCAGAACAGAAAATAGGAGGCGCTTTTTTACACAGAGAATTGTGAGGGTCTGGAACCAACTCCCCAGTAATGTTGTTGAAGCTGACACCCTGGGATCCTTCAAGAAGCTGCTTGATGAGATTCTGGGATCAATAAGCTACTAACAACCAAACGAGCAAGATGGGCTGAATGGCCTCCTCTCGTTTGTAAACTTTCTTATGTTCTTAATTCCATATTCTATACCAAGGGTGGCCAATCCTGGTCCTGGAGCGCCATTCCACTCCAGGTTTAACAGGTGAGATAATGAACTACTGCAGAGTGGATGGAGGTTTAATTGGTTCAATTAAACAATTTAGAACAGGGTTGGAACAAAAACCAGAAGTGGAAGGGCCAACTTTGGCCACCCCTGTTCTATAGTATATCACTTGCCTATTGCTTGAACTGCCAGGGAGGTATTTTTACATTTTTTTATGGTAAATTTATCCAAACTGCTCATCCACTGGGTGGAAAGATGAGGCCTAGTAGAATGATGGTGATTCGCTTTGCTGAGCATGAGGCTACAGTGAGGGGAATACCAGAGGCAGTAAACATGGCAGGGAAGAGACTCCTATGCTTACAGATGTCCAGAGGAAATACATTTATTTTCCGAGGAGACTAGAGATAGTCTTTCAACAACTGATTTCACCAATGCTGATTAGCACTAATCTTAGATTACATGACCTAAGAGAACATTAGATAGTCCAAGATTAGTGCTAATGGGGTCTGTAGAACCAGCCTAAATATTTTTTTCTGAATGACTTAACATGTATTGCACCAGCTTTCTCAGAGGACAAGTTAATGTTTATTTAGCCATTTAGTTGAGTCCTACTTTGTAATTCTGTTCTCCAGGGAGATCCCTCATAATCCAATCTTGGTTATCTTCAGCTATCCTTATCCAAGAAACTCAAGCAAAGTTGACATTTTCTCCTGAAAGTAATTGGTAGATATGGGCGAGTAGAAGCACTGTGAACCATTTATATCATTAGCTGCTGCAATTCAGGACTCGCCATACCAACGCATTCTAAGAAGTTCCTATTTTACAGCATGGTTTGACAGTGATCTGTATTAATCGTCTAATTTCCTTCTAGGTTCTGGAAACAGAGCTTACACATTCCAACAAGAAGCTGTGTTTGAAAAATCTGCATCTGAATGATTGCAGCAGGAACACAGCAGGATATATCCAGCGCAGGCAGCTAAGAGTTAATCAGAAGCAATAGGAAGGGTTCCTGAAGTGTGAGCTCCATTGCAGGGTTCAGGTAAACTCGTGGACTCGTGTGTGTTTAAATATCCAATCACAATTAGAAGAAGAAGAATTTATATAGATAATCAAAAGAGATTGATTGTATGTCATTTTTGTTGTCTGTTTATGTTGACTTCAACAAGAAATTAAAATGTTTCCTAATGTTCTTTTTTTCATCCGGGAGTATAAAATGATTGTGATTCCGAACTCTGTTGTAGATTTCAACAAAGATATTATATTAGACACAGCAGAGCAGCTGGGAACTTTATTTTCCTTAAGCACAAGTTATAATAGAGTCAACAAGACAATACAATGTTTGAATTAATATAGGCTTCCCTTATGACATTACCCCATATTTCTTAACCTATCAAAAAAGACAATTACATAGTGATGCATATTTTTATCAACCAATCAGGTCATTGACCACCTTCGTTTTATTAGCTGAAGTGAATGTAACATCAATGCTTCTTTGTTTTACTCACAAAGTTATAACGTCATAAAATTAAGTAAAGGAAGGAGATTGTCAGTCTTTGAAGGTTTTAGGTCCAAAATGTTCTCTGAGAAAACACAGGGTCCCCTTTAAATTGCTGTATGGTGCACTTCAAAGCATTCTCCTTACCATCTGTCTTTCCTGCTCCAACAATCAATACTAAACCCAACTAACTTAACTAACTCTAAAACCCAAATACTATCTCAATCTAAAACCCAGGTAATTTTGTAAACTATAGTTTTTCCAACAGTTTATAGTAAACACTAAAAATGAAAATTTAAATGTATTTGTCTTTTTTTGTGGATTGGAGAAAAATTAAAGACTGTTCTTCCATTACATTTACACCTGTGTGACTTTACAACAGTGTTTGGAAATGCTTTGCATGAATCTGAAATTGAAGCTGAATCGTGAGGTTTGGTTCAATACTTTACAAAATGAAACTTCTTCTAAATGCAGAAACACATAACAATAAGCATGTACACTGCCTGGCCACTTTATTAGGACCTATACCCACTTGAAATGACATGGCATAGACTCCACAAGGTGCTGGAAGGTGTCTAGTGGGATGTTAATCCATTCCGTCATTAATATTTCACACAATTGGTACAGAGTTGGGCAGAGGATCATGATGGAGAATGTGTCATTCAAGTTCATCCCAAACATGCTCAGCTATATTGTGCTGGCCATAGAAGATGCCTGAAGTTTCTGTCATGTCTGTAGCCATTGTCAGGGCGATGCCAAAGGGGTAAAGTCCTAATAAAATGGCCAGGCAGTGTATGTGGCAAGTATGTGAAACACTGTATCAAGTATGTGAAACAGTGTATCAAGTATATGAAACAGTGTATCAAGTATATGAAACACTGTATCAAGTACATGAACCAGTGTATCAAGTATATGAAACAGTGTGTCAAGTATCTCCATGCCTAGGATTTGCTCCAGGAGTAGACATCGTGACACACATTCACACAGAGAGGTGCTGGAAATCTGAAGTGTTTTTAGCAATCTACTACTGTCTTGTTGACAAATCAATTCATTATAAGTGATACTGTCGATGAAGGCTCTACCATGTAGTACTGATCGGTTCTGGAGTTATGCGTCACGAACTGAAGGCGAGGGCGCTAACGAAAGTCAAGGTCAACTATCACACGGTAGAGCCTTCATCGAGAGGGCACTATCGATATTAGAAAACATATTTTTCATCATTTTCTTTAAAAAAAACTTTTTTTTTTTTTTTTAATTTCGTCGTTGCCAATTAGTTTTTTATTATTATTTTTTTTATTGTTTTCTCCCCAATTTGAAATGCTCAATTATTTTTAGGCTCAGCTCACCACTACCACCCCTGCGCAGACTCGGGAGGTGCGAAGATGAACACACACTGTCCTCTGAAGTGTGTGCCGTCAGCCGCCCGCTTCTTTACACTCTGCAGACTCGCCGTGCAGCCGCCTCAGAGCTACAGCGTCGGAAGACAACGCAGCTCTGGGCAGCTTACAGGCAAGCCCGCAGGCACCCGGCCAGACTACAGGGGTCGCTGGTGCGCGGTGAGCCGAGGACATCCTGGCCGACCTAACCCTCCCTCCCCTCGGACGACGCTCGGCCAATTGAGCACCACCCCCTGGGAGCTCCCGTCCACGGTCGGCTGTGGAATAGCCTGGACTCGAACCGGAGACGTCCAGGCTATAGAGCGCATCTTGCTCTAGCGAGTGCTTTTACTGGATGCGTCACTCGGGAGCCCTAAAAAAAAAACACTTTAAAACACTTGAACTTGTAGTGATTCGTTGGGTGCCCTTCCGTTAAGCAAATATATAGCAAAATAATCACGCAAACTTTGCATAAAGGATCACATGCATAATAATAATAAAAAAGTGTTATTCACAAATTATGTTTTACTTGTCAGAGCTGCTTATAGTTCATCTGGACTGTGCCAGATATCTGAATGGAGCTGACAAGCTGCGTTACAGGACTGGCTGCTTTCATCAGCATGTCAGAATGAAAAATCTGGCACTTGCGCAGACTGATTTGAAGTTTGATTCATAGTTGGTGCTGCAACGTTCCAACAGGCATCTACTATCTATTAGAAGCCCGCTAGAGCTGGAAGCTGATTGGCTGATGGTACTGAATCATTTTCCAATTTTAGATCATAGATGTAACACCTGATGCTATTTTTCCATATTTTTAATTCCTGTTTTTATAAAAGCAGTTCAATATATATATGTATATATAAGATTGCAAGCTGTTGGTTAGAGCTTCATCAGATTTGTAGTTAAACTATTTTATACTCAAGTATTCTGAATATGTTTGTTGTTAAAGTGTTTTTTCACAGATCCATCGTTGTTTTAGGTTGCAAGGGATGTCATTCAGCTTGCCGTTGCTCATCTCACCACAGTCTTCTTTTCCTTGATTGTTTGGTTCCCCAGGATTCCACATTCTAAACAGTAGAACAAAAGTCCTTTATTGGCTGCAAGGTCCCCTATTTAAACAATGCAGCCCTTAGATTGTAACACACAACTTAATTTTCTAATAATACAGAGTCACAAATCTGTGTACACTGAGGTCAGTCTAGGCCCAGGTGCCCAATCACCTTGCAGATTACAGTATACAGAGTAACAAAATCATTCCAGTACATTTGACCTATTATGCATTGCCAGCATTTTTTAGATCTCACAGGCTCCCCTATATGAAACATGCACACATTAAGGTAGTGAAGACAATGCAACAATCAGGTACTTTGCAGATACTTCAATTATATTTTTTTATAGCTCTTTTGACTTACCAAGTGATTTTATTATTCGTAATTTAGTAATTCACACATCTAATGGATTATTTATTTTATTTACACGCACATTATGGTAAAGGTGAATTAGATTTTTTAAATGCTATTGTATATGAAACGAGTAAAGAATGCATAGATCGTTCTTTGCAGATACATGAAGGATAACACGTCATTCATAGGAAAAGCCAATGAGTGAAGCTTCTGTGAGTTCGGGTTATAAATGGTAAACATTTCAAATGTTTTGCTTTTGTTTGGATAAATACAGTACCAGTCATAAAGCCTGAGCCCACCACTACAAAGGCTTTAATTACCTAGATTGTAAATAAATGCAAAAGTTTCTGATTTGTAAAACACTAAACAAATTTATGTAGTAATCTTGATATTTGTGTGTGTGTTTGTTTTGAGCACTTCTGAGTGAGTGTGACAGAGATCGAATGAGTCTTAGTGTTAGATCTCCCTCTCGACCTGTGAGAGCACGGTATACGAGGAACAGAGTACCCTTAATGAAATGGCACGACAATTTATTCCGTAGGGTAGATGGAAGTCGGTTAGTTCGGAAGGGGGCGGAGCCATGGCACCCGAGCTCAGTGACCCAGACGGTAAGCGGCGTGGCATCCGAGGACTGGAGGAGCGGATGCGCTCGTTAACCTCGGGGTCATGGGCGAGGGTATAAATAGGGGGCATGGCTTGAGTGATCTGTTCCTTTGCAGATGGTTAAACCAAATAACCTAGAAGGAGCCCGTCTTGTTTGTGCTAAAAACCGTGAGTGATTGCTTGTCTGTGTATTTACACTGTTTGTCTTGTGTGTCGTTTCTCACAAAGATTACTGAGCACGATCCGGAGCTGCAGCCGCCGGCCAGCGAAAAACCCGGACTTCACCACGCACCTTTTCACTACAGGAACTGTCTTTTGTTTGCACCTTTAGCACTTTAATCACGCACTGTCTTTGTGTTTGTGTTTAGTGTGGGTGTCTGGATGGGACTTTGGGGTTGCGGGTCAAACCCGTAGGATTTACAAATAGAAGTGATACACGCCGCTGTATCACTTCCAGCACTATTATTATTTGCAGGTTTTGCCTTAAGGCTCTGGACATTTATTAAATTAAATAAACACCCTTGCACCTGTACCAACGTTGTCTGTGTGATTCTTCTGCACTGCACTCACCTGCACGTCATTACCACTTTGCCACAGTGAGTCACACTGCATCTCAAGAAATTCCTTTGATTACAGCTTTATGAAAATGTCATGGCTCTGGTGACATGAGCAAAGCACTCAAGCGTCACTCTTGTGTGTATTCTTGTGTCACCAAAACCCCTTGATAGAATCACTGTCTTATTATGTGGCATGCACTTATCCCTTATGCCATCTTTCTCTTGTAATGTTAGGACACCGTTTCTCAAGTGCTTACCTCCCATCCACTAAACTCCCATCCAACCACTTCCAGACCCCTTCTGTCTCCAAATCGCTCATTCCAACCAAGTGAACCACTCGAACTTTGCCCTTTAAATAGTTCTGAAAACACGATTGAGGAAAAAAAGTTGGTGAACAATGGAATTATTTTTAATAATGAAGCATAAATTAAAAATACCTCAATTGGAACTCTATTGAAAACATTAATCTATTCCAAATATAGGGGTTGCTGAGTACTGAGAACCCCTGGTAAAGGCATGGTCATGTTGTGTACAGGGTGGTTCATACAGTCAGGGCGGTGACTCTGGCACTCCCATGGGTTAGGGAAGCTAAATGGGCAGGGACTGAGTCGCCCTGCTGAGCTACAGTGAACCCTGCTGGCCAGGAGCCTGGTGAGCACTTTATTTGCACCTGACATAAATTAGGGATTATGAAACTATATCTAGATAGTTATTTTCATTATGAATGGGTCAAGAGTCAAAGGGATTCCCTGCTTGTTTAGACATTGGCTGATGTTTTACTCATTATAATTAGTGATGAAGAGGATGAGGGGATGTCTCTTACCAGCTCTTCATCACTGTTGATCACTGTAAGGTCCGAGTCTTGGGATTGACAGAATTCTCTTGCTTTCTTCCAGTCTCTGTTCTCATTGGAAAAGTAGTAACATTTCCCACTAAACAAGGTCCATTCACAAGGGCAGGTCTTGATGATGCACACTGAAAACAAAAAGGAGTAGGAATGTGATTCATGTATTAATTTATTGTCAAGTCTGTGTTAAGGTTCTTTCTCTTGAGTTCCGGAGCTGCTCTTTCATTCTAATTGCCTGCCATAGATAAAGGTAACACATGCAAGATCAGCCAAAGAATGTCTCTCTTGATAAGAGTCAGTGCCATCTAGTGTTCTGCTTCATTATTCAGTTTGGCTGGTATTACACCGCTGGGCACAATGGTGCTGGTGCTTTACATTATAAAGATTTCTATAGTTGTCTATGGAAGGCAACTAGAATTGAAGAGCAGCTCCTGAATTCATAGTCAAAGCACCTTAACATAGAAACACAAACTTAACAAAAAGGAAGGAACATGACAACTAAGAACTACTGCAGGTAAGATGACATCAATATATACACACATACACACACACATTGGCGGCCCTGTCTCTTTATCACTTACCTTTAGAAACATATTTTTCCAAGTTTGTAACATTTGTCGTAATCTTAGAATCTGAAAAGACACACATGTGTAAACTGGAGTTATTGGAATAAAGTCTCTAAACTGCTCTCACCAGAGAACTTCTTTTGCATTTGTAAGTCAATTGTACCTTTTTCCTTCAGGAGGGTTTGCTCCACTCTCAGGTTTTGTATTTCTTCAGTGACTGAAAAAATAAAAAACAAACAGCGGTTCTTTGCCTGTAAACTCATTTTGAATATTAATTAGGCAGGATGTTGAGTCGGCCAGATGCACAGTTTCTTAACAGCAAGTGTGTAAAGAAAAATAAATCTACTGCCAGTCATTTTGTGAAAAAAGAAAGCTGTTTATTAACATGTGATTGCTGTTTATTAACATGTGCTGCTTATTAACGTTGCTGTTTATTAACATGTGATTGCTGTTTATTAACATGTGATTGCTGTTTATTAACATGCGATTGCTGTTTATTAACGTGCGATTGCTGCTTATTAACATGTGATTGCTGCTTATTAACATGCAATTGCAACATAATAGAAATATATATTGTGGATATATGTTTTTTTTTATTATGTTGTTTAATGTTAGTTTTATAGTTCACAGATTTTCTAGAAGTTTATTTGTAATAAAGTTAAACAGAGTCGGGTTTTGCCCTGCCTCCTCTAATTATATACAGGGCTCTCTCCTACTGCCCTGCCACAGCTGCTCAGTAACACAGACAGGATCCCCAGACCTCACTGATGAAATAAAACCAAAATCAAGAACCAAGAGGCTGTCTTAATTTGCTTAACTGCAACAATTTGAAACACACAATGCTTCATCTAAGCTTTTGGTGGTCTGAATAATTCTGTAACTTTCATTTGCCTCAGTCTGCTGGTCCTTTTTTTGGCAACTAAGTCTTGTACCCGTTTTAGCAGCAGAAGCTGTGTGCGTAATACACTACAAGTAATCATGTGAGTACAGGTGCATTCAGTTGATTAGACAGTACGGTTGATCAAAGATTGGATAAATGACTGTCTACTGTATTGTCGCTGGCAGTACTGTAGTAAAACATGTCAGCACCCGAGTAAAGGGAATATTTGCTTCTAAGTGTCTTTTAAATCACCCAATTTGGAATTTAATTGCCACTGATTGGTAATCAATTGTATAGGCGAGGGAAAGGCAGCTTTTTTGGTTTCATTTAATACCTGTGGACAAAAAAACCTGTTCAAGGGAATTGCTCTGACAATGTGAGTACTTGCACAGTCCTAGTACTAACCCACATGGGTATCATCTATAATAAGAACACTTGCCTTCTGTTTTGAGGCTAGACACTTCCTGCTGTAATGCCTGGAGATCTGAAGACTGCTTAGTCTCTGTAAAGGAATAACAATCAGTGAACCTCAGTGATCAGCGATGTGGTGGAGATGCTGTTCTCATCTGATACTGTACAGTATGTACCCATGTCACACTTCTTCATATATCTAGAGAACTACTGGTCCTGTTATCACAAAACTTGCTAAGACCCGTATCATTATCTTTCTATATGCAATTTTAGTGTTATATGTGATGCATTGTAGTAACTCTTTGGATACTTTCTATTCTAAGGACAGTGTTTTAATGAGAACACGCACCTGCTGTTTTGAGGCTAGAAACATCCTTTTGTATTGCCTGGAGATCTGAAGGCCGTTTAGTATCTGAAAAGGAACACATATCAGTCAAATCGCTTTTGGAGGGTTTTTTTTTATACATCATGACAACCACTTTTCCAATGAGCACAGAACTTACCAAGAACCTTCTATAGCACTAGACCTGCTTGTTTAACCCTTGAAGGACCAAGTGATTTTCAGTAGGGTGTTGCTATCCTACCCCCCTTGACCATGGCTATCCTACGGTCAGCCTCTCCACTTATCTGCAAGCTAATTTATGTGAAGGGGTATCTTGAAAGGCGAGGTCAAAGGCCAAAGAATGTAGTGTAAAATATGTATAATGTAGACATGTTGTCTAGGCTAGGTTTTAATAAATCGCATGAGTTTCCTGACTGAAATAGATTCCACTCTATCTAGTGTCTATCCACTCATCCACTATAGTCTATAACAGGCTTTCCCTTCCTTGTGACAGAACTGTGATGTCAGTGTATCAATAGAGATATACAGTATACAGTATTGAGAGAGGATGCATAACGAGGCTCACAGTCATTCATATCAAAGTATCACTGAGACATGTATATCATAAACTTCAATTAAGCCCCCTCTTTCCCTTCCTTTTTTTTTTTTCAAGTATTTCTACACAGCACAATCCATCAAGCCATTCGACTAATAAGTGGCCTACTGGATAAACAGAATATATCATTAAAGGAGTGATGAACTCTAACGGATTCTAGTGCCCCTCTGTGTGAAGGGGCTGCATACCGCTTGCTTTCAGGCTGATCAGTGTATTCCGCAGCTCCTGTAGTTGGGCAAATATTGCAGAATCTGAAAAACATATTCAGTTCTGATGAAGACATGCAGAATCTGATAAACACATTAAATTCTGATAAAAACATGCCGATTCTGATTATGGACAAGACAGTATCTGAAGCATGCTAGACGGCGGTCGGGAGTTCAGTTCGAAGCGACAGACAAGCAAACACAATGCGAGAAGGAGAGGGGAAGAGGGAATGGTCACCCCAGGTTCGGCTGCCGGAGCAGGGCTGAAGCGAAGCTGAAGCGTCCTGTCTCCAGGAGAAAGCCGCAGCTCCTCTCGCAGCAAAAAAAGTAAATGCATTTGGAAATATAACCATGTAATAGGTCTAATATTTATTTAGTTATAAAACAAATGCAGAATAAGATTTCTGTGTTATAACGTGCCAGCGCAGCTTTTCTTCAGTTCAGATACTGTATCAAAAGGGAGGGACAGAAACTTGAGTTAGACTGAGAAGTTGTTTACAGTTTGAACAATTTACTAGTTTATATATATATATTTGAACAATATATTGGTTCATGAAAAGAAGTCAAGCTAGTAATGCCACCAAATTATTGAAATTTTTGAGGCTATTCTTTTTAAAAAAGTCATATTACTTAGGCTATAAAAAAGTCACAGCAAAGATAACACATAAAACAGGAAAGTTACGTTTAGAAATGTAGCATTTAAATCTAATGCTTAACTTTAAAATTGTCACTATTGAATTGCGTATGTTAGCAGCGTTTTTAGTAATGCAGTATGACAGAAATAGTTTATTATTTTATTATTAAATTATTTGTAAGTTGTAGATTTCAAAATATCTAACACTAAAATTGTAAAACGAACGCAGTGTTAAAATGAAGGAATGCAACGTTTGGGTGTATTCCCTAATGCAACACATTACTGTGTTCATTTAAAAAGAAATGTTATCCAGTGTACATGAATCAATCATTTAAAAAGAAATGTTATCCAGTGTACATGAATCAATCAGGCTAGTCTAGTTTAGCGTTATACTCTGTGTTTAACTGTTTTACTTCCTAAAATATTTGAATAGTATAGACTCATGGAGGTGTTGTGTTGTAGTGACTTTTTAAGAACATAGAAATGTTACAAACAAGAGGGGGTCCATTTGGCCCATCCTGCTCATTTGGTTGTTTATTGATCCATTTCTTGAAGTACCGTGTGAATCAGCTTTCACAACAGTGCTTCGTTTTTTCATTCCTTGCTCACATTTTTAGGGCACTTCTAAGATACCCCTGTATGTAAAACATCTGGCCTAGTTATAAAAAGTCTGCTTCAAGATAAGTATCTCTGTGTAATTTTGTTATATATAAGAATTAAGAGATTCCTTCTAATTGGAGTATTTGAAGCTGACCGAAACGCCAGCGTTCTCTTTTTATATGTAAGAAATAAAAAATTAAAAAATAATGGTGTCGCTTACACCAAGTGTTGCTCTTTCTTATCAGTTTTATTTGAATTTTATAGTCGGTGACAATGACCTTTTGAATACACTGGAACTTGTTTTCAGCAGTGTGTGTATATATATATATATATATATAAAATTTAAACAGCAAGCATTCCTCCATGCTGTAGCATTATTAACTGTGTATTAGCCTCTTATGCACTTTGCACTTGCAAAAAAAAAGGAATTTGGCAGCCATTTAACATGTAATGGACATAAGATCCAAAGTATCGCGATAATATTGAATATCATTATGCTGTGCATGGTATCGTATCGATACTCCCTAAATGAGGTATCGCAGAACACACACACACACACACACACACACACACACACACATATATATATATATATATATATATATATATATATATATATATATATATATATATATATAATATATATATAACTGGCATAAAATGAGCTGTAAACATTTTTGTTTTTATTCACGTCATTTTAGCCCAAAAGTTAAGGAGGAGTGCAAACCAACCTTAATTTGTATCTCATTATGCAGAGCTATCTGAAGTAGATCTTTAAACTCTATCAGATCTATCTGGGAACAACAAAAAAAAAGTACTTTGCATTTTTTCTTTCCTCATCTCAAGATCATGACATAACGTCCCATCAAATAATAGCAAATGCACATTAAGCCATTTTAATGCATCCTTATCACTTCCTACTAGTGGAACAGAAACCAAACCTTCTAGGGCCTTATATAACAACCAAGTATATAAATATCTCCTTGATTGAGAGTTGACCGAGCTTTTAGCTTGAGAGAGAAACTCGTACCATTTCCTTTCAAAATTGTCCTCGAGTTTCTCAGGTTCTCGATTTCAGCAGAGATTTCCGAATCTGAAAAAGAAAAAACACTTCAGAGGAAACTGTCCCCACATAGAGGCTCCCTGTATACAGTGTCTAGAGCACGTTGCCTTGGAAACACAGCCATTGGTTCCTCAATGTTTAAAGGGTTTGCCAGCAGATTCTATCAGTCAGTGGTAATGAAGGATGTTTTTGAAGACCTACATTGTTTAATTAAATCACCCCAGCTGTTAAAAGATTAGCAAGCATTAACTACAGCTTTAAAATGTTCTCTCTTATTAAAAAGTAGCGGGTAGGCTGTGTGTTTTACTTGCAGCCATGTGTACGCTAACATTTGATATGTAAGTTTAAAAATGATTTCTTTCTGTGCAGTGGATGTAAGGTACTGTATCATAACGTGTCAATGCGGCACCATGATCTATTTTGTGTTAATTGTGTACTAAGTAGGCTACGGTAGAAAAGAAATGTGCTAAAATAATGTATTCAATTTAAAATAATCTTTTATCATTTTTGCATTGTATAATTAATGTGTACAATGCAGCAGCATGGTTTAATTTGTGTTAGCGGTAAACCTATAGGAAAAAGTAAAAAGTGCACCAGTATTAATTTGATTTGACTACTCTACTGAATACTGTATAGACCTACTGTACATATTTATATTTATCACTAGGATAGCTAACCAAGGGACCTTGTAAATGCACGACCGCTTGGAGTGCAGCCTGAGTCATGCACCCGTGGTTTGAATCCTGTTCCTACTGAGTTGTCCGTCTTGGCTGGGGATCTACAAGGAGAGCTGCCCTGCAGTAAGGGAGGAAATCGGCTTGTGTTGATTCACTTCATTGTGCTTCAGCGACCCCTGCTGCTCTGGTGCCTGATGAGTCTAGACTTTCTTTTCGGTAGGATCAGCAGGTTGGCTTGACTGTGAGAACAGCGGCTGGCCTTCAGTGGTTTTAATCTTTATGTGGGTTGCAGTGTTCAGACAACATCCCGCTAGGATAGAGAAAACTAACTGATTCAAAATAAATAATGGGGAGGTGGGCATTCCCAATTGTGTATTATTGTATTTTGGCATTTATTTTTCCTATTGGAAATCTGTTCTTGTTCAATTTAAGTCTTACGTTTTGCAAATGCCTTGGAGAGCAGGATCATCCACACCATCGAGGTAGCCATGAACAGAATGTAGAGAACAACAATGGATTTGCTTCCACAGACATTACGATCTGGAAAAACAAAATACAAATGTAAGTGGCCTTGGGAGCGTAACATTAGCTGAGCCCGGGCGCACATTAAATGGAAAGTTTCTATTGTGTGCTGAAATATTTCTGTCAAATTGAAGTACTTTAACAATATATATAGAAGGTTGTTGTCATTTGAACATATTGCATGTAACAAATACCAGTTTTTTAGGTCCTTAGTTTTTTAAGTGAGATGGTTTTAGAAATGACCATCAGAAAATCTCTGCACAGAATCACAGTTTAATAGTTTACTGTTACACACCCCACTGGTCTTTTTTAAACCACTTCATAAAAAACAGTAATATCTGTGTATATGAGAAATGTTCCGGGTGGGTGTATTAGGAGCGCGAGTGGAGAAAACAAGGAGAGAGAAAACGAAACTTAAAAATTAAACAGTAACATTATTTTGTGTTTGAGATTTTGGTTTTGTTTGAACTTTTATTTTGCTCTGTGAGCAAGTGTTTTCTGTTTAAACCTTTTATTTTAGTATTATTTAAATAAACGGCACCGCCGTGTCTTTATTATTTTGAATCCGCTGTATTTGGTGTCAGTGTGTTTACGTTCCTGCTTCTGCCTTGACGTCACCGCCCAGCCACCCTGTCACAGTGTGTTAATGTTGGTGTATTGTAGTTGGTACACGGGATATAATGCGGGTAATGAGCACGACTGTTTAAAATGTATAATTGCACTTCACTTCACGTGCATTTAAAGTAGTTAATAATATGTGAGCACAGGGTTGCACAGAATTAGTTCACGTGCTGGGATTCAAGTGAATAATTAATTAGTAATTGAATCCCGGCACAACAGTATATACAGACGTGCTCAAATTTGTTGGTACCCCTCCATAAAAAACGAAGAATGCACAATTTTCTCTGAAATAACTTGAAACTGACAAAAGTAATTGGCATCCACCATTGTTTATTCCATATTTAATAGAAATCAGACTTTGCTTTTGATTTTTTTATTCAACATAATATTGTAAATAATAAAACAAATGAAAATGACATGGACAAAAATGATGGGACCCTTAACCTAATATTTTGTTGCACAACCTTTAGAGGCAATCACTGCAATCAAACGTTTTCTGTAGCTCTCAATGAGACTTCTGCACCTGTTAACAGGTAGTTTGGCCCACTGTTCCTGAGCAAACTGCTCCAGCTGTCTCAGGTTGGATGGGTGCCTTCTCCAGACTGCAAGTTTCAGCTCTTTCCATAGATGTTCGATAGGATTTAGATCAGGACTAGAAGGCCACTTCAGAATAGTCCAATGTTTTGTTCTTATCCATTCTTGGGTGCTTCTAGCTGTGTGTTTTGGGTCATTATCCTGTTGGAGGACCCATGACCTGCGACTGGGACAGAGCTTTCTGACACTGGGCAGTACGTTTCACTCCAGAATGCCTTGATAGTCTTGAGATTTCATTGTGCCCTGCACAGATTCAAGGCACCCTGTGCCAGGCGCAGCAAAGCAGCCCCAAAACATAACTGAGCCTCCTCCATGTTTCACTGTAGGTATGGTGTTCTTTTCTTTGAAAGCTTCATTTTTTCGTCTGTGAACATAGAGCTGATGTGACTTGCCAAAAAAGCTCAGTTTTGACTCATCTGTCCAAAGGACATTCTCCCAGAAGGATTGTGGCTTGTCAATATGCATTTTAGCAAATTCCAGTCTGGCTTTTTATGTTTTTCTTTCAAAAGTGGAGTCCTCCTGGGTCTTCTTCCATGGAGCCCACTTTTGCTCAAAAAAAGCGACGGATGGTGCGATCAGAAACTGACGCACCTTTACCTTGGAGTTCAGCTTGTATCTCTTTGGCAGTTATCCTTGGTTCTTTTTTCTACCATTCTAAGCACTATCCTTCTGTTCAATCTGGGGTCAATTTTCCTCTTATGTGCCTGCTGGTTTTGCCTCCAGGAGGTTGGCTACAGTTCCATGGACCTTAAACTTTTAATAATATTTGCAACTGTTGTCACAGGAACATCAAGCTGCTTGAGATGGTCTTGTACCTTTTACCTTTACCATGCTTGTCTATTATTTTCTTTCTGATCTCCTCAGACAACTCTCTCCTTTGCTTTCTCTGGTCCATGTTCAGTGTGGTGCACACAATGATACCAAACAGCACAGTGACTACTTTTATCCATTTAAATAGGCTGAATGACTGATTACAAGATTGGAGACATGTGTGATACTAATTAAAGAAACTAATTCGTTTCAAATATCACTATAATCCAATTATTTATTATCTTTTCTAAGGGGTACCAACAAATGTGTCCAGGCCATTTTAGAATATCTTTGTAGAATAAGCAATAATTCATCTCTTTTCACAGCTTCTTTGCTTTATTCTATGACATACCAAAGGCATGCAAGTATACATGATAAAATAGCTTTTAATTTCATCACTTTTCAGGAGGAATTAAGTATTATTTCAATGAGCTGTAAGGGTACCAACAAATTTGAGCACGTCTGTATAGATGCACGTTTTACACACTCAGGGTGTGTTCGGGGCGAAAGAACGGAAGAGAGTGAGGAGGTAAAAATAATAATAACCATAGTAAATAACATCTGTCAATAGAGTTTGAAACATTTAAAATAGAAGTAAGCATGTACATTGATATAAAATAAATCAACAGACAACACAGAAGTTAATAATTTATTATTATTATTATTATTATTATTATTATTATTATTATTATTATTATTACTACTACTAACAACTGTTTCACATAGCATTTGTGTTTTAATCATAATTGTGGTTGTCTTTAACTGTGTTTACTACTCATGGTCGCTAGGCTGAAGCTCCTACGCGCCCCTTACTCCTGTTCTCAGGCCCAGGGCCAGCTTTAAGGCAAGGCGAGTGAGGCGGCCGCTGAGGGCCCCCACTGTTTAGGGGCCCCTGCGCTCAACTGGACTACAGTGAGATTTAATGTGTTTGTTACGTGCACGTAAAACGCTTAGGGTCAGGGTCATTGTTTTTTTTTTTATTCCTTAGCAACCGTAGAGGCTGATAGTTTCTCATTGGGTCTGGACTGCTCACATGACCCACCCACACTCCTCCACATATACAGGAGAGAAGGTTCTTGCGTCGTCGTGGGGAAAGTGGTAGCAAACATGTCGCTGGCGCACTTTTACACAGTTATCAGTTAAATCTTTGTTCAGCAAGTCAAAAAAGTATGTGTGCAATAGTAGACTTAACAGACAACAATCTGGACTACTCAGATCTGCCGTCTTAGGCTTCTTAATCCTATAGACATTTTGGTGTTAAGCGATTATATAAATATACAGCACGATTGTTTCTAATACCATTCAGCATTTTGTGAATTACATTTTTTTTTTTTTACGGAATAAAATACCCTATTTCTGAATGGAATAATATTATAATAATAATAATGACAATTAAACTACATTTACCCACATCTAAAATACCCTACTTTACATGTTTGTTTACAAATAATTTTTTCTTGTAGGAAAAAAAAAAAAAAATAATAATATTACAGGCTGCCATGGATGAGAGATTTCCTTTTACAAAATATTACAAATATGAGTGTGATTAGATATGGAGTAGATATATTTACTGTAACACAAAACACTCAAAACTAATTGAGGGAGGGATGGGTGATAATTTAGCACCAGTAGGCTCTCTGGTGCTAAACTTTCAAAACAGTTTTTTGAAGGCGAACAGCAATGTGTTTGTTTTTATTTATTCAAAAGCTATTGTTAATCCTTCTTGAAGTCATATGGCCAGCACCATCTGCGGAAGAAAAATTAACCTCCATAGAGTATATTTACAGAAAGGAAATTGCCTATTGCCAGTTTTCACATTTTTGATGTTATGAATCCTACATAGACACCTTTTTTTGCTCAATTTCAGGTCATTTTTTTAACGTGGAAGCTATCTTTAAATAACGTCATCTGTAAACACACACAATAATGTGGGATACTGTAGTTACCTCAGTAGAGTGCAGTGTGTAGCTATCTTTGAGAAACAGTGCCAGGGAATAAAGAGCTTACCTTTAGTCTTCATAGGTTTAGGCTTCTCTTCTTCCATGTCTATAAAGTCGGAAGTATATAAGTCCAAAGAAAGTACATATTAAGATTATGTTTTGAAACTTGCAAACGACACATTGATTTCATATGGTATCTCACACACAACGTTTGTATGACAGCTATGCATTGGTTTTGGAATCCATTTTGCTCCAATCTAATATTATATATAAGAAACAGCAGAGGTTTTTTGCAATGGCATTAATCCTTTGGTAGACTTCCTCTCTAACTAACATTTATCTTTGAACTTAAGTTTCTTTTAGTATTTCTATATATTTTATTATATAGAGCACCATCTAGAAAAACTAATAAGAAGGTGGCACTAAATAAGTTAATTTCTGCACACATACCCTATGGTAGTTCAATTAAAAGTGTAGCAACTTCCTTAGTAAATACGTGTCATTTTAAATGCTACTGAAATCATTTGTTCCATCAACCTTGGCTTCACATAGTGTAGAACACTGTTACTACCCTAACCTAACAGTAATGCATTCCCTTCAAACACAAGCCCAAGCAGGGAGACAGGTAAGTCTTGAAATTGAAATGTACCTGATCCGCAGTTTCTTTTCATGTCCTGATATTTTCTTTGTGCAGTTTGTTGATGCAAGTCAAAATGTTCAAAGTCGTTACTGTCTGCCATGCTGCCGACCCTGCAGTGATCCGAACACTCGGAACCGTGACGGTCTGACTGATGTTTCGCTACTAGATTCAGTTCTTCATATAGCAATAGGAAATGTAGAAATAAAACGAGTTAGCAATTTTAATTTCCTAACAATAAGGGAACTTCCCACTGCAAGTCAAAATCTCCTACTGAAAAAGATGACACAAGGATGCTGTAACTGCAGAGTATGTGTCACAAGGCGACAGGAAGGTGGATTCGCAAAAGACTGCAGTCCTTGCCCACCTCTTTGCTTAGCGAAGCAATAATTTAAAAAGTAGTCGACTACGCCAGCATGGGTTCTAACCATGCACACAAAAAAATAACATTATGTTGAAAAAAAAAAAACTTTATATATGCCTAAATTGCACACAGGTCCATAAAGCACTCTGTAGGGGAGCCACACCACTTCAAATCCACACCCAGCCCAGACAGGAACACAACCACCATAAAATACAGTTCAATGATTTATTAAACAATTAAAACAGAAAAAACACATACAGTACTTCAGGAAATGAGTGGGGCCTATTCTAACAGCTATCTAGCCCTGAGGGGTCACAACCACGCCCTCCCTTACTATCTGGTAACCTTAGGTGTCCTAGTCACTACCGTGCCTTTCCCAATTTCTTTGGGACTTAAGACAGGGCCAATGACAATCAATTACCCCTCCCCGTACACTGCGTTAACTGGTCGAACCCTATACCTACCAGCACTAACCTCACAATATGGCCTTCCCTACCTCAAACATTACGTTTCACTAATTATACAGAAGTAGTATTAAAATTAAATAAAATACTATTAAAAAGGCCTCTACAATTTAAAACCAGCACTAATAAAATAGCAAGCAAAGTGGAACAGACTATATGTGTATATATATATATATATATATATATATATATAAAACAAGAAAGGACAATACTATGAATGGGTTACAGAGATCAGGGACCATTGAAGCTTGTACTGCATTCAGCACCCTCCATGGGGGAAGGTCCAACAAGCTGCGACATCTTCGCCTGGTTGTTCCTCAGGGATTGCCTACCAAAAGGGAATTAACTTATAAAACAAGCAACTGGTTATTAAAGCAAGTAGATAGAAACAAAAAAATCTTAATCCAAAATAAATAACAAAAACTCTAGTGCAACCTTCATATAAATTCATCAGTGCAACACCACAATCAAACAAAATCAATCAGTCAAGTGTAAACTAAATACAATAGTGATAATTCAGAAAAATATTTAACTAAATACAACAAACGAGCACTCAACACAAAAATAAACCTCTGACTACCCCCCCCCAGTAATAACCATGTGCAAATATCTTACAAATGGATCTCAAGTTCTAATATACAACAAACACAATAATAAGACAGCTTTACTACACGCAAAAGCATGTAAATAAATTAAACAAATACTTAGCTTCCCCGCCACAATAGTAATTTCGATTCCTTCTGATTAACCACAACATAATAATACCAGTGTACACAGCGGTAGCCTCTGTTTTTTGTGTCAGTTTAAAGCCTCAGTTCGGCAGTAAAGTCAGTGCCTTGACCAAAACGAAAACCGGCTCCTAAGTATCTTTTAAATCACTCCATTTTCTAGGTGTGTAAAAGGCAGCTTTTCTTGTTGTGAAATGAATACATTTATTAACAGGTTTCCTGGTGACAAAAACAAGAATTACTCAAAGGGAATGTGGCAATGTGGTTTGTAGTGCTCCGGTGTACAGGTGATTCAAGGTGCTCCAACAAAGGACAAACACAAAGTTCACAGGTCAGGTTTCTTTAATTTTCCTTGACGAGGATTCAAATAATAAAGCTGGCTCTACCCAGCAATGGGTATTGCCAGCGAAAACTGGACTCAAATAATAAAGCTGGCTCTACCCAGCAATGGGTACTGCCAGAGACAAAACAAAGGGGTTGCAGTCCCGAAATAATGATTCTAACACAAAACAAGTAATACAGTCACAACCACACGTCTCCAGACTGTGTGCTCTGGTGCAGGTGCGGTGCTCTGAGTGCTGGTGCTCTTGTGCGTTCGGGTCCGGGCTGGCTTGTCGCTGCAGCTCCGGCTTCGAATCAGCCGTCTGGCAAAACAAACACAACAGTTTACTCAATGGAACCACACTTCATTCAAGGTTCAGTCCTTGTCTCCTCCCATTAACCACAAATAAAGGAAGCGATTACGGCGCCACGTCCCCTAAGTACCCTAAGCCCGCCCCTCTGATAGCTAGTTCAATCACGCCTCCTCCAATTCATGACTGAAACTTCTCCACCGTACTAGGGGCGATGACTCCAGGTACCGTACGCCGCCTTCTTCCTGAATGGCCGCTTCCGACTGTCCCCGAATGAACTGCCCAACCATTCAGTAACAAGCCCGCAGTTCCTGTTGTACAGTGCTCTCACCGGGTCCAGAGGAGATTGTTGATTCGGATTCATTGGCTTCTCCGGCATATCCCACCGCCTCAGAGTGGAGCCAAGGAACACTGAATCTACCTGTGACAGGATTGACCGAGGTTTGAGACTCAGAGACAATTTGAAGTTCAAAAATAAAGTTTTTAATAAACAAAAATACAAAATAAATAGGCACAAGGGTCAAACAAAACGGTTTCAAAACACAAAATAATAAACACATAAAACAAAACTTACAAGATAAGGCTTTGGCTGGGCGTTGCCTTCACTGGTTTACCAAGCTAACAAAACACAACACACAAAAACACTCTTTTCTCCTTCCAGAACTCTCCTCAGCCAGGGCCTCTCCCCCTGGCTTTTTATCTTCTGTGGCTGGAGCCCAATTAAACAATAATTGCTGATTATTCAATTAGGGCTCCAGCCACATTCTCACATGTTTTCCTGGCAGGAGGAATTTTAACCCCTCCCCTGCCAGTCCCAACATGTTCATAAAGACGGGGCAGTCCCCCTCATATCCCCCAGCCCCAGCAGCACATGGCCTAAATACTCCCCCCTCAGTCTCAGTCCCGAAGAGGGGGAAGCACAGTGTCCATGGGGTGGCCATGGTGGGGCGTCCGCACCACCCAATTCTTCGTGGCCGGCAGCTCCCTCTTCCCCCGGCCCGCCACACTATCTTGCCGCAAAGTGCCGCTGGGGAGCTGGTCTCCTGACCTCCCTCTCTTCATGGCCGCAACTCCTCCGCGGGGCTCCGCCACAGTGTAGTGACCCCAGGCTAAGCAGGATCCCTAGCAACCCCAGGCCCGAGCAGGATGCCTGAAGACCCAAGCGACGGCAGCAGCAGCGGACCCCTCGAGGCGCGACAGCAGCAGCGACCCCCGGGAGGCGACGCAGCAGAAGCGGGACCCTCGGGAGGCGGAGACGGGAACAGCGCCCGCTCCCTCTGGTGGCGGAGACGGGAACGGCGCCCGCCCTCTGGTGGCGGAGACGGAACGGCGGCCCGGCTCCCTCTGGTGGCGGAGACGGAACGGCGTCCGCTCCCCTTCTGGTGGCGGAGATGGAACGGCGTCCCCCTCTGGTGGCGGAGGCGGAACGGCGCCCGCTCCTCTGGGGCGGAGGCGGAACGGGCCCGCCCTCTGGTGGCGGACGGAACGGCGGCCCGCCCCCCTCTGGTGGCGGAGGCGGAACGGCGGCCTGCCCTCTGGTGGCAGAGGGGGAACGGGCGTGCTCGCCTCCTCTGCTGGAGGAGGCGGAACGGCGGCTCGCTTCCCTCTGCTGGCGGAGGCGGAACAACAGCAACTCGCCCTCTGCTGGCGGAGGCGGAACGGCAACCTCTCCCCTCTGCTGGCGGAGGCGGGAACAGCAGCCTCGCCTCCCTCTGCTGGCGGAGGGGAACAGCAGCTCTGCCTCCCTCTGCTGGCGGTGGAGGGAATAAACAGCCCCGACTGTTCCCCATCTGCTGGCGGTGGAGGGAGAGACAGCTCTGACTGTTCTTCCCCCTGCGGGTCCTTTCAGCCCTGGGCCTGTGGGCTTCCCCTTCAGGCCGTGGACGACCGACCCTCCCGCCGGGCCGTGGGCGCACCGACTCCCTCCCCTTTCGGGCCGGGACGCACTGACTCCTCCCGCTCGGGCTCCTCCCCTCGGCTGTGGGCGCTCGGCTCCTCCTCTCGGGCTGTGGGCGTTCGGGCTCCTCCCTCTCGGGCTGTGGATCGCCTGGCTCCCCCACTCTGGGGCTGTTGGACGCTTGGGGCTCCCCCCTCTCTGGGCATAGCATGTCCCCATTCTGGTTCTCTTTCCCTCTGGACGGCTCCTCCCCTTCTTGGACTCGATCAGGCTCCTCCCTTCTGGCTCTCCATCTGCAGCTCCTCCCCTTCTGGCTCTATAGGGCGGTCCTCCCCTCTGGCTCTCGGGATGGCCTCCCCTTCTGGCTCTCGGATCTGGGCGGCTCCCTCCTCTTCTGGCTCTCGGGACGGCTCCTCCCCTTCTGGCTCTCGATCTGCTCCTCCTCCTCTCGGCTCCCTGGACGGGTCCCCCCCTTTCTCTGGGACGACAGCTCACCCTCTCTGGCTCTCGATCCGACAGCTCACCCCTCTCTGGCTCTGGGGCGACAGCTCACCCCTCTCTGGCTCTCGGGCGACAGCTCACCCCTCTCTATTCTCGAGACGACGGCTCATCCCTCTCTGGCTCTCGAGAAGACGGCTGCCCCTCTCTGGCTTCTCGGGACGACAGCTCACCCTCTGGCTCTCGGGACCACAGCTCCACCTTCTTTATTGGAATGATTGGGGGCTCCCATATCTAGCGCCAGGTATTAACCCACCATCAGGGCCAGCTCTCATGGGACCGGGTGATGCTGTTCCTCCCACTTTTCCCACCTCCCCATCTCGACACCACAGTGTGTTGATAACTATGGGGAGGTCGTGGAAGAGGTCCTCCTCAGGGTGCATCAACCAGTCCCATATTTCCTGGGATGGTGGTGAAGGTGATGTTGGAAGTGGTGGGGTGGCTGCCGAGGGGGGTTGCAGCTGCTCCTGGTCCGGGTTGTGGGGGCATCCTGCCCAGTTGTGGCCATCCACCTCACAGCACCCACACCAGTCAGCTGGTGGCCCATCTGGACAGGACCTCCACACCGTGATCCACCTTCCCGCACCAAGAACACCAGGGAAAAGGCTGGCTGGGTCCTCCAGCTGGGTGGCTGTTGTTGCAGCAGCCTACATTTCTTCGGCTGCTGCATCTCCTGCCTTGCCGCTGTCTGCTCTTCTTCCCCATTTAAATAAAATTTCCAAAAAAAAACTCCCAAAAAAAAAAAAAAAAAAAAAAATTACTGCTCTGAGCCTCCAGGTGGCGCTATCCCACCTCTTACACCAACTGTGACAGGATTGACCGAGGTTTGAGACTCAGAGACAATTTGAAGTTCAAAAATAAAGTTTTTAATAAACAAAAATACAAAATAAATAGGCACAAGGGCCAAACAAAACGGTTTCAAAACACAAAATAATAAACACATAAAACAAAACTTACAAGATAAGGCTTCCAGGCTGGGCGTTGCCTTCACTGGTTTACCAAGCTAACAAAACACAACACACACAAAACACTCTTTTTCTCCTTCCAGAACTCTCCTCAGCCAGGGCCTCTCCCCTGGCTTTTATCCCCTGTGGCTGGAGCCCAATTAAACAATAATTGCTGATTATTCAATTAGGGGGGCAGCCACATTCTCACATGTTTTCCTGGCAGGGAGGAATTTTAACCCCTCCTGCCAGTCCCAACCATACCATAAAGACGGGCAGTCCCCGTCACACTACCTTTACCATTACACCCCCCCTCCCGGAAAAGTAATCCGCATTTTGATGATCTTTCCTGCACGGTGTGTGTCATGAAATACATGAAGGGTTGCAGCGCCAGATACCACCGAAATTATCCGGGTGTTGCTATCCTTCATCGTGCTTAACCATCTGAGTGGGGCGTGGTCAGTGACTAGATTGAATGAATGACCCAAGAGGTAATAGTGTAAGGTCTGAGTGGCCCATTTAATGACCAGACATTTCCTTTTCTATGATCGGAGTAGTTGCTCCCGACGGAGCATTTTCTTGCTTATGTAGAGGATGGGGTGTTCTACCCGTCGACCTGCTGGGACAAGACCGCCCCAGACCAACATCCGAAGCGCCGGTGTGGAGGAGGAATTTTTATCAAAATCTGGTGTGATCAGGCGGGGCTCGGCAGAGTCGTTGCTTAATGGTATCAAAGGCCCCTGACATTCCCTGTCCATTTAATTAAATTTGGTGCACTTTTTAGTGAGGTTCACTAGAGGGTTTACCACTGTATGTACTGGGGATGAATCGACGGTAATAACCGCCAACCCCAAGAGAGACCTCACCTGGGACTTGGTTTCAGATTGCCACGCCCATCAAAGCCTGACTTTGGTGGCGACGGGTTTCACCTGCCCATGTCCCATAATAAATCCCAAATATTGTGTTTCTTCTTTGGCAAATGCACATTTACCCAAGTTAGCTGTCAGCCGGGCTACCCTCAGAGACTGCAAGACGGCTGTGACCCTAGCCAAATGCTCCCGCCAGGTGGAGTGTAAATCACATCATCAATATAGCTGCATATTCATGATGGGCGTAAACCCCTGGTCCATTAGTCTCTGAAAGGCAGCGGCGCACCATGTAGCCCAAACGGCATGGCTGTGAAATGAAACAGACCAGCAGGGGTAGAAAATGCAGTTTTCTCATGTGATCTGTGGGTTAATGGGATTTGCCAGTATCCCTTCGTCCAGGTCCAAAGTCGAAATGAACCTCTCGCCCCAGTCTGTCTAGAAGCTCGTCGACCGAGGCATGGGATATGCATCGAACTTGGCAATAGCGTTGACCTTGGAAATCAACGAGAAGCGGTTGGTGCCGCCCTTTTGGCGACTATCACAATCGGACTGCACCACTTGCTCCTGGAAGGATCAATCACCCCAAGCCCAGCATGCCTCACCTCTTTTGGCGACGCCACTTCGTTTTTCTGGGATCGGTAGGGGTCTCTCCCGAACCGACACCTGGGGGAGAGATAATGTCATATTCAACAAGATTAGTTCTGCCGGGCACATCAGAAAAACATCCCTGAACTCCTCAATTAACCTGAGATCTCTGCTGATCTGGGAGTAACTGTTCCCCCATCGAATGTTCTGTATGCTAGAGCCTCTATACAGGGTCCTAAATCATCCTCTACCTTGCCTGGGGCTATAAATAAGGCCTCCCTTGCCTGCCAGGGCTTTAATAAATTGACATGGTAAATTTCCCGCTCATTACGGCGATCGGCTGCGAATTTCATAATTAACTTTCCTATAGCCCGAATCACCTCATATGGCCCCTGCCATTTAGCATATAGCTTGATTCCGACGGGGAAGAAGCAGCATTACCTTGTCTCCCGGCCGAAAGGTCCGAATTGCATTTCTGTTGTAATGCTGCTGTTGCCGGTGCTGAGACGATTTTAGATTGTCCTGGGCCAAACGACCGACCAAATCCAGGCGATCACGGAGTAGGAGCACATGCTGCACTACGTTTTGGACGAGCCTTTATGCTCTTCCCACCCCTCTCTCAACAGATCGAGGATACCGCGAGGTTGTCGGTCCGCATAAGAGCTCAAAGGGGAGAACCCTGTTGAACTCTGCGGCACCTCTCTCATTGCAAAAAGGAGGTAGGGAGAAGCGATGCCCAATGTTTTGCTCTTGATTCAAAGGGCCGACTATGTCCATTGCAATGCGCTCAAAGGGAGGGAAATAATTGGCAGTGGGACCAAAGGAGCGGGCGCTTTTCGACCGGGCGCTACGCTGGCAGTCTGGGCATGTGGCTACATATTTAAACACTTCATTATGAAGCCCTACCCAATAAAATCGAGCCAATATGCTCCCTCCTAAAATGTCGGCTCCCAAGTGTCCTGCAAAGGGATGTCATGCGCCAGCCTCATGACCTCGGCCTATAATGCGGGGGAACCATCAGTGCGTTACAGGCTGTCCTGTGCCCGTGGCAGGGTTTACCCTATACAGTAATTGCCCCTTGATAATGAAGTGCGGATATACCAGCGCCAAGCGCTTCTTCAACATCCTTACCTTCAATAGACCGGACCTGTCCCTGGCGTACCAGTGTGGGGTCGTTTTTCTGGTCCCACACTAGGTCCAAGCTTGAGCCCCACATGTCCGGTACATTGAGAGGGGCTGGAGTAGCATCTGCTCTGGATGACCCAGTAACCTCGCCCTCTCGGGTCACACTGCGTACCGACTCCCTTGAGTGGCGTTGATACCATCCGCCCTCTCTCCCACCAGTCCCCAGCCTCGTTTCAGAGACGACCTTCCCATTTTTCGATCCGGCTCTCTTTTCTTTTGTTTTCCTAGGACGAAAAAGAGAATTAAACAGGTCTGCTTGCAGGGAAAAAATCTCACCAATCGTTTCCTGCTCTGTCTGCCACGCTTACGGTGTCGGGTAGGGACTGCCTTTTGGAGCAATTGCCCGATACTGTGGCCAGTCCCGCCCAGAATTGCGGGTGCGGCGGCCTTTCCACCACCCCCACTGTGAGGTGGCGCTGTGTCGGACCCATCGACACGTATGCTTTTAGGTGGGATATGTCGCCGTGTCTCCATGGATACAGGAGATCGCCACCTTGCCTTGTGGCTGCCACGACATACCGCCTAAGAGAGACGCTTGAATTAAGGTCTGTGCACACCCTGAGTCCACTAAAGCCTGGGTACTCACATTACCAACCACCACATCAATAATAAAAGGCCCCTCCCACCATTTCCCCTCATGTTCCTTACCTGCTTCAGATGCCAGATAACATGTCGCCACGTTGCACTCCATTGCCGCAAGGCACAAGCGGCGATGTGTCCAGGCTAATGGCACCTAAAACAGACAATCGGGCAGAAGGCACTGGGGTTAGCTGTCTGTCCCGCTGCTGATACTGCAGCGGGTCGGGGGGCAATCTACCTACAGCTGGGGGGGCCAACCGCTGTCTCCATGGTAAGGAGGTGGGCCGCCCATTGAGGTTGGTGATCTGGGAGGTCTGGTTCCCAACTGGAGAGACGAGGGCACTGATCCGCTGGGTGATTGGTGCGACGAGAGGGGTCAGTAGTCCTGTCTTTACGGAGACCAGGGAGTCCTCATAATCCTCCCGCAAGTCTGACAGCGGCCTCCCAAGGTGGTCGGATTGGCGGCGCCGTATCCATCCCTGGGTCTCGGCGCCACCACATGGCAGAACTGCTCCAGGACGATGGCTTCTCCCATTTGCTGACCCGCCTTTTCTGCCGGGTTGAGCCAGTGCACCATGTGGTCACAAAGTTTTGCGCCACCCTGGGCTGGGTCTCCCGGCCTCCGATACTCCCGGAACCGCACCCGGTGTGTCTCCCCCGTGATATTCAGGCGTCGGAGGACGGCCTGTTTGACAAGGTTGTACTGGCTAGCCTCCTTGTTAAATATATCTGTTTAATAACTCCACTTCAAAACAGCAGACTGCTCTGTGCAGTCCAGTAAAAAAAAGAATCAACTCAACACAGCACACCAGCTGACTCATTTAGGCATTAATGTTGAGCACAGCTAGATAACTGACCTATTACCAACCCAGGACACTATAATACTGTGCACTGGGGTTATTGCAATAACATTCAAAAGACTGCAAATTTGCTTAACTCTTTGATTCAGTGATGTTCAGGGAAGGAATCCTCTGCTCAGAACTAATTACAAACCCAACACATTGTGAGATTCTCAGGAAAGGTTGCTTCAGCAGGGCTGTGTGAGCTTTTCCACTCTCCTCTCTCACTTCAGCTTTCTTTCACACTCTCACTAACAGATCACAGAGGTCATTCACACTGGATCAAGTATAAGTATAAACCAATCCTCTTGTTTTCAACATTGTATGGGCTTATGTACACTAACAGAGTAGCTTTTGAACTCTGAAACAGAAGTAGTCACTATTCCTATTAGGGATGTGCAGAGGCGCCAAAACTCTGAGTTAAATACTCATGACTTGTTGAAACCAGAAGGTCTGTCAGTCATAAACTGTGCTTTTAATTCTTGTTTTCTTTATTTCTGATTGTTAATTGTCTTTGCCGGGCTGAGAACTGAAATAAATCATGTTTTTTTTATTACAATTTCTAAAAACCTTAGACAATCATATTTATAATTTCGTACTTCATTATATACCCATATATATTGTTAAGAGTATGTATTTTGTATAAATATTGGTCTAATGTCTCTGTTTTTTTGTCTAATGGTTTGTGCTAAGTGAGGGGCTAGGATGGTCCACAGGTATAAAAGGACCAGATGAGAGATTCGAAAGGAGAGAGATGTTATTTCTTTTCCAGTCTGAGCTGAAGCTGTCTACATTGAGGGCGAGTGCTATGACTTTAACTGCCGCCAATAGGTGATTAAATCAAACCTATTGGTTGGTAATTTTTGTGGTAGTTATTTGTTTGTTTTATTTTCTTTGTTCGTGTGTTTTGGTGCTTGTCCTGACTGGCCAGTTTAAATAAAATCCTTTTTTTTTTGGTTGTTCGACTCCATCCTTCTGCCTCACTACATCTGTAAGCTGTTCATGTCTAAACATAACATCTAGCAGACGAGATACACAGAGGCGCTGGATCAATTATTATAGTGGGGGTGCTGAAAGCCATTGAACAAAACTGTGTAACCCCCTGTATATGATGGAAGACATGCATTCAGTTGCTATTATGTTAATAAAATGAATCAACGCTGTTTATTTATTTAAGTAAAAAATATTTAACCACAGTCCTCGCCACAATGTTTAGAACATGCTTACCATAAAAACGTTTAGAGCAACTAACCAAAAAGTAGCGGCGTATACCGTTATGATCCACTTAAATACTGCAAGTTAGAAACTTTTACTTGTAAAAACAGGTTGAACAGTTCTATTTCAGTTACAGTAGTCGTTGAAGACAAGGATGGTCAGAAAACATCAAAGGTTGATTTGTGAGAATGTACATCTGGTGCATTCAGAATGCCACTGTGCCGTGTGTTTTTAGTATTACTCCACAAAGCCATACCCCCAGTTAGCGGCATTGTGACTAGCTGATTTTTAGCAGGTGGTGCCGCTGAAGAATTTACAAAAAAAATCTGATATTCTTTTTTGGGCACATTTTCAATAAGCGTTCTACTGTTCACAATTGTTTAAATGCGCTCCAACAACTACTCAACTCTCAGGAGACTGACCCCGCATGATTTATAAAATATCCCGCCCCTGCTGTGAAAGCGCTAATTGGTCAATTATAGTTTGAGTTCCAAATCAATGTAAAAAGGCACAGTGCACTGCGCACACACCTCATGAGATTCACAAAACTAGCAGGGTTTATCATTGCACCTGCAGGTGCACAGCACCCCTGTACTTCAAGCCAGGGGTGCTGCCGCATCCCCAGCACCCCTAGTTCCCATGCCTTTGGAGAACATCTATCTCAGACCAACATTTTCAAACTCATTACTATCTGCCATGTTGCCAACCCTGGACTGCTCTGGGCACGAGGAACTGTGATGAACTAAAGTGAAGGGTCCACTGATGTATTACACAGAGTTCCTGAACTTTCATCCCAAGTTCATTTTGCAACAGGAAATGTTTATGTCAGCAACAACACTGGTTAACAATGATAGTGTGAATGAACTGAGGTTAACTAACCCATTTAGATCTGTTCTGCTTACTTGCTTGTATCTCTGGCTTAACGCTTTGTCCAGTAGAGACAAATTATAAGATACTATGGAGAGAGCTGGCTCTGCCTTTGTCAAAAACACTTTTATTGTTAATGATAATCAAAGATAGTACCATACATCAAATACCATTTTATCTAATTACTTGTTTGATACAGTTTTAAATGAAAAAATGATAGCTTTGCCTTTTACACCTGTACCATTTCAGACCTCATTTCAGACCATCCTCTGATTCTGAGATTTATTGAGTTATCGAGGGTATTGGTGGCTCACCACAGGCTTCTAACATGTCAGTGAATCCAGTTATTAGACATTTGAATTGACCAATTAGATTTGTGACTTTGTACCAGCTCTAGTAATACAGGTATCTTAATTGCCAGTGAACGGTGGCTTTCTGCCTGCATTAGATAACAGATTCATATCACATACATTAGCAACTAAGTTACCTTGTTCGACATACATAAGGGTCTAATGATTATTATTAATGATTATTTTTTATTTGTGATTTTTTTCAAATACGTACGAGTCAGCAATTTCTGCTTTCCAACTAGGTTGAGGGAAGGGCAACTTACCCCAAACCAAGAGAAGCAATTTGCAACTAATGTGAAACAAAATACACAGGTTAATTGTTGATCATGACCTTGTAGATTTCCAGCAATAGGATACATCTGTTCCTCCTCTCACTTCTTCTTTCATGAAGAAGGGCTGCCAGGGTGTCTTGAGCGCTTTTCAAAGAAACCCTTGCAAATGTTGCTTATCTTAGTTCTTTCCATCATGACGTCCGTTATCTTATTATCTGCAGTCAGAATACAAAACTCATGCTTTCAGTTTGTCTGTCCTTCACAAAAAGTGTTGGGGGTCACATTGTCATACAGCTCTACTAATGTAGGTCACTTACAAGAACCTAAGAAAGTTACGAACAAGAGAGCATTATACACCCATACATGCATGGCTTGGGTTTAATGAAAGCCAGGGCGTCTGCATTGGAAGCATGGCTTGGATTCAATTCACACACTGCTGCATTAATGTAGTGTATATATATATATATATATATATATATATATATATATATATATATATATATAACACAATAAGAGAGGGAATATATGTTACTCTCAGGATGAGAAGAGCATTATTCCCCACACAGTGAAATAGGGTGGTCTGCAATACCAGCAACAAGGCCACTAGAGGTCACTGGTTGGCTAAAATCTAAAACGCAACACGGTGTGTAACAAGGTGATTATTGGGTGTAAACAGAAGCAATTTAAAAAGGGTGTGCTTAACAGGTGGAGAGATAAAACTGAATTCTGGAGAGACTCGAGGAGAGTGTATTGGAGAAAGACGGGAGTTGGTGGGAGAGAGAAGGATTGGTGTGTGAATTAAACCTTTACAGGAAACAGTTTAGCTGTCCTGTCATAGAGAAGTAATTAGACAAAAAAGAAGATGTCATGCTTTATTTTAGGGCCATTTTTTTTGTTTATTAACTGTTAACAAAACAGTTCATTTTAATAAGGGTTAGGGTTAATAAAAACCTGATTTAATTTGCAAACATTACTACAGTAACAATTTGAACCGATTTCAAGCATATGATCGACTGGGTATTGATCATCCATAGGGCTCTGGTGTTTGATTGATCATCCATAGGGCTCTGGTGTTTGATTGATTATCCATAGGGCTCTGGTGTTTGATTGATCATCCATAGGCTCTGGTGTTTGATTGATTATCCATAGGGCTCTGGTGTTTGATTGATTATCCATAGGGCTCTGGCGCTTGATTGATTATCCATAGGGCTATGGCGTTTGATTGATCATCCATAGGGCTCTGGTTTGATTGATCATTCATAGGGCTGTGGTGTTTGATTGATTATCCATAGGGCTCTGGTGTTTGATTGATCATCCATAGGGCTCTGGTGTTTGATTGATCATCCATAGGGCTTTCTGTTTGATTGATTATCCATAGGGCTATGGCGTTTGATTGATCATCCATAGGGCTATGGCGTTTGATTGATCATCCATAGGGCTCTGGCGTTTGATTGATCATCCATAGGGCTCTGGCGTTTGATTGATCATCCATAGGGCTCTGGTGTTTGATTGATCATCCATAGGGCTCTGGTGTTTGATTGATCATCCATAGGGCTCTGGCGTTTGATTGATTATCCATACGGCTCTGGTGTTTGATTGATTATCCATAGGGCTCTGGTGTTTGATTAATCATCCATAGGGCTCTGGTGTTTGATTCATTATCCATAGGGCTCTGGTGTTTGATTGATCATCCATTGACAAATTATAAGATACTATGGAGAGAGCTGGCTCTGCCCTTGTCAAAAACACTTTTATTGTTAATGATAATCAAAGATAGTACCATACATCAAAATACCATTTTATCTAATTACTTGTTTGATACAGTCTTTAAATGAAAATGATAGCTTTTTTTACACCTGTACCATTCAGACCTCATTTCAGACCATCCTCTCTGATCTGCAGATTTATTGAGTTATCGAGGGTATTGGTGGCTCACTCACAGGCTTCTAACATGTCAGTGAATCCAGTTATTAGACATTTGAATTGACCAATTAGATTTGTGACTTTGTACCAGCTCTAGTAATACAGGTATCTTAATTGCCAGTGAACGGTGGCTTCTGCCTGCATTAGATAACAGATTCATATCACATACATTAGCAACTAAGTTACCTTGTTCGACATACATAAGGGTCTAATGATTATTATTAATGATTATTTTTTATTTGTGATTTTCAAATACGTACGAGTCAGCAATTTCTGCTTTCCAACTAGGTTGAGGGAAGGGCAACTTACCCCAAACCAAGAGAAGCAATTTGCAACTAATGTGAAACAAAATACACAGGTTAATTGTTGATCATGACCTTGTAGATTTCCAGCAATAGGATACATCTGTTCCTCCTCTCACTTCTTCTTTCATGAAGAAGGCTGCCAGGGTGTCTTGAAAATGCTTTTCAAAGAAACCCTTGCAAATGTTGCTTATCTTAGTTCTTTCCATCATGACGTCCGTTATCTTATTATCTGCAGTCAGAATACAAAACTCATGCTTTCAGTTTGTCTGTCCTTCACAAAAAGTGTTGGGGGTCACATTGTCATACAGCTCTACTAATGTAGGTCACTTACAAGAACCTAAGAAAGTTACTTTAACAAGAGAGCATTATACACCCATGCATGGCTTGGGTTTAATGAAAGCCAGGCGTCTGCATTGGAAGCATGGCTTGGATTCAATTCACACACTGCTGCATTAATGTAGTGTATATATATATATATATATATATATATATATATATATATATATATATATATAACAATAAGAGAGGGAATATATGTTACTCTCAGGATGAGAAGAGCATTATTCCCCACACAGTGAAATAGGGTGGTCTGCAATACCAGCAACAAGGCCACTAGAGGTCACTGGTTGGCTAAAATCTAAAACGCAACACGGTGTGTAACAAGGTGATTATTGGGTGTAAACAGAAGCAATTTAAAAGGGTGTGCTTAACAGGTGGAGAGATAAAAAAACTGAATTCTGAGACTCGGAGGAGAGTGTATTGGAGAAAAGACGGGAGTTGGTGAGGAGAGAGAAGGATTGGTGTGTGAATTAAACCTTTACAGGGAAACAGTTTAGCTGTCCTGTCATAGAGAAGTAATTAGACAAAAAAAAAGAAGATGGTCATGCTTTTATTTTAGGGCCATTTTTTGTTTATTAACTGTTAACAAACAGTTCATTTTTAGCTAAGGGTTAGGGTTAATAAAAACCTGATTTAATTTGCAAAACATTACTACAGTAACAATTTGAACCGATTTCAAGCATATGATCGACTTTAGGTATTGATCATCCATAGGGCTCTGGTGTTTGATTGATCATCCATAGGGCTCTGGTGTTTGATTGATTATCCATAGGGCTCTGGTGTTTGATTGATCATCCATAGGGCTCTGGTGTTTGATTGATTATCCATAGGGCTCTGGCGTTTGATTGATTATCCATAGGGCTATGGCGCTTGATTGATCATCATCCATAGGGCTCTGGTTTGATTGATCATTCATAGGGCTGTGGTGTTTGATTGATTATCCATAGGGCTCTGGTGTTTGATTGATCATCCATAGGCTCTGGTGTTTGATTGATCATCCATAGGGCTCTGGCGTTTGATTGATCATCCATAGGCTATGGCGTTTGATTGATCATCCATAGGGCTCTGGCGTTGATTGATCATCCATAGGGCTCTGGTGTTTGATTGATCATCCATAGGGCTCTGGTGTTTGATTGATCATCCATAGGGCTCTGGTGTTTGATTGATCATCCATAGGGCTCTGGCGTTTGATTGATTATCCATACGGCTCTGGTGTTTGATTGATTATCCATAGGGCTCTGGTGTTTGATTAATCATCCATAGGGCTCTGGTGTTGATTCATTATCCATAGGGCTCTGGTGTTTGATTGATCATCCATAGGGCTCTGGTGTTTGATTGATCATCCATAGGGCTCTAGTGTTTGATTGATCATCCATAGGGCTCTAGTGTTTGATTGATCATCCATAGGGCTCTGGTGTTTGCAGTTTTATCTGGCCTATTATATATTATTAACTAACAGTTAACAGAAAATACATAATGTACATTAACATGTTTATTAGCTGTTTATTAAAAGTTAATAAAACAAAAAAATGCCCTTTAAACGAAGCTTGACCAAGAATTTTAGTTTAATTTAGTGCTCTTTGGGGAGGATTTTTTGTTTGTTTGGTCTTGTAACTACAAATATAAATATACAGGCACCGCCCTGTTTTACAAAATATATGTGGCAATGCATTTCCTGTTAGGTGTTCTGTAACACTTTTTATCTTCTGTAAAACTCATCATGTATGGGAAATCTTGTTCTGCAGTGTAATCTTTACAATGATAGCTTTATCTTTCATTATATTTATTACCTTTTAACACATTTTTCAAATGCAATTTGCAACATTTGTGTTTTTTTGTGTGTTTTTTGTGTGTATGAATTATTATAGTTTTTACATTATGTAAAGGGTTAAACAATATAGTTGGCTTTATAGTAAACATGTAAAATACTTGCAGTCTTCCCACAGATAGACTCTATTAATAGCCATATATCTTACTTCTAAAACCATGTAAGAAAACAGTATTCTCGATACAGTATATAGACACGTCTTATTACCCATCTTCCCACCAAAACCAGCAAAACATTTTCAAAACATTTGCTGATTTTGTATCATGCTGTATACAATAGGTCTGAAGCTATGGCTGAGAGAGAGAGAGAGAGAGAGAGAGAGAGAGAGAGAGAGAGAGAGAGAGAGAGAGAGAGACTTGACTTAAGGGTCCTTTATTGAAAACATTTTGAAAACAAATAAAGTAATTAACAGTTATATATAAAACAGATCTAAATTATATATATATATATATATATATATTTTAGCTCAAAGAGCCAGCTGCCCAACGTTTCGATATGTTGTACATATCTTTCTCAAGGGAGCCTGTGTTTGAATCCAAACATTGGAGGTATTTATAGGTTTTTGACGGCATGACAACTACTTGTTATTGTTTACATTCAAATTCATGATTTATTCTTACATGATGTAATGGTGTTCTATATATTGTGACATCATTTTTACTTCTATCTTTGAATCTGTATTAATTCTAATTAACACTACTTTATATAAACTTATATTTTTTATTATATCATGCAATGCTGGCTTTGAGGATCAGTCTAGATTTGGCCTCCCAGCGCATCAGCATGCACAACTTTTGAATGAATTTTTGTTTATTTATTTAAATGTTATATATTTATTGAAGTTAATTAGTTCATTCTTTTCTGTTGAGTCCGCTGGCATAATCGTGTTCAGTCTATTTATCCATTTACTTTCTTTTATTCTTCTATATGTCGATTGTCTAATTTGAGCTGTTCTAATACTACAAACTTTACATCATTTATGTCATGTCCCTGACTGGTCATCTACAAACCGAATGTATTCTAAAGGTTCTCTTTTTGATTTTCTAAGTAATTGTTCTTCCCATTTCCCCATGTATGTACTGGCAAAATGCATTCCTAATTTAGATCCTATTATGTACCATCGCTTTGTTTTGTAATTTTATCAACAAATGTAAAATAACTGTTTTCTAAAACTATGTTGATCATGTTCAGTACCTCTGCTGTAGGTATTGATTTATCTAGTCTATTATCTAGTGCTTTTTGACAAGCTTCTAAAGTTTCTTTACTAGGACACTTGGGTACAAGGATTTTACATCCATGCAAAATAAAATTGTATTCTCTGAAGGTTGTGTTTTATTGATTCAAGTCTTTTTTTAAAATTGTGTTGTATCCTTAACATAACTTGGTAATTTCTCAACGTATGACCTAAGTTGTTTTTTCTGCTATTTCAGCTATTATGTGTGTTGGATTATCAATTGTACTGACTATCATTCGATAGGGTGATTTTTCTTTGTGCATTTTAGGATTTCGCCTTGCTAGGCCTGTTCTTGCATTATGTGGCTGCATGTATTTTTTTTAATTCTTTTGATATAATGCCTTTATTGTATAGTCTCTCCGCAATTTCCTTAACCTCTTTTACCCATTTATTGATCTTATTGCTTTTAACTTCTTCATATGTATATGTATTATTTAATTCACATTCTACAGATTTCATATAGTCATCTGTGTTCATTATCACTATTCCTGAGCCTTTATCTGCTGGTCTTATCATTATGTCATCATCATTTAACAACTCAGTCATAGCTTGTTCTTCAATATTGGTTAAATTAAGTTTACATCTTTTCTTTAGTCCTACTATTATTTCTTGTTTAACTACTTCAATATACATATCTAACCATTTATCTCTTCCATCCGGAGGAGTCCATGTGCTTGTACTATTAACCTTAATCCCATGCTCATAATTACCCTCTGAATCTATTTTTGAATCTGTATTAATTCTAATTAACACTACTTTATATAAACTTATATTTTTATTATATCATGCAATGCTGGCTTTGAGGATCAGTCTAGATTTGGCCTCCCCAGCGCATCAGCATGCACAACTTTTGAATGAATTTTGTTTATTTATTTAAATGTTATATATTTATTGAAGTTAATTAGTTCATTCTTTTCTGTTGAGTCCCGCTGGCATAATCGTGTTCAGTCTATTTATCCATTTACTTTCTTTTATTCTTCTATATGTCGCATTGTCTAATTTGAGCTGTTCTAATACTACAAACTTTACATCATTTATGTCATGTCCCTGACTGGTGAAGTGCTGTACTATTGGTTCATTCATTTTTTATTTCTAATTAATGAAAGGTGGTTCTGAATTTTTATATAAAGTAGTTCCAGTCTCTCCAACATATTTGATTTCATCACATTTTTTCACAGGCTATTCCATAAACAACATTGCTATTTTTACAGTAGGTATTAGTTTTTAGTGGATATGTGGTGTTCTTATGTTTAATTATATTTTTACGCTTGTCTATGTATTTACACACTTTACATCTACTAGTGCATATGTTCAGAGAACCTATTTTTGTCAATTATTCTTTTATGTTTACTGTGAACTAAAATATCACCTAAATTAGCTTTTTTGAATGCTACAACTGGGGCCTTAAGAAATACTTTTTTTTTAATTTTTTCTGAATTATGTAGAATCCGCAAGTGTTTCCAAACTATCTTAGAAATATTGGGCAAAAGTTTAGAGTAAGTCATTATTAATGGGACTCTTTTTGACCTTTTTTATCTCTATTTTTATAACCTAGTAGATCATCTCTTTTAGTTTATCCACTTTTCTTAACTCCGCCTCTATAAATTCTTTCTTTGTATCCTCTTTTTTAAGATTTGTTTTAATACATTTCTTTGTTTTTACATAGTCACTTTCTTTTGAGCATATTCTTCTTCCAGATTCTTATTCCTAGACCCCTTTGGGATTGCCCTTTAGTGTGTATCGATGCAGAGGACATGTGTAAATACTGGTGCATGTCAGTAGGTTTACAGAAGAGGTCAGTCTCAATTGAACCTTCTTCAAGTTTTACTATGGTATCTAAAAAATTCTATTTCTTTCCTTGTCCATCAAGGTCCACCTTAATATTACTGTGTATTTCATTTGCCATTTTATGAAACTGAAAAGAGATTCTTCTCCATGTGTCCAAACCCAAAAAATATCATCTACAAACCGAATGTATTCTAAAGGTTCTCTTTTGATTTTCTAAGTAATTGTTCTTCCCATTTCCCATGTATGTACTGGCAAATGCATTCCTAATTTAGATCCTATTATGTACCATCGCTTTTGTTTGTAATTTTATCAACAAATGTAAAATAACTGTTTTCTAAACTATGTTGATCATGTTCAGTACCTCTGCTGTAGGTATTGATTTATCTAGTCTATTATCTAGTGCTTTTGACAAGCTTCTAAAGTTTCTTTACAAGGGACACTTGTTTAAAGGATTTTACATCCATGCAAAAAAAAAATTGTATTCTCTGGAAGGTTGTGTTTTTTATTGATTCAAGTCTTTTTTAAAAAATTGTGTTGTATCCTTAACATAACTTTGGTAATTTCTCAACGCATGCGACCTAAGTTGTTTTTTTCTGCTATTTCAGCTATTATGTGTTGGATTATCAATTGTACTGACTATCATCTCGATAGGGTGATTTTCTTTGTGCATTTTAGGATTTCGCCCTTGCTAGGCCTGTTCTTGCATTATGTGGCTGCATGTATTTTTTTTAATTCTTTTTGATATAATGCCTTTATTGTATAGTCTCCTCCAATTTCCTTTAACCTCTTTTACCCATTTATTGATCTTATTGCTTTTTTTAACTTCTTCATATGTATATGTATTATTTAATTCACATTCTACAGATTTCATATAGTCATCTGTGTTCATTATCACTATTCCGAGCCTTTATCTGCTGGTCTTATCATTATGTCATCATCATTTAACAACTCAGTCATAGCTTGTTCTTCAATATTGGTTAAATTAAGTTTACATCTTTTCTTTAGTCCTACTATTATTTCTTGTTTAACTACTTCAATATACATATCTAACCATTTATCTCTTCCATCCGAGGAGTCCATGTGCTTGTACTATTAACCTTAATCCCATGCTCATAATTACCCTCTGAATCCCAGATATTTTCATTGAAAAAAATATTCTGCTAATCTCATGCCTCCCACACTCGCTTAATTCAGTGGCCAGTTTATCTTTATCGATGTATCTTTTAGTCGTATAAACTTAAGTCCTTTACTCAGTACCGCTTTTGGGATGTGGTTAAAGTTTTACTTGATAAATTGAATACTATGTCTTCTGTCTTATCTTTTTGTGTATTTGGTACCATGTCTATTTTTGGGTCTCCTATCTTTCTGTTTTGAATTCTCTGTCCTATTCATGTTTAACTCTCTATTTTGCATTTTATTATTTACTTTAACCTGGTTTATTTTTTACTGTTTTAGATTTATTTTGATTATCTTTCTTAATTATGCCACAGTATTCAGATTTTCTTCCGTTTCATTGTCTTTAAATACAATAACTGAGAAATGGTTATTGTTGTATAAAAGATTAATTGACTGTTCTTATTTTTTAATATATTCTATTGTGCCTTCAGATTTAAAAAAAAACAGTCCTTATTCTTTAAGTCTATGCATACGTGTATGGGCCTGATTTAGGAGGTCTACAGCTGCCATAACTTCTGCCTCCTGTAGCCCAAGAATCTTTACTCCTGTCACTTTAATTTATTTAATTAAAATATATTTTTTTTTTCTCCCCCAATTAGATAAATCTGTATATACATGCACATAAATAAATACATCCAGATTATTTCACAAAAAAACTGTAGCCTCTCCTCCTCCCCCACACACAATCCTCATTCCACACACCAACGCTGCTGAAAACTCTGTAAGTCATGGACTAAAGAAAATAAGCAAGTCAATTTGAATTTTGTTTTCAAATAACAATTTCAACATTAATTCAGTGTTATAAATTCTAATTTGCAGCTTGTTTTTCCTGGTTTTCCAGATTGCTAATTTTCCTTGCCCAAATATAAAATTAATTAAAGCACTTTTAAATCGTGTCTTGTGGCTGTAAGGAAAATTAAAATGAATAATTCTTTAGTAAAAACACATTTAAAGAATTTAGCAATTCAGCAATAACATTAAACAAGGGGTTCAAACTTCTGCAGTCAGTAAAAGGTGAAACAGTGTTTTTCCTCTCCACAAAAAAAAACACAGTCTTTACTAACTGTAGGGTCAATACGGTGGACGCATGCCCAGTGGCTATGATGCCATGAAGAATGCGCCACTGTAGATCTCCTGAACGCTTAGGCAAAGGCGTTTATATAAAGATCTCCAGGCCGAGCAGTACTACCTACACAGTCCACATGAGCTTCCACCTGGTATCCGCAGTGTCTTTAGCTTATTCACATGGCACACCTTAACACAGAGTGTGTACAGCCCCTTTTTTCCAGAAGAGTGTGCAGGAAGCTGTTGTAGCCTCTCAATACTGTACAAACCTTCCCTGCTTTTTCAGGAAACAGCAGGGGACACTAAAAGGAAGGGCAAGCCAACTCTTGCTCATCAGTGCCTCCCAGAGCCTGGTTCAACATCTCTGTAACCCTAGGGAGAAAGAGTCTCTGGGCTTTTTCAAAAGATTCTAGTACCTGAGTGAGTGAATTCCCAGCTGTTTGGCCAGGCTTTCCACCTCTCTCCACCTCCCAATGCTCACCTGCAGTAAATCTTTTTAGTTTTGTAATGCCCCTTTTGCAAAACTAGAGTACAACGCCCAGATTGGAAACCATCTGCAGGGAACAAGGAGTTAAAAAATAAAGGCTCCTCTAGCAATGCTCCTACGGGTCAAATAATCCTCCAGTCTCTCCACCTTCACCATTCGCCAGGCATTTAGCATGTTCTTATAGAAATCTGGGAGTTCATTGGTGTCTAGCTGAGATAGATTTATTAAAAACAATTGCCAATCCCAGCCCAGTTCCCTCACTCTGTGCAGGAAAGAGAAGGCGATGTTTTTCCAGCTTAGCTCAGGTAAAAACAACAAACGCTGCACTGCTTGCAAACCGAAAGTAGCCACACCACCACGGACATCCACTAACCCTTGACCCCTTCACTAGGGGCAGGTACAAGACAGCTGGCTTTAGCCAATGATGGCCACCCAAAAAAAACCCAATAGCACTCTTTGTATCTCATTTATCAGCCCTGGGAGGATCCAGGCACACCAGCCTGTGCCATAGCATGGAGGCCACCAGATTGTTGATCACAAGAACTCTCCCTTGTATGACAACTGAGGTATCAGCCACCAACGCTGCAGCCTTCCCTTAACCTTTTCTGTTAAATCCTCCCAGTTCTTGGATTCATACTGTCGCTCTCCCAAATAGACTCCCCAGAACCTTGATCCCAGTCCTCCCCAGCTAGCTGGCTGAGGGGAGCTTTCTGGGGGTGCTCCACGCCACTCCCCTGACAGGAATGTGCTGCACTTGCCCCAGTTCACCTTTGGCCGATGAGGCTTTCTGAAAAATGTCCAAACTGTTTCAGTGCTGACACATCAGCATGACTGGTAATGAAGACATTAACGCTATCAGCATAGGCAGACAGTTTGACTGGAGGAGCATTACGTAAAAGGTATACCAGACCAGCCAGCTTACTCCTAAGATGACAAAGCAGAGGTTCAATAGAGAGGGCATATAACATGCCTGATAGGGAGCATCCCTGGCTGTATCCCTCTGTACACCGGAAACTGACGGCTCAAGCTATTATTAATTTTCAAAACACTAAAAAAACATTTTATATAACAGGGAAATAAAAGAAATGAAATTAGACCAAAAACCAAAAGATTGTAATGTTTTAACAAGATATTTGTGATCCACCCTATCAAAATGCTTTTTTTGATCTTGAGAAATAATCCCAAATCAAGATTAAAAAGATTACTAGCAGTTAAAAAGTCTCGATTAGAAAGATATTATCAAATATTGTCCTTCCAGGAATGCAATATGACTGGTCTTTATGAACCACAGTGTGAATACATTCCCTCAGTCTATTGGCCAAGGCTTTTGAAAATATTTTATAATCCAAACATAAAAGTGAGACGGGCCAAATTTAGTTCTTTAGATCTCCTTTTTTGGCAACAGAGTAATCACAGCCCAGACGACAGCCTCAAAGGCAGCTCTCCTTCTCTAATGCACGCCAGAAACCCGAAAAGGTCTTCCCAATCACTGGCCAGAGCTTTTATAAAACTCTGCCTGAAGGCCATCAATCCCAGGGGGCTTTTCCCTGGTGACACCTGAGTGACTGCCTCCCTTAGCTCCTGCATTGTCAAACAGGCTTCTAGGGGCGCCTGTTCTTCTTGAGACAAGCTGGGCAAGTCCCAGCAGTAAAGCGACGGTTGCTCATCACAGGGCTTGGCACTAAACAGCTGGGTAGAAATACACAGCAGCTCTATTAATATCTTTTACTGTGCACCTCCTTCTAGGGCAGACGACACAAAACAGTTGTGCTTACTCTCCACCACCTTCTTCTCTAAATTGAAAAGAATTTGGTGGGTGCGCCCATGTCCTTTAGCTGCGTGGAAACGAGAACGGATGAGGGACGCCTTTCACTCTTTCCTCCAGTAGGCTGCTCAGAGTTTCTTTTCTCTCTCAGAGACTGAAGATGTTTTCATCACTATCGAGAGTAATTTTTTTTTTGTTCAATATTCTCTCAAGCTCTTCAACTGTCTGTTCAAAACCCTGGTTGTATTTAAAGTATATTGCTGACAGAAAATTTTAATTTGTATTTTTCCAATGTCCCACCACTGTCGTGATACTACTATATTTCATACTCTGCTGCCTCCAGGAGACCCAAAAAATGCTTTAAAAAAGATCTAAGAACTGTTTGTCTTCCAATAATTTAGTATTAAAATGCCAGTATGACTTTGAGGGAGCAGCAGAAGGCAGGCAAATGGTGAGTAACACACTGTGGTGATCAGACAAACATAGTGGGAATGATATTGCTCTTAAAAAAAATGATTAAGATTTTGTTTAGAGCAGTACAATCTATCTAGTAGTCGCTTTTATATCTGATTATTATTATTGATTTTAACCCAAGTGTACTGTTTTACTCTAGGATAGAAATTTCTCCAGACATCAACCAGGCTTTGAACTTTTAAAAACAGCAGACAGTTCTTTTGAAGACTGGGATGTGGCTCTTCATGATTCCTATCCATAATAAAATGTTCTGTACAATTAAAATCACCCCCAACTAAATCATATGTGCAGGATTACAATTAGATAAAAAACCTGATTTAATTTTTTTTAAAAATAAAACTTTTCCCTGCCCCTCATTTGGTATATAAATTGATAAAACAAATCTCAGTGCCTTTAAAAAAAACTTTTATTTTTAAAAGGCGCCCTTGATTTCCTCACCAACTGATAAAATATCTATTTGCAGCCCTGGGGAGAACAGCACAGCTACTCCAGCACTGACATTAGAACCGTGACTTAAGACGCCCTCACTCTTCCATTCGGGCCAGCCACTCACTCAATCATACTGTCTGTGTAAGTGTTTCCAGTAAAAAAAAATCACATACACTCTCTTCTGTGTGATAAAATGAAATAAATGTGCTCTTTTATTGACACTCCTACAACCATTTACATTAAAAAGTAGCTATTTGAATTTGTTCCATAGGAAACAAAGAAAAGAAAAACAAAAACAAACAACTAAAAAAACTATATTAAAATGTCTTATTAAATAATCCATTAATATGTCTTCGGTTTGTTATCATTCAACAACTTTCTTTGCAGAGACTATTACTTTTTTTTTAATCGATACTGCTTTTGGTCTAGCCTCTAACGAAGCTTTTCTCATGGCTATTTTTGCAGAGTAGATAAACAACTGATATTAGGAAAGAACTGTGTTAAATCAGTTCCCCTTTCCCCTTGGTTTTATCTAAAAACGCCGATATTGTATCAACTGGATAGATTTTACCTTACCAGACGGGTTGGGCAGAGCCTCATCGAAAGCAGCACCGAGAGTCAGAGAGCTCTCTCCATCATCCATCTGATATCACCGACCTCTTTCGGATTCTTCAGCGCCATCCACAGCTACTGTATCCGCAAACAGGTCCTCTGATCTGGGAGGCTGTCTCAGCTGACTGAACTGCAGCCCAGCTGTTACCCTTCTTGCCTGAACGCTGGGTTATCACAGGTTTACACTGAGATCCAGCTTTACCTTGATCTCCTGTCCCAGAGCTCTGAGCTGCAGCAGCACTGCTGTCCTGAGAGAGCTGCCTCCCAGTCCCAGACAGACTGCCCTTCTTCAGCTACCTTCCTAGGGTGGCCACACATCTTTTCTCTCTTTTTTTTCAAAAGTTGAAAATTCAAGCGCCCTTCCTGGGGTATTGCTCACTGTTTCAGCTTCGGTTTTTTTATTGTTTTTTTAACCTCCGCCTCCCGATCCCCGCTCAATCGAGGCGCCTGGCTCGGGTCTCACTGTCCTGCTTGGCGGCTGGCTTTTGCTGCTCAGCCCCGTGCTGTCTCAGAGACCCGTCCTCCCCTTGCTGGCTTTTCTTGCCTTATTATTCTCAGTATCATTATTTTTTGAGGGCAAGCCCTTCTAAGGTGTCCTTGTCCTCCACAATGAAAACATTTCATTGATTCTGTGCTGGCAAATATAACATAATTACTACCGTCAATATTGAAAGTCCACGCTTACTTAAATAGACGAGTTGGGGTCATTCAATAATACAAAAACTTTGTCTCCTAAAAGACATGACATGCTTAACATCTGGGTTTTTACACCCGAGTAAAATAGGTTTAATTGGGGACATTATTTTTCCGTATCTTAGTAGCTCATTAATAATCAACTCATCTTTAATGAACCATGGACATTTGAAAGGATAACTTTAGTGACAGGGGAAGCTAAAGGTAAACGCTGACAAAACTTTCTTTGATATACAAACCTTCTTCAACAATCCTGTTCACTAACAGTTCACTACTAAGAAAAACAACATGGCTTTATTCATTCTTGCAGCAGAGTTTATATTTCCATACCCTATTTTTTTTTCCTTCGACAGCCAACAAACACTCCTCCACTGTTACTGAACTGTCTGGAATACATTTAACTGGTGCTCAAGGGTCAGCTTTCTAAAAACCTCCCGATTTGGAACCCATGGCTATGCTCCAAATCAGGAGAAAAAACCAAATTAAATAATACAAATAAATAACTAAAACTAAACATGTACAAAATGAATATAACTTCAGTAAAAGTTTTACTCACGCACAGTACACACCACTCACCTCACACAAGCCCCTCCCACGATCCCACAAATCCTCAGAGAGAGAGAGAGAGAGGGTCCTGAATAAAAAAGCGTGAAAACGATTTGATAAACATAAAAGCAGTTTTACTGCTTTGGCTGCACCCTGTTGTCTATCTCTTCATTATGTACAGAGACTGTAGAGAAACATTCAATTATATATATATATATATATTTTTTTTTTTAAGAAGTCGCTGTTTTTCTCTATATATGGCCTATGGCGACATGGCAGCAGCTTAGCTTTTGCTCTCAAGCTGAAAAGACACTGGTGGAATTGACACTTGATTTGCTTGTTCCTGATCATTAGCAATCAGCCCAAGTGCTGGGTATCCATCTCTTTAGAATGATAAAAACTATAACTGCCTTTTTTTTTATTATGGCATTACAGTCAGCATTCAGATATAATGATACCCAGTCAGTCATGTTGTACTGTCCTGCATTAAGAATAAAAATAAACTCCCCATTATATATATATATGTAATAAATGAATGCATTTACCCGCCACGCCATTTCTGACTCCCACCAGTTTTCTGATGCAAAGCCCATCTCTTTAATGTTAAAATGTATTTGATTATCCGTCACAGCCCACAGATCGCTCAATGCACATGGCTTTTGTGTCAGGACAGTGTCCGCATTGTGCTCCAGGGCTGCAGAGATACTCTGTTGGTAACACAGACATTCAGAGAGTTTTACCTGATGAAATTGCAGCAACAAATAAACAAACGAAGAGGATTCCAGCTATGGTAATGTGAAACAGTTAATCATTAAACGGTTTAAGATACTCAGTGATGTGTTACTACTTTTTAAATCTTAGATCTTGCTTGTGTGCATTTTTCATTTACAGTGCACTGTGAAATTAGAGCCTTATTGAGCAGCACAGCAGGAATGTATGATGATTGTCTTTAGAATGATGTTATTTTCAGGGATGTGAAATTACTGTTGTGTGTTTCATCATCTTGCCAGGACACTTTGTAAAAGAGGCCTCGGTCTCAATGGGGTTTTTTCCAGGTTAACTAATAAATAAATAAATAAATAAATAAATAAATAATAAACTGCATTGCCTTTTACGCTTCATGCAATTCTGTGCATGGGTAACATTTTGATTTCATTTTTGCTATTGGGTTGTACAGTGGAATTTTACACTGCTACAAATTAATACCCACCGGATTTAAAAGAATGTACCGCATGGTCCACGGGTTCGCAGTTGTCTCTTTCGGTAAGTGATATTTTCAGAATCATACTGTTCTGAATTAAAATACTTGTTGAAAAATATAGTACTGTAGCCAACTACAGTACATCTAAATGGAAGCCTATTTATTTTGAAACACACGCCCTTTCAGCTGTTTGATGTTGTATCTTCTTTGTGTTTCCTGAAAAACGACAAGGGTTGAACAGGCCAAAAATGAAATCATCAGATATGAGTCACACTCTTAACTGTCACCAAGTCAAAATGTCAATATTCCCCGCCCCTGTATGTATTTTTTGTGTTTTATGTTGTATGTCATGTGTGGTTAATGTTGGTGTATATATATGGCTGCACGGGATATAAATGGGTGTGTGCAGCACGAAGTTATTTAAAATGTATAATTGTATTTAGGCACTAGTTGCACTTCACTTCACGCATTTTTAGTATTTAATATGTGAGCACGGGTTGCACATAATTAGTTCACGGTTGATTCAAGTGAATTATTAATTAGTAATTGAATCCCGCACAACAGTATATATAGATGCACGCTTTTTACACACTCAGGGTTGTGTGTTGGTGAGTGGAGAACGGGTGGAGAGGAGAAAGGAAAATAAAGTAAATAAGCGCTTGTACTCACCTTGTTTGTTTGTCTGATAGTCCACTGTTTGTTTAGTGTTAATCCATTTTGTTTGTTCATTTATTTTGGCCTCAAGTGCCGCGGTTATGCTGTTAGGGTGTCTCCATCAAGCTTCATAAAGCCAAAATTTGTCATTGATGGTTCCATGCTTGAGTTCAGATCTAAATGAAAGATTTGGGTATGATTTTTTATCCTAAGTTAACCTTTGAACCGCTTCTGTTGAATACTGTCAAGGTTTCATTTTTTCACCAGAAACAAAGAGGCTTCAACCCATGCGCCTGTATCTGCAGCTAAAAAATGGGTTCATGCTTTGTTTTCTAGGATTGATTATTGTAACGCCTGCTCGCGGTGTCTCTAATAGCATTCTCAACAAATTTCATTATGTTCAAAATTCTGTGGCCAGAATTTCGCCTAGGGTCACGCCTAGGATCACATTACACCCATGCTTGGAGGCCTTGCATTGGCTGCCTGTTAGGTTTCTGTGGTTCATCCTCCCATCCTTCCTTAGTTTCGCCAGGGGGAAGCCTTGAGGTCGATTGGTTCGGCCTCACCAACGAGGGCAGTTCTCCAAGAAGTCAAGGGAAACCCCTATCCTCTTACCAAGTCACAAGCACTTGTCTTCATTGTAGTAGTCCCTTACGCAGGCCTGGCTCCCCGCCGGTGAATTATAATTATCAGTTGTGGAAAAGTACACACACACACACAAACAACACAAATACATACCGTAATACATCTGCAACATTTTGACAAAGAAGTGAGGATTTAAAAAAACTTATTTTTTACATACTTGATTATTTTATATTTTTCAACAAAATTGTAAATCATCTTAATTCTGCTAAAGTGTTTATGGTACCCCTTTCTACAGGTGAGATCTACTACACAAAAGCCTGTTGTAAATGGAGCCTGATATTGAAAAGATTTGTGTAGGCTACCTTACAAGGCTATTATTCATAGTCCATTTAATATACAGTGTACTCCTCAATCTTTCATCGCCACTATCGCAGAGGCGCTCTGAAATACAATACAATGCAATACACTTCACATTTCTATAGCTTATCATCAATGGATCCTCAAGGATCCCAGAGTACCTTGACACACACACAATATGAAATAATAAATCATTAAATTAAAAAAAGTCTAAATACAACATTGTATAAAAGAAAAATAACGCTTTTCATTGTAAAATTTGAAAATCTAAGGTAAAAAAAAACAATTAAGAGTCTAAAACTAACATTTTATAAAAATCAAGTAAAAAAATAAAAGTTTAATTGGAAAATGATGATAAAAGCCAGATTGTAAAACAGAACAATTAAAAACAGTCTAATAATAATAAAAATAAAAAAACATTAAAAAATTGAAATGAAAAGGGCCACAAAGAAAATACAATTTGGATTGTAAAATAGAAACTAAGATAAAGCTATTGTGTAAAAAAAAAGTTTTCTTCTTGATAAAAACAGTAAGAGTTCCAGCTTCCCTGACAGAAGGCAGCAGTGCATTCGATCATTTAGAGCTTTAATAGAAAAGGCCTGCTTCGTCGGTTATTTTTATTCACCCCAGGAATAACCAGCAGTCCCAAGATCCTGTCATATAAGAATGCGTTATATACGGGGTCAATGATCCCTGTAAGTAATATATTAGACCGAGATTGAAGAGTAAGGCCAGGTGTAGATTGGCACAATCAAGAGCATGTGATTGAGGAGCAGTAATAGGGATAGGATTCCCCAACACACACCTCTGGGATTACTAACTGCCAGCGCAGTCAACTTTATTTTTGTCCCTCTTCAGCTCAGTGCACCCCTTAGATTCCCTCCTCCCCAGTTCCTAGTTTAAATAATTTTGCTGGTGGTTTTCAATATTTGCAGATAGCCTACTTGCCCTGACAGTCCAATTAGTATTTAGTTCTTCCCAAAAGCAGTCCCAGTTATTCATCAGTTAATCCCAGCCCTTCTTGCAAACACCAGCCAGCCAGCCAGCCAAGTGTTTATGGTCCCAAACATCGCATCCTCTCTACCAATTCCTGGTAATAAACCTGACAACATACTTCAGCATCCAAACTCATTCAGCTTCTTTATAATTATTTAAAATTCTTCAATATTTTTTCTGTCCCTTATGTCCTTTGTACCAACATGTACATCATTAAAGTAATTGTAGCTAACAAAATCATGCCATATCTTTACCCATTTTGCACGCCATTAGTTACACTGGTCTCAAATGTGCAGTTTTTAAAGAAAATAGGTAATAAACAAGTTTTTTCATTTTAGAACAGACATTTGGTACTACACTAGGTTAAAAAGTAGTTCTGTTACCTTTTGCTTTGCCTTCTGAGAAGTCTGCTATTTCTTTGCTTTACTTCCTTAGTCATTTCACCCCATTTCTATTCACATTTAACTGTTGAGAATTGTAAATCTTGGTTTTAATGTGTGGAATTTTGCATTGTAAATATTACTGTCATTTTAGATTTCATAATGTTATAATTTGCACTGCTGCTTTGCTTTGGATCATCACATCAGGTGCAAAGCTTAGGTGCAGACAGAAGTAAGACATCACTTAAAGCTTGATCTCTATTAAATTACATCATCCCTGCCTGCAGGGGCAGTATACATTTGAGGAGGTCAAAACCTTCAGTCCAAGCACGCTCAGTGCTTACACATTCCTACAGAAGAATGCACCATTAAAAAAAAAAAAAAAAAAAAAAAACATGAAATATATACTATCATCACTTTTGGACCCAGTTGATTCAATGAGTTTTGCAGGTGTGAATGCTCTAGTAATGGCTCAGTTGATTCAATGAGTTTTGCAGGTGTGAATGTTCGCAATGACCTCAGTTGATTCAATGAGTTTTGCAGGTGTGAATGCTCAGTAATGACTCAGTTGATTCAATGAGGTGTGAATGCCTGTAATGACCCAGTTGATTCAATGAGTTTTGCAGGTGTGAATGCTCAGTAATGACTCAGTTGATTCAATGAGTTTTGCAGGTGTGAATGCTCAGTAATGACCCAGTTGATTCAATGAGTTTTTGCAGGTGTGAATGCTCAGTAATGACTCAGTTGATTCAATGAGTTTTGCAGTTGTGAATGCCTCAGTAAATGACCCAGTTGATTCAATGAGTTTTGGCAGGTGTGAATGCTCAGTAATGACCACAGTTGATTCAATGAGTTTTGCAGGTGTGAATGCTCAGTAATGACTCAGCTTGATTCAATGAGTTTTGCAGGTGTGAATGCTCTAGCAAAGACCCAGCTGATTCAATGAGTTTTGCAGGTGTGAATGCTCAGCAATGACCCAGTTGATTCAATGAGTTTTGCAGGTGTGAATGCTCAGTAATGACCAGTTGATTCAATGAGTTTTGCAGGTGTGAATGCCTCAGTAATGACCCAGTTGATTCAATGAGTTTTGCAGGTGAATGCTCGGGGTAATGACTCAGTTGATTCAATGAGTTTTGCAGGTGTGAATGCTCAGTAATGACTCAGTTGATTCAATGAGTTTTGCAGGTGTGAATGCTCAGTAAAGACCCAGTTGATTCAATGAGTTTTGCAGGCATGAATGCTCAATACTCCTGTTAGAAAGCCAGGCTTACCCTTACCTGGACCCTATGTATATGTGAGCAAGAAATGGAAAATTGGATTGCTGCCAATCACTGTGCTGAACTCTAAAATTGTGATTGACTATATAAAAAAGAATGACAATAAAGTGTCTTAATGAATTATTAGTGCTTTTAGAAATGTAAAGCCTATAATTACCCAAAGCCTGCAAAAGGATCGGTACCATGAAGGTGGGCATGTAATGGAGACATTCGTGATTTTGTGGATAGGCAACTTATCACAATGTGACCTTATGCTACCACCTTTAAAAAATCGTTTGGTTCCAAAACAGAGACAAGTAAAAATATTGCAGATTTGGACAAAAAACACTATTTGATTTTTTTTTTCAGAAATATAATGCTGATAGATGAAATGGTAGTTATATTAGACCAGAGGATAGACAAGAGAAGGAGATGTGATCCCTTTATTGGACTGTTGTGGGTGCCCCCACCCTGTGTGTGTATTTTGTGTTTTATACTGTATGTGGTGTTTCATGTTGTCTGTTATATGTATTATAGTAAAACAGAATATAAATTGGGCTATGTAGCACGAAAGTTGTAATATGTATTTACGCATAGGACTGCACAATCACTACATGCAGATAAAATGTATTCTTGATGTGAGCACAGGGAGTATACAATGAGTTCAGGTGCTGGACTCATGAATAATTAATTAGTACTTGAATCCTGGGCACACTGTGTACAGGTACACGTCACCACCGGGCCAGTGTTCAGGAGGAGAAAGGAGAGAGAAGGAGAAAATAATTAAACAAATAAATAATGTTAAGCGTATAAAGACCAGTACGATATACTTGTTTGTTTAGTGTCGTCCACCGTTGTTTGTCTGTTCATTTGTTCTGGGCCTGTGCCTTTTTGTTTTGTGTTTTGTTAAGTCTGTGTGTTTGTTTCACCCGTCCGCTTATTTTTTTAATAAATACCGAGAGCAGCCATTATGCACAGCTTCACCTCCTGTATTCACTCTGTGTGTTTCTGTTCTGGGGTCTGACATCACCACTACAGCCATCTTTTAATATGGACTAACTAAACAAATGAATCAATGAATCAATCTTTCAAAAAATCCTTCCTGCTTACCTGAAGAAGACCCTTTGAGGTCCCAGAAAGCTTGGATTATTTTTTTGTTTAGTTAGTGTAATAAGAGGTATATAAAACTTGGTACTACACAAGGTTAAATATATAAAAACCTAAGTTAGATTTTAAGCAAAATGTAAATGTTGCATTTTAGAGGGGGTATTTCCACCCTCATAGGCACCCCATTCATTAACAGTGATGTCTACTGACTTT
>CM072702.1:7446700-7694199 GCA_036884735.1 Huso huso | reverse complement strand
AGCAATAACATTAAACAAGGGGTCCAAACTTCTGCAGTCAGTAAAAAGGTGAAACAGTGTTTCTTCCTCTCCACAAAAAACACAGTCTTTACTAACTGCAGGGTCAATACGGTGGACGTGGCGCCCAGTGGCTATGATGCCATGAAGAATGCGCCACTGTAGATCTCCTGAACGCTTAGGCAAAGGCGGTTTATATAAAGACTTCCAGGCCGGAGCAGTACTACCTACACAGTCCACATGAGCTCTCCACCTGGTATCCGGCAGTGTCTTTAGCGCATTCACATGGCACACCTTAACACAGAGTGTGTACAGCTCCTTTTTTCCAGAAGAGTGTGCAGGAAGCTGTTGTAGCCTCTCAATACTGTACAAACCTTCCCCAAGGTTTTCAGGAACAGCAGGGGACACTAAAAAGGAAGGGCAAGCCAACTCTTGCTCATCAGTGCCTCCCAGAGCCTGGTTCAACATCTCTGTAACCCTAGGGGAGAAAGAGTCTCTGGGCTTTTTCAAAAGATTCTCTAGTACTCTGAGTGAGTGAATTCCCAGCTGTTTGGCCAGGCTTTCCACCTCTCTCCACCTCCCAATGCTCACCTGCAGTAAATCTTTTTAGTTTTGTAATGCCCCCTTTTGCAAAACTAGAGTACAACGCCCCAGATTGGAAACCATCTGCAGGGAACAAGGAGTTAAAAAATAAAGGCTCCTCTAGCAATGCTCCTACGGTCAAATAATCCTCCAGTCTCTCCACCTTCACCATTCGCCAGGCATTTAGCATGTTCTTATAGAAATCTGGGAGTTCATTGGTGTCTAGCTGAGATAGATTTATTAAAAAACAATTGCCAATCCCAGCCCAGTTCCCTCACTCTGTGCAGGAAAGAGAAGGCGATGTTTCTCCAGCTTAGCTCAGGTAAAAACAACAAACGCTGCACTGCTTGCAACCGGAAAGTAGCCACACGACTACGGACATCCACTAACCCTTGACCCCCTTCACTAGGGGGCAGGTACAAGACAGCTGGCTTTAGCCAATGATGGCCACTCCAAAAAAACTCCAATAGCACTCTTTGTATCTCATTTATCAGCCCTGGGGGAGGATCCAGGCACACCAGCCTGTGCCATAGCATGGAGGCCACCAGATTGTTGATCACAAGAACTCTCCCTTGTATGACAACTGAGGTATCAGCCACCGCCAACGCTGCAGCCTTCCCTTAACCTTTTCTGTTAAATCCTCCCAGTTCTTGGATTCATACTGTCGTTCTCCCAAATAGACTCCCAGAACCTTGATCCCAGTCCTCCCCCAGCGCAATGGCTGAGGGAGCGTCGGGGGACCGGCTCCACGCCACTCCCCTGACAGGAATGTGCTGCACTTGCCCCAGTTCACCTTGGCCGATGAGGCTTTCTGAAAAATGTCCAAACTGTTTCTCAGTGCTGACACATCAGCATGACTGGTAATGAAGACATTAACGTCATCAGCATAGGCAGACAGTTTGACTGGAGGAGCATTACGTGTAAAAGGTATACTCAGACCAGCCAGCTTACTCCTAAAATGACAAAGCAGAGGTTCAATAGAGAGGGCATATAACATGCCTGATAGGGAGCATCCCTGGCGAATCCCTCTGTACACCGGAAACTGACGGCTCAAGCTATTATTAATTTTCAAAACACTAAAAACATTTTTATATAACAGGGAAATAAAAGAAATGAAATTAGGACCAAAACCAAAAGATTGTAATGTTTTAACAAGATATTTGTGATCCACCCTATCAAATGCTTTTTCTTGATCTTGAGAAATAATCCCCAAATCAAGATTAAAAAGATTACTAGCAGTTAAAAAGTCTCGGATTAGAAAGATATTATCAAATATTGTCCTTCCAGGAATGCAATATGACTGGTCTTTATGAACCACAGTGTGAATACATTCCCTCAGTCTATTGGCCAAGGCTTTTGAAAATATTTTATAATCCAAACATAAAAGTGAGACGGGGCGCCAATTCTTTAGTTCTTTTAGATCTCCTTTTTTTGGCAACAGAGTAATCACAGCCCGACGACAGCTCAAAGGCAGCTCTCCTTCTCTAATGCACGCTTGTGAAACCCGGAAAAGGTCTTCCCCAATCACTGGCCAGAGCTTTTTATAAAACTCTGCCTGAAGGCCATCAATCCCAGGGGCTTTTCCTGGTGACACCTGAGTGACTGCCTCCGTCAGCTCCTGCATTGTCAAACAGGCTTCTAGGGGGCGCTGTTCTTCTTGAGACAAGCTGGGCAAGTCCTGGTGCAGTAAAGCGATTTGCTCCTCATCACAGGGCTTGGCACTAAACAGCTGGGTGTAGAAATACACAGCAGCTCTATTAATATCTTCTTTACTGTGCACCTCCTTCCCGCAGGGCAGACGCACACAAAACAGCTGCTTACTCTCCACCACCTTCTTCTCTAAATTGGAAAAGAATTTGGTGGGTGCGTCCATGTCCTTTAGCTGCGTGAAACGAGAACGGATGAGGGACGCCTTCACTCTTTCCTCCAGTAGGCTGCTCAGAGTTTCTCTTTTCTCTCTCAGAGACTGGAAGATGTTTTCATCACTATCGAGAGTAATTTTTGTTTCTGTTCTCAATATCTCTCTCTCAAGCTCTTCAACTGTCTGGTTCAAAACCCTGGTTGTATTTAAAGTATATTGCTGACAGAAAATTTTAATTTGTATTTTTCCAATGTCCCACCACTGTCGTATACTACTATATTTCATACTCTGCTGCCTCCAGGAGACCCAAAATGCTTTAAAAAGATCTAAGAACTGTTTGTCTTCCAATAATTTAGTATTAAAATGCCAGTATGACTTTGAGGGAGCAGCAGAAGGCAGGCAAATGGTGAGTAACACACTGTGGTGATCAGACAACATAGTGGGAATGATATTGCTCTTAAAAATCTGATTAAGATTTTGTTTAGAGCAGTACAATCTATCTAGTCGCGCTTTTTATATCTGATTATTATTATTGATTTTAACCCAAGTGTACTGCTTTACTCTAGGATAGAAATTTCTCCAGACATCAACCAGGCTTTGAACTTTTAAAACAGCAGACAGTTCTTTTGAAGACTGGGGATGTGGCTCTTCATGATTCCTATCCATAATAAAATGTTCTGTACAATTAAAATCACCCCCAACTAAATCATATGTGCAGGATTACAATTAGATAAAACCTGATTTAATTTTTTAAAAAATAAAACTTTTTCCCTGCCCTCATTTGGTGCATATAAATTGATAAAAACAATCTCAGTGCCTTTAAAAACCGTTTCTATTTTTAAAAGGCGCCCTTGGATTTCCTCACTAACTGATAAAATATCTATTTGCAGCCCTGGGGAGAACAGCACAGCTACTCCAGCACTGACATTAGAACCGTGACTTAAGACGCCCCGCCCCTTCCATTCGCTCAGCCACTCACTCTCAATCATACTGTCTGTGTGCGTTTCCAGTAAAAACATCACATACACTCTCTTCTGTGTGATAAAATGAAATAAATGTGCTCTTTTATTGACACTCCTACAACCATTTACATTAAAAGTAGCTATTTGAATTTGTTCCATAGGAAACAAAGAAAGCAAAAACAAAAACAAACAACTAAAAACTATATTAAAATGTCTTATTAAATAATCCATTAATATGTCTTCGGTTTGTTATCATTCAACAACTTTCTTGCAGAGACTATTACTTTTTTTAATCGATACCGTTTCTTTTGGTCTAGCTCCTCTAACGTAGCTTTTCTCATGGCTATTTTTGCAGAGTAGATAAACAACTGGATATTAGGAAAGAACTGTGTTAAATCAGTTCCCCTTTTCCCTTTGGTTTTATCTAAAAACGCTGATATTGTATCAACTGGATAGATTTTACTCTTACCAGACGGGTTGGGCAGAGCCTCATCGAGCAGCACCGAGGAGTCAGAGAGCTCTCCTCCATCATCCATCTCTGATATCACCGACTCCTCTTCGGATTCTTCAGCGTCATCCACAGCTACTGTATCCGGCAACAGGTCCTCTGATCTGGAGGCTGTCTCAGCGCTGGACTGAACTGCAGCGCCGCTGTTACCCTTCTTGCCTGAACGCGGGGTTATCACAGGTTTACACTGAGATCCAGCTTTACCTTGATCTCCTGTCCCAGAGCTCTGAGCTGCAGCAGCACCGCTGTCCTGAGAGAGCGTCTCAGTCCCAGACAGACTGCCCTTCTTCAGCTACCTTTCCTAGGGTGGCCACACATCTTTTCCTCTTTTTTTCAACAAGTTGAAAATCTGCGTCCTCTGGGGTATTCACTGTTTCAGCTTCGGTTTCTTTATTGTTTTCTTTAACCTCCGCTCCGATCCCCCGCTTCAATCGAGGCGCTGGCTCGGGTCTCACTGTCTGCGTTGGCGGCTGCGTTTGCTGCTCAGCCCCCGGTGCTGTCTCAGAGACTCCGTCCTCCCCTCTTGCTGGCTTTCTTGCCTTATTATTCTCAGTATCATTATTTTTTTGAGGGCAAGCCCTTCTAAGGTGTCCTTGTCCTCCACAATGAAAACATTTCATTGATTCTGTGCTGGCAAATATAACATAATTACTACCGTCAATATTGAAAGTCCACGATACTTCAATAGACGAGTTGGGGTCATTCAATAATACAAAAACTTGTCTCCTAAAAGACATGACATGCTTAACATCTGGGTTTTTACACCCGAGTAAAATAGGTTTAATTGGGGACATTATTTTTCCGTATCTTAGTAGCTCATTAATAATCAACTCATCTTTAATGAACGGCGGGACATTTGAAAGGATAACTTTAGTGACAGGGGAAGCTAAAGGTAAAACGCTGACAAAACTTTCTTTGATATACAAACCTTCTTCAACAATCCTGTTCACTAACAGTTCACTACTAAGAAAAACAACGATGGCTTTATTCATTCTTGCAGCAGAGTTTATATTTCCATACCCTATTTTTTCCCCGACAGCTAACAAACACTCCTCCACTGTTACTGAACTGTCTGGAATACATTTAAATCCGTGCCTGCGGGTCAGCGACCCAAAACCTCCCGATTTGGAACCCATGGCGGCTCCAAATCAGGAGAAAAAACCAAATTAAATAATACAAATAAATAACTAAAACTAAACATGTACAAAATGAATATAACTTCAGTAAAAGTTTTACTCACGCACAGTACACACCACTCACTCTACACAAGCCCCTCCCACGATCCCACAATCCTCAGAGAGAGAGAGAGAGAGAGGTCCTCTGAATAAAACAGCGTGAAAACGATTTGATAAACATAAAAAAGCAGTTTTACTGCTTTGGCTGCACCCTGTTGTCTATCTCTTCATTGCGTGCCAGAGACTGTAGAGAAACATTCAATTATATATATATATATATATTTTTTTAAGAAGTCGCTGTTTTTCTCTATATGGCCTATGGCGATACGTGCAGCAGCGAGCTTTGCTCTCAAGCTGAAAAGACACTGGTGGAATTGACACTTGATTTGCTTGTTCCTGATCATTAGCAATCAGCTCCAAGTGCTGGGTATCCATCTCTTTAGAATGATAAAAAACTATAACTGCCTTTTTTTATTATGCATTACAGTCAGCATTCAGATATACGATACCCAGTCAGTCATGTTGTACTGTCCTTGCATTAAGAATAAAATAAACTCCCATTATATATATATATATGTAATAAATGAATGCATTTACCCGTCACGCGCGATTTCTGACTCGTCACCAGTTTTCTGATGCAAAGCCCATCTCTTTAATGTTAAAATGTATTTGATTATCCGTCACAGCCCACAGATCGTTCAATGCACATGGCTTTGTGTCAGGACAGTGTCCGCACTGTGCTCCAGGGCTGCAGAGATACTCTGTTGGTAACACAGACATTCAGAGAGTTTTACCTGATGAAATTGCAGCAACAAATAAACAAACGAGAAGAGTGATTCCAGCTATGGTAATGTGAAACAGTTAATCATTAAACGGTTTAAGATACTCAGTGATGTGTTACTACTTTTTTAAATCTGTGATCTTGCTTGTGTGCATTTTCATTTACAAGTGCACTGTGAAATTAGAGCCTTATTGAGCAGCACAGCAGGAATGTATGATGTGATTGTCTTTTAGAATGATGTTATTTTCAGGGATGTGAAATTACTGCTGTGTGTTTCTGGTCATCTTGCCAGGACACTCTTGTAAAAGAGGCCTCGGTCTCAATGGGGTTTTTCCAGGTTAACGAATAAATAAATAAATAAATAAATAAATAAATAATAAACTGCATTGCCTTTTACGTTTCATGCAATTCTGTGCATGGGTAACATTTTGATTTCATTTTGCTATTGGGTTGTACAGTGGAATTTTACACACTGCTACAAATTAATACCTACCGGATTTAAAAGAATGTACTGCATGGTCCACGTGTCTGCAGTTGTCTCTTTCGGTAAGTGATATTTTCAGAATCATACTGTTCTGAATTAAAATACTTCTGTTGAAAATATAGTACTGTAGCCAACTACAGTACATCTAAATGGAAGCCTATTTATTTTGAAACACACGTCCTTTCAGCTGTGTTTGATGTTGTATCTTCTTTGTGTTTCCTGAAAAACGGACAAGGGTTGGAACAGGCCAAAATGAAATAATCAGATATGAGTCACACTCTTTTAACTGTCACCGAAGTCAAAATGTCAATATTCCCCGCCCCTGTATGTATTTTTGTGTTTTATGTTGTATGTTGCGTGTGTTAATGTTGGTGTATATATATGGCTGCACGGGATATAAATGGGTGTGTGCAGCACGAGTTATTTAAAATGTATAATTGTATTTAGGCACTGGGGTTGCACTTCACTTCACGTGCATTTAAAGTATTTAATATGTGAGCACGGGGTTGCACATAATTAGTTCACGTGCTGGGATTCAAGTGAATTATTAATTAGTAATTGAATCCCGGCACAACAGTATATATAGATGCACGTTTTACACACTCAGGGTTGTGTGCTCGGTGAGTGGAGAACGGGTGTGGAGAGGAGAAAGGAAAATAAAGTAAATAATAAGCGTTTGTACTCACTCCACTGTTTGTTTAGTGTTAATCCATTTTGTTTGTCTATTTATTTTGGCCTCAAGTGCCGTGTTATGCTGTTAGGTGTCTCCTATCAAGCTTCGTAAAGCCAATGCTGTAAATTTGTCAGTTGATGGTTCCATGCTTGAGTTCAGATCTAAAATGAAAGATTTGGGTATGATTTTTGATCCTGGGTTAACCTTTGAACCGCTTGTGTTGAATACTGTCAAGGTTTCATTTTTTCACCTCAGAAATAAAGCGAGGCTTCGACCTATGCGCTTTGTATCTGCAGCTAAAAAATGGGTTCATGCGTTTGTTTTCTCTAGGATTGATTATTGTAACGCCCTGCTCGCTGGTGTCTCTAATAGCATTCTCAACAAATTTCAATATGTTCAAAATTCTGTGGCCAGAATTTTGTCTAGGTCACGCTCTAGGGATCACATTACACCTGTCTTGGAGGCCTTGCATTGGCTGCCTGTTAGGTTTCGAGTGGTTCATCCTCCTATCCTTCCTTAGTTTTCCCTTGGGGGAAGCCTTGGAGGTCGATTGGTTCGGCCTCACCTCAACGAGGGCAGTTCTCCAAGTAGTCAAGGGGAAACTAAGTCACAAGCACTTGTCTTCATTGTAGTAGTCTCTTACGCAGGCCTGGCTCCCGCCTGGTGAATTATAATTATCAGTTGTAGTGCGTAGTACACACGCACAAAACAACACAATACATACTGTAATACATCTGCAACATTTTTGACAAAGAAGTGAGGATTTAAAAAAAACTTTATTTTTTACATACTTGATTATTTTATATTTTTCAACAAAATTGTAAACCATCTTAATTCTGCTAAAGTGTTTATGGTACACCGTTCTACAGGTGAGTTCTACGACACAAAGCCTGTTGTAAATGGAGCCTGATATTGAAAAGATTTGTGTAGGCTACCTTACAAGGCTATTATTCATAGTCCATTTGATATACAGTGTACTCCTCAATCTTTCATCACATGCACTATCGCAGAGGCGTTCTGAAATACAATACAATGCAATACAATTCACATTCCTATAGCGCTTATCATCACAGATACTCAAGGATCCCAGAGTACCTTGACACACACACAATATGAACAATTAAATCATTAAATTAAAAACTAAAGTCTAATACAACATTGTATAAAAGAGAAATAACATTTTCATTGTAAAATTTGAAAATCTATGGTAAAAATAAAACAATTAAGAGTCTAAAACTAACATTTTATAAAATCAAAGTAAAAAAAATAAAAAGTTTAATTGGAAAAATGATGATAAAAAGCCAGATTGTAAAACAGAACAATTAAAAACAGTCTAATAATAATAAAAATAAAAAACATTAAAAAATTGGAATGAAAAAGGCCACAAAGAAAATGCAATTTGGATTGTAAAATAGGAAACTAAGATAAAGCTATTGTGTAAAAATACATTTTTTAAAATCTTGATTTAAAAACAGTAAGAGTCCCAGCTTCCCTGACAGAAGGCAGCAGTGCATTCGATCATTTGGGAGTTTTAATAGAAAAGGCCCTTCGTCTCGTGTTATTTTTATTCACCCCAGGAATAACCAGCAGCCCCGCATCCTGTCATCTAAGAATGCGGTTATTCGGGGTCAATGATCCCTGTAAGTAATATATTAGACAGAGATTGAAGAGTAAGGCCAGGTGTAGCTTGGTACAATCAAGAGCATGTGATTGAAGAGCAGTAATAGGGATAGGATTCCTGTAACACACACCTCTGGGATTACTAACTGCCAGCGAGTCAACTTCTATTTCTCCCTCTTTCAGCGCAGTGCACCCCTCTTTAGATTCCCTCCCTCCCCAGTTCCTAGTTTAAATAATTTGCTAAGTGGTTTTCAATATTTGCAGATAGCCTACTTGCCCCTGACAGTCCACCTAGTATTTAGTTCTTCCCAAAAGCAGTCCCAGTTATTCATCAGTTAATCCCAGCCCTTCTTGCAAACACCAGCCAGCCAGCCAGCCAAGTGTTTATGGTCCTAATTCTACTGAACATCGCATCCCTTCTACCAATTCCTGGTAATAAACCTGACAACATACTTCAGCATCCAAACTCATTCAGCTTCCTTTATAATTATTTAAAATTCTCTTTCAATACCTCAGATTTTCTGTCCCTTATGTGCTTTGTACCAACATGTACATCATTAAAGTAATTGTAGCTAACAAAATCATGCCATAAATCTTACCCATTTTGCACTTCCATTAGCTACATTGGTCTCAAATGTGCAGTTTTTAAAGAAAATATTTGATAATAAACAAGTTTTTTTCATTTTAAAACAGACATTTGGTACTACACTAGGTTAAAAGCAGTTCCCTGTTTCCTTGCCTTGCCTTCTGGGAAGTCTGCTATTTCTTGCTTTACTTCCTTAGTCATTTCATCCCATTTCTATTCACATTTAATTGTTGAGAATTGTGAATCTTACAATTTTAATGTGTGGAATTTTGCATTGTAAATATTACTGTCATTTTAGACTTCACCATGTTATAATTTGCACTGCTGCTTTGCTTTGGATCATCACATCAGGTGCAAAGCTTAGGTGCAGACAGAAGTAAGACATCACTTAAAGCTTGATCTCTATTAAAATTACATCATCTCCACCTGCGGGGGCAGTGTATACATTTGAGGAGGTCAAACCTTCAGTCCAAGCACGTTCAGTGCTTACACATTCCTACAGAACAATGTGTGCAATTATTAAAACAAACAAACAAAAAAAAAAAAAACATGATGAAATATATACTATCATCACTCTTGGACCCAGTTGATTCAATGAGTTTTGCAGGTGTGAATGCTCAGTAATGGCTCAGTTGATTCAATGAGTTTTGCAGGTGTGAATGCTCAGTAATGACTCAGTTGATTCAATGAGTTTTGCAGGTGTGAATGCTCAGTAATGACTCAGTTGATTCAATGAGGTGTGAATGCTCAGTAATGACCCAGTTGATTCAATGAGTTTTGCAGGTGTGAATGCTCAGTAATGACTCAGTTGATTCAATGAGTTTTGCAGGTGTGAATGCTCAGTAATGACCCAGTTGATTCAATGAGTTTTGCAGGTGTGAATGCTCAGTAATGACTCAGTTGATTCAATGAGTTTTGCAGGTGTGAATGCTCAGTAATGACCCAGTTGATTCAATGAGTTTTGCAGGTGTGAATGCTCAGTAATGACTCAGTTGATTCAATGAGTTTTGCAGGTGTGAATGCTCAGTAATGACTCAGTTGATTCAATGAGTTTTGCAGGTGTGAATGCTCAGTAAAGACCCAGTTGATTCAATGAGTTTTGCAGGTGTGAATGCTCAGTAATGACCCAGTTGATTCAATGAGTTTTGCAGGTGTGAATGCTCAGTAATGACTCAGTTGATTCAATGAGTTTTGCAGGTGTGAATGCTCAGTAATGACCCAGTTGATTCAATGAGTTTTGCAGGTGTGAATGCTCAGTAATGACTCAGTTGATTCAATGAGTTTTGCAGGTGTGAATGCTCAGTAATGACCCAGTTGATTCAATGAGTTTTGCAGGTGTGAATGCTCAGTAATGACTCAGTTGATTCAATGAGTTTTGCAGGTGTGAATGCTCAGTAATGACTCAGTTGATTCAATGAGTTTTGCAGGTGTGAATGCTCAGTAAAGACCCAGTTGATTCAATGAGTTTTGCAGGCATGAATGCTCAATAATTCTGTTAGAAAGCCAGGCTTACCCTTACCTGGACCCTATGTATATGTGAGCAAGAAATGGAAAATTGGATTGCTGCCAATCACTGTGCTGAACTCTAAAATTGTGATTGACTATATAAAAAAGAATGACAATAAAGTGTCTTAATGAATTATTAGTGCTTTAGAATGTAAAGCCTATAATTACCCAAAGCCTGCAAAGGATCGGTACCATGAAGGTGGGCATGTAATGGAGACATTCGCATTTTGTGGATAGGCAACTTATCACAATGTGACCTTATGCTACCACCTTTTAAAAATCAGCTTGGTTCCAAACAGAGACAAGTAAAAAATATTGCAGATTTGGACAAAAAACACTATTTGATTTTTCAGAAATATACGTTGATAGATGAAATGGTAGTTATATTAGTCCAGAGAGGATAGACAAGGAGAAGGAGATGTGATCCCTTTTATTGGACTGTTGTGGGGTGCCCCCACCCCTGTGTGTATTTTGTGTTTTATACTGTATGTGGTGTGTTTCATGTTGTCTGTTATATGTGGATATAGTGGTGCACAGAATATAAATTGGGCTATGTAGCACGGGTGTTCTAATATGTATTTACGCACAGGGACTGCACAATCACTTCACATGCAGATAAAATGTGTATTCGTATGTGAGCACCGGGAGTATACAAATGAGTTCAGGTGCTGGGATTCAAGTGAATAATTAATTAGTACTTGAAACCTGGCACAACTGTGTATATAGGTACACGTTTCTCTCACTCGGGGTTGTGTGTTCAGGAGTGGAGAAAGGGAGAGAGAAGGAGAAAATGATTAAACAATAAATAAATGCTAAGCGTGCTGGAAGACCAGCACGATACTTGTTTGTTTAGTGTTTGTCCACCGTTTGTTTGTCTGTCTATTTGTTCTGGCCCTTGTGCCCTTTTGTTTTGTGTTTTGTTAAGTCTGTGTGTTTGTTTCACCGTCCGTTTATTCTTTAATAAATACTGAGAGCAGCCATTGCGACTCAGCTTCACCCTGTATTCACTCTGTGTGTTTCTGTTCTGGGTCTGACATCACCACTACAGCCATCTTTGTAACATGGACTAACTAAACAAAAATGAATCAATGAATCAATCTTTCAAAAATCCTTTCCTGCTTTCACCTGAAGAAGAGACCTTTGAGGTCTTGAAAGCTTGTAATTATTTTTTTGTTTAGTTAGTGTAATAAGAGGCATATAAAACTTTTGGTACTACACAAGGTTAAATATATAAAACCTAAGTTAGATTTTTGCCAAAATGTAAATGTTGCAATTTCCCACCTCATAGGCACCCATTCATTAACAGTGATGTCTATTGACTTTATTTACTCCATTCCACACGTACTCCTTTGCACGTAGAGCTGCAGTTATTGCTCTCTGCTGTGGATACCTTCTGAAAGAAGACAAAAAAAGATGAGTTACAGCAGATGAAACAGTCAGAGAAAATAGGCAGAATTATTGTATCGAACTTGTGGTATAATAACAAGAGCTTTATTTTCAAACTAACTGTGTTAATTAAATCAATCTGTTAATGCTTTGAAATTGAGTCGATGAGGAAGTTATAAATGCATTTCTCATTAAAAAGCTTAATTGTCACAGGTCACGTACATCACTTCCTGTCTCAACGACTAAATAAGGGGAAGTCATTAATAAAAATGCATGTTAACGAGATCAAGAAAAATGAATGGAAGCATAATTTGCTGTTATGGAAACTACTAGCATACAGCAAGATGGCTCTCCCACCAGCAAGCAGCAGCCAAATGGAAATAAAAAATAATGGGAATATCTATTTTGTGTATAATGTGTAAAGTTAATTTAAAATTGTGCATTTTGTCTTGCAGAATGTGTATTTATTTAGATAACTTAACATATAAAATGCTGATTTACGATTATCTGGCACGTGGGTAAAAATCGGACGGCACAGATTAAAAAAACTTTACTTATTTATTTTTTTGGATGCCATCTATGTATGTTGGTTGAAATTTGTTTTCTTATAAGAACAAAAGAACATAAGAAAGGTTACAAATAAGAACATAAGAAAGTTTACAAACAAGAGGAGGCCATTCAGCCCATCTTGCTCGTTTGGTTGTTAGTAGCTTATTGATCCCAGAATCTCATCAAGCAGCTTCTTGAAGGATCCCAGGGTGTCAGCTTCAGCAACATTACTGGAGAATTGGTTCCAGACCCTCACAATTCTCTGTGTAAAAAAGTGCCTCCTATTTTCTGTTCTGAATGCCCCTTTCTCTAATCTCCATTAGTGACCCCTGATCCTTGTTTCTTTTTTCAGGTCAAAAAAGTCCCCTGGGTCGACATTGTCTATACCTTTTAGGATTTTGAATGCTTGAATCAGATCACCGTGTAGTCTTCATTGTTCAAGACTGAACAGATTCAATTATTTTAGTCTGTTTGCATACAACATGCCTTTTAAACCCAGGATAATTCTGGTTTCTCTTCTTTGCACTCTTTCTAGAGCAGCTATACCCTTTTTGTAACAAGGTGACCAAAACTGAACACAATATTCTAGATGAGGTCTTACTAATGCATTGTAAAGTTTTAACATTACTTTCCTTGATTTAAATTCAACACTTTTCACTGTATATCCGAGCATTTTGTTGGCCTTTTCTTTGTTGCAGTGGGGTCCCAAATAGACAATTGAGCGCTGTGTTAAGACCCGCTGAAATCAGGTTTATTTAGTGGTGCAATCAGGAACATTAACAATTGAACACAGTATAAAAAGCAAAGTAGTCCTAAGTAACAACTGCGTGTGTTTAGACTGACACAGAAAGAGGAAATCAAAGAAAGAAAAGTAAAAGAAAAGAATGACTAGGATGAGTGAGGGGTATTTTTCTCTGTTGTACTCCATCGCTAAATTATTGTAGTTCACATTTAGAGGATACCACAGTGATAAATAATTTGCTTTATTTATGTATTCATTTAAGATTGAGTAGTTTGGTATGTAACTATTCTCAAACCACTATTTCCAACATCCTTAAATTTACAGTTTGGAGGTACTGTAGAGCTACAACTACATTACTACAAAAACAAATCCATAATTTTAAAAAAAATGATTTAAATAAAAAAATCTGATTTAAATCAAATAATTACGATTTTTTTTCTTTTTTTTCTTTAATTAAAAAATGGACCTTTTGAAAATCCTGCCCAATGGACCTTGTAGAATTGGGGTATTATAATGTGCTAATGTCCTAGAGTGGAGACACACACTTCCCAGAGTGTCTAACCACTGCACTGCAGAGCCAGGCTGGTTCACAAGAACAGCGTCAGAGCTCGTCTCACCTGTAGGGTTCAGAATCATCACAGCAGATGCAAAGCATGTTGGGAGTTCTGGTTTGATTGCTGTGACTCTGGGAATAGCAGTGGATTCATTACGTTGTTTTATGTTATTAGAATTGTTATTGTGTATTAACTGTTATTGGTTATGATGGTTGATGCTTGAAAAGTTGTTTTGAAAAACTTGAATATTTTGGGTGATCCTGATCATGTTTGTTGCCCTGAACAGGTGAAGCCAAAACTTCTGTAACAGTTTTTGAAGACATCAAAAGGAATTTGCAGAGTTCTTGGGATGTTCTCACTCAGGTTCGTCCAGACAGAATATATTCTCAGGTTACAGTTTAACTAACCAGCATATTACAGTTTTTGACTGGTGTTATCTGAAACCCATCACTATCTCTTACCAGCTTATAGTGGTCTTTACACAATAGATAGATAAACTGAAAGAAACCACATGGATATTTCAATTTTGGTTGTTTGTGATGCCAGTATTCATGTCTCACCGTTATGATTTCCATTGGAACTGTAGAAGATGTAAGTTCTGAGCTGTCCTTCTGTTTGTAGATGCGTCCAAACCATTTCCTATACTCCATTCTCACCTGGTGATAATGAAAAAGAATCAACAATATGCCAGCGTGACGTTCAGTCCCTAGGCTGGGGAATATGGGTTTCTATAACGTTGACTGAAAAGACTGATATTGTATTGACTGTGGTACCAGTATTATCAGTCACTCTGCAGAAACCCATTCAGCGTGCTTCCTGTCTTGGCAGTCATCATTGCACAAACCATTTTTGGGGATATAATGAAAAACAAATTACACTCAGTAATTAATAGATAGTTTGTGGAGTACAACAGACCTATGAAATGGGATGGGATGGAATGACTATTCAGGTGGGGTAAAATTGCTCACAGATACCTCACTTCCAATGCATTTATTCATCAGTCCCAGTAATAGCAGAGCAGTATATAATGGTCATTGCAACTTGCAGGACCAGTGATCCAACTCAAGGATATCCCTGCAAAATACTGGATAGTAGCATGGCATAGGTAGATGCAGACAATGGCTTCTTACCTGCTGGTTTAGCACACAGTGCACCAGGAAAATAAAGGGACCCTGCAGTGAGTTAATAATGACAAACACAAATCTGAAGAACTCCAATCCTTGAAAGAATCCCAGGATCCAACTACAGCCCATGATGAAGCAATGCGCAATGGCTTTGAAAGTCAGCAGTCTAAAGAAACACAAATCCACAGAATTAGTTTTTTATAATACAGATTGTTTTAACTTTCAACCAAGCTGAGACTCCTGTTTATATGGATGTATAATACTAACCAAAGCTTTAAAAACCTTTACTGATAATATCAATGCAAATGACTAGAACATTTGTTACTGCCCCTTTAAAAGTGTGCTTACCATGGCACACTAGCATTATCCCTGGTCCCCTGATGTTGTACTGTAGATCTTTTAGTTAGCTTGGGGTTTTCAAGATAGATTTTCCAAGGAAGCGCTAAAGATTCCTGGTACTTCCTGCACCATAGGTCACATAGTACAGTAGTATGCAGTTCTAGTGAATGTGATAGTGTGTGGATGATTTACAGATGGACACAGGAGTCAGACAGGTTTCTTTGACAACGCCACAGGCGCACATGATTTATTTAAACACAAGGGTGCCCCCTTGTGTTGGGGAGTCCTATACCGACAATGGTAAGTATGCTTCGTTGGTACAAGTCTGTTTAGGCACCCGCTGGTGCTGCAAAATAATAAGAAGAACAAAAAGCAAAAGCAAAAGAGAAAATAAGCACTATGAACAAAACTGCAAACAATAGTGCTGCTGTATGCAGCGTCTTGCAGCCTCCGCTAACCGATGAGTCTCAAGTGTCACGGATGCTGTCCTTTCCCCTCACTATCACTAGTGGGGTTGCCTAGCTCCCCGGAGCTAAACTATACTCAATGTGTCAATGTGGGTATGTCTCTCCAGCTAAAACAGGTGCCTTATTCCACCCTTTCTGTTGTCTGTGTCTCCTTGGTACGTTGTCAGCTCCTGGCTGTTTAACATTAGAACCGCCACGGCAGTCAGTTTGACGGTTTGAGGTTTTCAAATTTAAATTACTCTGCGTGTACTCCGTGCACTACACATTGTTGTGTATTGCTGGGGATCTTTATTTGGTCCTGGAATTCTAAAATAAAAAGAAACCCCTTTCCAACTGGCTTACAAATCTGTTAATTACGCAGCGCATCACTCCTGCACCTGTACACTGCAAACCACTTTGCCACAGGAAGATATAATCCCGCCCTCCATTTACAATACATGTTTTTATTTTGAATATAACCTACAATATTCTATTTTTTTATATACAAGCATGTTGTTATCTCTGCTGGACCTGGCAGCCATCAATTCATTCGTTTTGTACAAGGAATGCACTGGGGAGAATATCAGTAGATTTCATCTTGAAGCTAGCCACAGCGCTTCAGCAGAAACATTTCAATCGGAAAACTGTAAAGCTGCAGCAGCTCAACCTGGATTCTGTGCTGCACCGAATGAAACACGCAAGAGAAAACATATGTTACTTTCATTTTAAATTAAATAATTATTTCAATTTCGTATGTACATATACTTGTTTACACCTGTTTACACACTAGTTTCTTTTGAAATGTTTATTTACAGTTTTTCATTTTTTGAAGTAATATTTTATATGTGGCAAGTTAGAAAATAAACTTTTATGTTTAATTGTTCATTTAAATACGGCGTTTCGGCTGTGCAGATGTTTGATATGATGTGCTTGAATAAAACTTTCGAGTTGTATCCGATAGTTTGTCTTTCATTTTAATACTGATTTTGTTTAAAATGTAACTGTCTGTGGCAGTGTGCCCCGCCATTTTGTGTGTTATGTGTTATATTTTGCATGTGGTGTGTTAATGTTGGTGTATAGATATTGGCGCATGGGATATAAATGGGTCTGTGTAGCACAAGTGTTTTAAAATGTATAATTGTATTTAGGCACGGGGATTGCACAATCACTTCTCGTGCAGATAAAATGTGTTTTCAACCCACACCCCCACAGTACAGAAGATCATTAACATTAATTAGAAGGCAATTCATACGATGCTTACGCCCTGTTTTTGTATACTTTTGTATTCATATTTGTCTTTCAGTCTTGACATTTGTATCTCTAATTTGGTCTTTTTGTACATTTTAAGGTTTTTGTTTCCATGAAAAAGAAATGGTTCAATATTAATGATGTATCAGAGAACAGAATTCAGCAGCGTACTTCAGAAGTAGACAGAGATACTCACCTGGTGTCTTTCACTTTGGACACATCCGCGTTGAGGCCACACATTTGCGATCTTAAAGTCCAGAGAATTGCAATGAAGAGAATGGTGTTTACCTGCGGGGCAAAGATGCGTACAGTTTAAATCTCTGCAACACCTGTTCATTTTACAAAACTAGAACAAGCAATTATAATAACAGAATTCAAAGGGTCTATTCAAATGTACTGTGAATACCACCATTGTTTAAATATTAAATAAGGATACATGGAGTCTTGAGAGAAGCTTTCATTCAACACTGGATGAGCACGATGGTGCACAGGGGCAGGGCTCAGGGACGGGTGCTCATTTTCTTCTTGGCTCAAGTTTGTTGTTTATTTTTTCAGTGTTAAATAGTGGAGGCAGACGTCCATACCGTATGCCACTCTTTGTCTGTCCAGTTGTGATTAAAGTTGCTCTTTGACACAGGGTTATAGAGTGCATCATAATCTGTGGGTATGTGGAGGCTGTCTGTCACACTTGAGATTGTGCATACATCATGAACACGGCATGGATATCTACTTACAGCGATTGTGAAACAAACAGGACCAAGAAAACTCCAGGCAAATCCTCTGTCATGACTCAGCCAGCAACTGAGGAGCACAATAACGGTAACAATTACACCTACACTACCTTCCTTTGTAAAGGTTTATTTTTGCACTTAAAACCATAGGTTTCCTATCATTATACTATGCACTTATAATAGTTTACCCTGTTTTTTTAATATGCTTTGCCACGCTTTCACTGTGCTTTATTACACTGCTGTGCTTTTATAAGGGTTAGTTGCCAACAACAGGAACTGGAGCACAGTTTATACAAGAAAATACAAGCATACTACAAACAAAAAACAATTATGTCGTCAAAGAATAAAAAGCTATAACATTTGCGGCTGGTTTCACAGACCCTGATTAGCACTCATCTTGGATGACCTACTGTATTGTTATTTTAGGTCAGGTAGTCCACAATCAGTACTAATTGGGGTCTGTGTAACCAGACGTTAGATTGTTTGCTAGCTTGTAAGTTAATAGACACCACTGCTCTGTATAGCCTCTGTATATTCAACACACACATTTTGAACAATGCTAAACCCATTTGTAAACGTTAAGAGTGAACTAAGAGAGTTGTAAGAATCGTATGCTAATGATGGGGTTTAGACAATATAATGTTTGGTTATTACATTATCACACAGCACCTGTTAAAGATAAAGAGGTTGAATTAATACTCACAATTTGTTGGTCCCATACCCCCCTGGAAAGACTCCAGCAGACACAGCCATGATGAGAGCAGGAGAGCCATACCCAGCCAGCAGCATGTACCTCCTTCGCAGCCCCTGCCTGCTGCTGTACTTCACCACCTTCAGGTTTCTCACCAGCAGGTAGAGCTGCACTCCCTCTAGGCACATCCAGGCAAAACTGGCTGTGAAGAGGTAGTGCAGGAGCCCAGCTATGACTGCACACAGCACCTGAGAAAGGACAGGCAGAGGGGCAGGTCAGCTGAGGTTTAAGAGGTATACAGCATCCCGCGTGATGATACCATAGACTACAGAAAGGCAGGAGTGACTAGCTTCAATGTGGGACAAACGCAGGTGGTGAGAACGTTGGTTGATAGAAGTGAACGCATCCAGAAAAAGTCTGTCATTTTAAAACAAAACTGAGAATGTTACAGGCTGTTTCATTACAAAACAAACCATTTTAGGGCATCAGCCTGACTGCCCTTCTCTGCGTCTTCTTTTATTTATAGTGAGGTGAACTGAATAAGACACAGTATTCATGCATGGTCTAACCAAAACTTCCCTAGGCTTGGATTCTGCTATTTTGTCCATATAACTTAACATTCTGTTTGCCTTTTTGTTCTCCATACTGGTGAGATCAGACCACAACCCCGCCCGATTCACAAAGGTAACCACGTCAGGTTACCTTTCATTTGAGTGTGGTTGCAGGTTGAAAACTATGCTCCCTGTTTCTCCAAGTTTTTGTCATGTCTTACAAGTTATTCATTGTAGATGCTGATGTACTGTAACGGCAGACACTCAAGCAGGAAAACACCCCATCAGCTTTATGTGGAAAAGTAAACTAACCTTTAACCTGGCATAGCTACAAACTATACAGTCAAAGCTTGTGCTTTTTAAAGTCTTCTATTGTTCTGTTTCCCATTTGTTTTGTAACTTGAAAACCCCTCTGTATCAACACAACCACAACCCTGCACTGCAGGCAGTGACTCACCTTCTTTTCGGTTCTGGACACCCCAACTAGAAACAGGAAGTGAGCCAGGAAGAGACAGACACTCAGGTGCAGGTGAATGGTGGTGTTGGCTTTCTGGATCGAACGGCAGAATAGGAATGTAAAGATAGCCAGGCTGAGGCAGACCAGGGATGCGATCACTGCAATGTAGTTGATCACTGTCAAGGCAACATTTTCTTGCATCTGAAATAACACAATGACATTTTAATCAAAGTTTTGGAGTTTCTAAAAATGGCCACTTGGGAATATGTGAGGCATTCTTGGGATATACAGGGTGCGATTCGATGGGGGAGGTGGGGGGGATTTCCCTGGCTCTGCTTTTTTTTTTTATCCCTGGCTCTACACTTTCAGTTGTCATCCCGATAAAAGATTTTGAATTAACCATGATTTCTTCTGGAAATTTTAAACATTTAAAATTATAAATGTCAACGTCATTCAGTTGCTGTAATTCAAACTGTTATTTTTTATTATCATCGGAAGTGCATACTAATACTAAAGAAAAATAAATGACAGAAAAGACAGGGCACTAAAAATCCATAGTAGCTTTTTTTAAACAGCCCCAGAGCCAAAGACTGGAACTTTTACCTGCCGAGTCACCCGCTGAGCAGAGTGGAAAAAAGGCCAAGATCAACAACAATGAACTCCTGCAGATTAAGCTGTTAAAATACAGATGTTGTATTATGTTCCATTTATTGTTGTTACACTCTGTTCAGTTATCAATGAGGTTACGTGCAAGTACTTGTCATGAGTGTGTTTTAACATTATTTTAGTTGCTGTAACGTAGGTAGTTTTTGTTACTGCCTTTTGATACAGTCCCTATATGGTGGGGACAGTCTTGATTTCCCGCGTCCCAATGCATAGGAAGAAAGTCCTGATATTTACACATATGCCTATTATATGATAATATATATGATCAGCATCCTGCTGAACAGTTCCCAAATGTTGGCAAGTATGATCATATCCATAAAAAATAACTGCATTTATCCTGCATGATGGCAGATTTGGCAAATGTGTGATTCATAAAGATTTTTTTGCAGTTGATTTGGTATAAATAAGTAACTTAGTGATTCTCTTAACTGTTTAAATTGTGTACTTGCCATGAGGCTTGGTAGTTTGTCTATTTTATCCCCCTGTGACAGGATGGCTTCAGTGATGACGTCAGACCAGAAACACAGATTCAGGAAGTAGCGGGTGAGAGCTGAAACGCTACGGCGTTCAGCTTCTTTTATTAAATAATAAACCAAAACAAAAGATTTGAACAAACAAAACACCAAACACTAAACAAAAAGGCGCAAGGGCCAAACAAATAAACAAATAAGTATCGTGCTGGTGTAAACCAGCATGCTTAGCAGTTGTTCTTAATAGTTTTAAGCTCTCCTTGCTCACTCTCCCTGAGGGTAGAGAGCTGCAGGTTTATATACAATGACCATCTCCCGATTAGCAACAATTAATCAATGAATTAACGCGGGAGATGGTCACCGTCTGCACGAGTTTAATAAGGATGCGTGACTGTCAGCTAGTTAAATAATCAGTAGATGATCAGTCACGCATCCTCACGAGGTTTTTAAAATATTAAAACAGTAACAAATATGCGCCGCTTTTATCTGCGCTGCAAACAATAATACAAATATATATAGGGGCGGGACACTCCGCCACACCCCCCCACTGGAAATTTTACAAATCGCACCCTGTATACATATAGGCTCATATGGCCTGAGGTGAAGGTGTAAGGATATTCATGGTTTAATGACTGCAATTTGGTAAAGTTAAAATGTTGATCCCACTCAATGGCTACAAATTCATAGGAATTCACAAAACATGGCTCAGCTTGCACTTTGGCAAAGAGGCTGTGATACATGTGTCCCAATAGGCTCTATTCTCAAAACTGTAAGGATTGTTTAATGGAATATTTTTAAGGACTGTTTTTAGAAACATTGGCTTAAGTTAAACAGTGGTTTGAAAACAAAGTAAAACATTCTTTACAATTTTGTGACTAGGACGCAATGGCTTATATTTTTAAAACATTTATGCCAGTCTTTAATTAACTTAGATTTTGAAAGGAGAAAAATGCTGTTGATTTTAAAAATCTTAAACCAAACAACTTAAATACTACCATTCAAGTATATAATATTCATAAGTTGTTTGCTTTTCAGTTATGTCATTTACATTGAATTTTCTTTTTTTTTTTTAAATAGGAGTTAATTAAAGACAAAATGGACCAATGTGTCTTCAACTATCAGTTCAATTACTGATAAAACCTTATCGTTTTGTTATCGAACCAATTTTAAATATTACAAGTAAGTACACAATTGACTACTATTGACTTTCAAGATTGTATTCCGTAGTGCAGTTGCTGTGAAAATGATTTCTGTGTAAGGTAACTGGCTATAGACTCTAGAATACAGATTATATTTGCTGCTTCTTGCGATAATGAATGGGTTTCTTCTTCTAAACACGTACCTGTTGGAATATTAATATTTATCCAAGAACTACTGTTTCATTTGTGTGATGTAAATACCTGTGATTCGTCTAGTGCCATTAATAAAGCGAAGCTGGAGAGGTGGTCACAGCTGCACACAGTGTGTGTTTGGTTGGAGTGTAACTTTGTGCAGCCTTCGGTGGACCAAGAGCTTTCCTTCCCTTTGTATTTCCAGTAGACACATATCACCTCCTCTTTGGTTTTCCTTAACTAGAAAAAAAACATTGCAAAACCGTTAAACCACAAACTGTGTACATTATTAACCCGCTGTGTCTACAAGGACTTCCATAAACTAAACTGTACACTTTACACTGTTTACAGTTATGGATCACACCAAATTGAAAAACAAAGAACCAACTCAAAGACGTCAAATTTACATTCAGAAATTGTGTAATTAACCTCTGTAGAAATAAAACTGTGCTCTCCATCTAAAATGCAACACTGAATGCTCTAAATAAATGGTTTAAGTGAAAACAAAACAACTTAATAGAGTACCAAATGGACTTAGTGGTTGGTGTTTGAGTTTAGTTCAGAGAAACTAGATTCAGATGTCATTTCAGTTGCTTTTTTACATTTCTCTTACTAACGTATGGTGTTTGCCAGGCCCGTGTCGAGCAACGAGTAAAAACGAGTCCTTTGTAATGAGTATTTTCCTGAGTTCAATTAATACAGAAAGTTGATTAAATCAGTTCATGGTTTCAATACTGCCCATGCTGACAGTCAATCTCAAGTCTAGGGGCAGAGAGCCAATCCAGGGGAGAAGGAGGACGGGCCATCAGCTACTGCTTTCTTCCACTGTGCATTTTGTTAAAAAAGCACAGGAATAATAAACTATCCCTCCTGTAAGAGGACAGTGTTTTTATCTTTACAGAGGTAAGGGTTTTTTTGTGTTTCTTGTGCTGTTAAACAGGGTACTTTTTCTAGGAGTGTCTTTAAATTCAAGACCTTCATTCCTTGTTTTATTTGAACTCGAATAATCTAGTAGCAGTTGAAAAACATAACCCTTTTTAGAGTCCCAGTAGGCTTTGAATGGACAGGGTTTTTTTGCCAAAGATATTCAGTGTTATTTTCCCACCGTTTTGTGTGGGCTGTTTAAAAGGGCAACACATTTATTTGACCAAGCCTGTTTGTCACCAGACAGTATCACATTGCAAATGTTTCTAAACCATCTGTCTGTACATTCTAAAGGTTACAGGTTTGAGCTTTAATCTTGTTTTACAAAAAACTGCCATTAGCCTAACATTATCTTTTATTTTTTGAGTTGTCTCTCCACCTGCTGTGTATAAAAGAATACATCAAGGAACACCTGAAACCCCCCAAATAACTAATAAATAATAACATCTTGCAGATTTGTTGTTTTCTGTGAGCACACAAGAACCTCCCCATCACAATAACCCAATGGAATCCTCAAATAGCTGGTAAATTCATAATAATAGATATATCTTTGTCACAAAGACGGCCGGAGTGGGTGGCGTCAGACCAGATGCAGGAAATACACAGACAGAGATTTGGGGTTTTGGTTATGCTGAGCGCGTAACCGCGCTCAGCATTTAATAACAGAACAGAAAATAAAAGGTTGGAACAGACAAAAACACTGGACACGGCACTATACGCCAAAATAAAAGGACAAACAAAACTAACTAAACAGTGCACAGACAGACGAACAAACACGGTGAGTGAAAACACTTCTAATTACTTTACTTTACTTTGTTTTATTTTCTCCTTCTCTCTCTCTCCCGTTCTCCACTCACCGAACACCCAACCACGAGTGACTAAACGTGCATCTATTTATACTTTTTGTGCTGGGATTCAATTACTAATTAATTATTCACTTGAATCCCAGCACGTGAATTCATTACGTGCAACCCCGTGCCACACATTATACACATTTTATCTGCACGTGAAGTGATGTGCCATCCTCGTGCCTAAATATAATTATACACTTTAAACACACGTGAAACACAGACCCGTTTATATCCCGTGTACCAATCTATACACCAACATTAACACACGCAACATACAACACATAACACACAAAATACACACAGGGGCGGGCACTTTGCCACATATACCCCCCCCCTGTGCAAAGCACACATGGCCTCAACGGCCACCTCCCCCCTTAAATACCCAGCAGTCCAGGCCAAAGTCTCGGGCTGGGAAGGGAGGCTTCAGTGGGCCCATGGCTGGAAATGCTGTCAGCTCCCCTGCCGGTAGTGGCACGGCTGACAGCATGCTGGTCCCGTCCTGCAGCGAAAAAAAAAGCGGGGGGCAGGTGGTCCCCCGACCTTCCCCCTTCTTCGTAGCCGGCAGCTCCCTCCTGTGGGGCTCCGGCCACAAGAACTCCTGCAGCGAAACTGCTGCTGGGGAAAGTGGTCTCCAGACCTCGTCCCCCTTCTTCGTGGCCGGCAGCTCCCCTTTCTGGGGCTCCGGCCACCGTACTCCCTGTGGAGGTACGGGCAGCAGAGGCAGCTCCTGCTCCTCTGCTCCGGGCGGTGGCGGAAGCAGAGGCAGCTCCAGCTCCTCTGCTCCTGGCGGTGGTGGAGGCAGAGGCAGCTCCAGCTCCTCTGCTCCTGGCGGTGGTGGAGGCAGAGGCAGCTCCAGCTCCTCTGCTCCTGGCGGTGGTGGAGGCAGAGGCAGCTCCAGCTCCTCTGCTCCTGGCGGTGGTGGAGGCAGAGGCAGCTCCAGCTCCTCTGCTCCTGGCGGTGGTGGAGGCAGAGGCAGCTCCAGCTCCTCTGCTCCTGGCGGTGGTGGAGGCAGAGGCAGCTCCAGCTCCTCTGCTCCTGCCGGTGGTGGAGGCAGAGGCAGCTCCAGCTCCTCTGCTCCTGCCGGTGGTGGAGGCAGAGGCAGCTCCAGCTCCTCTGCTCCTGCTGGTGGTGGAGGCAGAGGCAGCTCCTGCTCCTGGCTCCTAGTGGAGGAGCGGTGGAGGTGGCGGAGGCAGAGGCAGCTCCTGCTGCTCTGCTCCTTGCGGTGGTGGTGGCGGAGGCCATGGGGCTGATGCTGGCCACTCAGAGGGAGGCTGTGGCGGCTGGGCTGGTGTGCGCCGTGCTCCCTTCAGCAGCATAAATAGAGGCTGCTGGGGGACACCAGCATCCTGCCCTTCTCCCCCCCAGAAAAATTCAGGGGGTTGAGCCTGCAATTCCTCCCCTTCTGGCTCTTGGGACGGCAGCGATGGCTCCTCCCCCTTTAGCTCTCGGGATGGCAGCAGCAGGTGCACCAACAGGCATGCTTCCTCTGCTGGTGTAGATGGGGACAGCAGGCATTGTTCTTCTGCTGGTGGAGGTGGAACCAGCAGGTATTCTCCCTCTGCTGGCAGCTTGGGTCCTAGGGCTGTGGGCGCCCGACTTCCCTCTCTTAGGGCTGTGGGCGCCCGACTTCCCTCTCTTGGGCTGTGGGCGCACCGACTCCTCCCTTTTGGGCTGTGGGCGCACCGACTCCTCCCTTTTGGGCTGTGGGCGCACCGACTCCTCCCTTTTGGGCTGTGGGCGCACCGACTCCCCCCCCCTCTTGGGCTGTGGGCGCACCGACTCCCCCCTCTTGGGCTGTGGGCGCACCGACTCCCCCCCCTCTTGGGCTGTGGGCGCTCGGGCTCCCCCCCACTCAGGCGTGGGGCGTTGGGCTCCCCCCACTCAGGCGTGGGGCGTTGGGCTCCCCCACTCAGGCGTGGGCGTTCCGGCTCCTCCCACTCAGGCGTGGGGCGCCTGGGCTCCTCCCACTCAGGCGTAGGGACGTTCGGGCTCCTCCCACTCAGGCGTGGGACGCCGGGCTCCTCCCACTCAGGCGTGGGACGCCGGGCTCCTCCCCGCTTGGGCTGTGGACGCTCAGGCTCCTCCCGCTTGGGCTGGGGACGCTCAGGCTCCTCCCGCTCGGGCTGTGGATGCTCTGGCTCCTCCCGCTTGGGCTGTGGAGGCAAAACCAGCAGGCATTCTTCCTCTGCTGGTGGCGACGGGACACAGGGCATTCTTCCTCTGCTGGTGGACCTGCTACCTGGGCTGCTGTTCCACTTATAATTGCCTCCAGGTAGCTGAGGACCAACCCCACACCTTCCTCCCAGGTGCTTAGGGTCTGTTCCCTCGCATATGCCTCCCATCGCTCACTGTCCATCAACCGCAGGAACCGGACGGCTACTGGTATCGACTGGGCCTCCAGCCCAGCATTTTCCCGGATCCAGTCCCGCAGTTTGATGGCGTCTTCTGCCATATTTCCTCTTTTTTATTTATTTTCTTTTTTTTTTTTTTAAATCCAAATATGCGGTTCCTGCTCTGGCCTGAGTCCTGGAGGCGCTGTCGATCCCACGCAGGACACCACGTGTCACAAAGACGGCCGGAGTGGGTGGCGTCAGACCAGATGCAGGAAATACACAGACAGAGATTTGGGGTTTTGGTTAAGCTGAGCGCGTGACCATGCTCAGCATTTAATAACAGAACAGAAAATAAAAGGTTGGAACAGACAAAAACACTGGACACGGCACTATACGCCAAAATAAAAGGACAAACAAAACGAACTAAACAGTGCACAGACAGACGAACAAACACGGTGAGTGAAAACACTTCTAATTACTTTACTTTACTTTACTTTACTTTACTTTACTTTACTTTGTTTTATTTTCTCCTTCTCTCTCTCCCGTTCTCCACTCACCGAACACCCAACCACGAGTGACTAAACGTGCATCTATTTATACTGTTTGTGCTGGGATTCAATTACTAATTAATTATTCACTTGAATCCCAGCACGTGAATTCATTACGTGCAACCCCGTGCCACACATTATACACATTTTATCTGCACGTGAAGTGATGTGCCATCCTCGTGCCTAAATATAATTATACACTTTAAACACACGTGAAACACAGACCCGTTTATATCCCGTGTACCAATCTATACACCAACATTAACACACGCAACATACAACACATAACACACAAAATACACACAGGGGCGGGCACTTTGCCACAATCTTGCAGATTTGCATTCTGCTCTAAGTGATCTCATCACACTTCATCACACTGTGTTCATTAAGCACAACCTCCATCTAAATAAACAACTGAAATCCACAAATAACTAGTCAATAAATAATAATACATTCCAGACAATCAAGAATGAAGCATTACATTAGGACTTCAAAACTATCATCTTTGTTTCAAAGACAGAAAAAATACAAATTCATTATTGGAGAAACAGATTCCAGAAACATTCAACATGATTTCAAACACCATAAGCAGTCATGTAAAAGCAATTCAAATGAAGCTACTTACTCTTATTATTTTGAAAACCTTGATTAGCTTTCATTAAGTGTTCTCCACCTACCTCATTGTGATGGAAAGTTAAATGGACTGGTTCTGAAAGTTTGTGGTGATTTCTGCCTATAGTGGCAGTAACCACTTGTGAGTTTAACTGGATAGATGACTGATTCTTGTAAAAGCTCCCATCCAAGACAGACTCCATCCCAGTGTATGAGGCAAACCCAACTGTTATCTGATCTGTGGACACAAGCAGTTTAGGATTGGGTTTTATGATTTTAAGGTTTTACCCAATATACTCCCATTCACCTGAATGGAATGTTTAAAATGTATGTCAGTAGTGACACCCCCCAGTTAGACTGTAAATACAGAATCAGAGCTATCAGTATCATGACTATCACCATGACGACTTGGTTTACTGTGTATGTAAATGAGGTACAGACAGACAGGTTCCTCGATTAATTCTGACACCCTCAATAACTTGTGTTCCTAATAAAGCGACCAGCCAGTGTAAGTAAGCAAGTGTGACATATGGACGTCTGACAGACATATTTTACAGCAATTGCACAGTGCTGTCTTTAGTGAGATACAAACATTGACAAAGTAAATGCAGAACTAACAGGGAATTGCTAGAGGTATATTATTAGCCATTACCTTGCTTATTCTCTTCGATAAGTTTTCCCAACTTAATCTCCAGTGTGTTTTTATTGGCTCGTAACTGTTCCTCTGATGTGTTGTGTTTGAATGGTATAATCAGCAACTCCATATCTTGAAGGAAAAGGCAGTTTGAAGTAAGGGAATTGCTAAGTGGGTTTCATATGAAAATAACATAAAGTTCATACCTGCTTGGTGGGTTTGACTGGAGCATCCTTTCCATGCCATTGCCATAATCCCATCATGCATCTTTACTTACCATATATTTTCAAAAATGTGAATGCATTTGTATGTTTGGGTACCCAGCACTTTCCACACTGTATATACCGCACCTCTGGAAAGTTTAATTGAATGTCTCCAAAAAGCACAGAGATTCCACAGGCGTGTATTTTTTATTAAATCTCCACTAAATAAGCTGCTACCTTCTGGTCAAAATATTAAGAACTTAAGAAAATATATGAACGAGAGGAGGCCCATCTAAAGTCATAGCAGCTGATTGATCTCAGAACGTCAAGACAGGTCTTGAAGTGTTTCTGCCTCAACTACGTAACTAGGCAGCCCATTCTATACCCTCACCACTCTCTGTGTGAAGAAGTGTCTCCTTTCCTCTGTCCTAAGTCTATCTCTACTTAATTTCCAACTGTGTCCTCTCTTCCTGGTTTCTGTACTGTGCTTAATTGGTTCAGGTTAACTACGTCATTCCCTTTCAAGATTTTAAATACTTCACTCCCCCTAACTCTTCTTTATTCTAGGCTAATAGATTCAGCTCTTCATAGCTCAGTCCTTTAAGTCCTGGAATTAGTCTGGTTGCTCTTCTTTGGACTCCAGGACAACAATGTCCCTTTGATCCTGCAGTGACCAGAATTGGACACAATATTCTAAGTGTGGTCTCACCAGTGCATTATAAAACCTCATCATAACCTCCTTGGATTGATACTCTACAGTTGTGTCTGTATACCCAAGCATGCTGTTTGCCTTGTTGATTGCTTCCCCGCACTGTGGTTGCTGACAGCGATTCTATTACAACACCAAGGTCTTTCTCTTGCTGTGCCTGTTCTAGTTCTATCACTCCATGTTCTAGTTCTATTGATAATGGGTAAAGGACTCCTCCTTACCTAGATTGTTTGAGCGCACATTTTTCCTTAAGAGAACATCTGAAGGCTCAGTCAACTGTAGCATTGCCCTCTCTACAGTCTCCAGGTATGATTCAGCTGCAACAGACTTCTCACCTCTGGTCAGTTTATTCCACAAGGAAGTGTTGTTCAGAGCAGAGCTTAAAACACCAGCCACTTGCTGAAAGAAATGGAAGTCCATTAATCCCTTAAGGGGGCATGCAAAATTACCTTCATTGTCTGAAAACGTACAAACTGCACACTGGGAGGCAGGGGGCTTTTATGAAGATTGAAATATTCCGACTCCTTCCTGCAACAATGCTGAAGCTACAATATGTCACACTTGTCAGAGTTCATGATATTCTTACACTTCATTGAGAAAAGGATCCTGAAACTGGCACACACTTTCTTCACACAGCACACAGAGTCTGTGGAACAGCATCTCAGCCGTGAGCTCAAATTATTTTTCTCAGTGTAAAATCTTTTCTTATCAGTTTCCTTTTTGATGAAATTTGTTTCTTAAAGCTACTGTCAAATGTTTGACTTGAAAAGGCTATGAGTTTAGCAATAAAATGTAATGGTATATATTAGTGTGATAATTTATATTTTTCAATGGCAGATTTCAAAAGGGTGTTTTCTTTTTTCGTTGTACTTTATTTCTGACCCGCTTGACGAGTTTCATCTTTGCACAGGAAGGGGTTGGGTCCACTACCAGCCAAAACTTGATCCCAAATTTGACAGGTTTATTTGACATGTATTGTGTCCAGCGACACCGAGCTTTTGTCAGAAACAGCTGCTTGTCCATGTAATGTTTTATGTTTAGCTTGAAACAGGCAATGCTGTTTTCAATGAAGTCGTTCCAAATTTCTGATGCCAAGGGAAATATATCTGTAGTTGCTCTCAAATCAAAACACAAAAATCACAAGATTTCTCGAAAAATTCTTGTAATAGTAATATTATAAGACAGCAGACTATATATGCTCACGGCTGTTCTCTAAGGAATTGATAGGGTTACAATAGAGATCTGGATAACACATATCTAGACGTGAAGAGCAATATTCTATTCAAATGCATACTGCTGTAAACTCAGTGGAGATAGAGATAACAAACTGGCTTGTAACATAGACTATGTTGAGACCTGTGATCTAACTGACTAAACAAGAAAGCAGTCATTCGCAAGGCTAGTGAGCAGGGAGAAGTGGACTGGCTTTATGTTCTTTAGTCCTGTGCAACAGAAGGTCCTGACAGCTCGTGAGGGGAGGGGGGGGGTTTAGTAAGCTGTGTTCAGCTGCACTGATAAGGGTAACTGAACTGTGATTCTGACCTGCAGCTGATATCCAGATATAAAGTTAATGGAATTGAAATTAGTGATGTGACAAAACCAGGCAGAGGAACTGTTTAGGTGACTCGATGTCCCGGTCTGTAAAAAAAACAAACAAAGAAAAGCACATATTACCATTTACCTTAACAGCAAAAGAATGGAAGCATTTGCTCTTTTTTTTTAATTTAGTAGTCGCCAATTGATTTTACCCAATGTTTCTCCCAATTTGAAATATCCAATTGTAGTTTAGGCTCAGCTCACTGCTACCACCCCTGCGCTCACTTGGGAGCGGCAAAGACAAACACACGCTGTCCTCCGAAATGTGTGCCGTCAATCGACCACTTCTTTTCACTCTGCAGGCCCACTATACAGCCAACCCAGAGGTACAGCGTCAGAGGACAACACAGCTCTGGGCAGCTTACAGCCAAGCCCGCAGGTGCCTGGCCAGTCTACAGGGGTCGCTGGTGCACGGCGAGCCGAGGTCACTCTGGCCGACCTAAGCCTCCCCTCCCCCTGGGTGGCGTTCGACAATTGTGCGCTGCCCCCTGGGAACTCCCGTCCACGGTCGACAGTGGAATATCCTGGACTCAAACCGGCGACCCCCAGGCTATAGGGCGCATCCTGCACTCCATGTGGAGCGCCTTTACCGGATGCGCCACTCGGGAGCCCCACATTTGCTTTTTTAACTTTGGGATGTTTACATAGGCACTCATTTCCAGTATGTAGAATCAGTGGCGGGCCTGTGTTGGAGTCTATCATACTTGTAGGACTTGTGTAACTTGAACTCATTTGTGCTCCATGACTCAGAGTAATATTACAGTTACTAGAAACCTGTGCACATTAAAAACCCAGCCAACAAAACATTATCCAATCACTTGTTAGCCCTGGTGTCTTTGCAGCCAATCATAATAAGAATAAGGAATTGGAAGCAAGTTAGGTTGCAGTGTAAACACACCCCCACACAAATCCAACTGCAGCTGTTGCAGTCCAAGTTTATTTTTTTTCCCTCTTTTGCATTAAGTTTTATAAGGAATAAATAATGTCAGCATGGTAAACAAGTAAGTAATTATTTCTCTTTACTACTATAAACCATGTTCTAAGCACTGTAGAAATACATTTCTAAAACTGCATCCTTGAAAAATACGTAATTTAATTCTGTTGAATCTCTGGAATAATCAAGACAGATTTCCAGTCTCGTACCACGTCTTTCACCATGTATTAATGCTTGTAGTATTTGAGAGGATCAGCGGACATATGACTAGATTGCTGAGGAAGTCAAGCGCCCCGTATTTATTTCTTTATTTATTTTGTATTAGATGGGGATTAGCGTTAGCCTTGACTGCGGAAATGGCTGCCACGATCCGAGTACTGGTGGAAAGCTGGAGCGTTGGAAGCTCTGGAGAAGTGCACTTGCAGATTTAAACAGTAAACTAAAGCAACTTTTGCATGCTGCAGTGGTGAGCAGATCTGAAGAGGGAGCCGATACTCAATTGTATAGATGAGGGCAAAAAAAAGAAAGGCAGCTTCTTGTGAAATTATCACATTTTCAACAGCTTCATTTGATACCTGCTGACAAAAAACAGAGACTCTGAATACAGTACCCGTACTTAATATACACCTCTCTGAATACAGCACCCCTACTTAATATACACCTCTCTGAATACAGCACCCCTACTTAATATACACCTCTCTGAATACAGCACCCCTACTTAATATACACCTCTCTGAATACAGTACCCCTACCTAATATACGCCTCTCTGAATACAGAACCCCTATTTAATATACACCTCTCTGAATAGCACTTCATTGTTTGGAGCAGTTTAGATGTTTTTAACAAACTGATCACCTACATTAATTGGAATATTGCAGGTTTTCCCATCTTGGATCTTTGTTAAATCTGAAAAAACAAAACAGCACGAGAATAAGTTACCGTGTAACAGGAACTAACACAAAATATAATTAGTGGAAAGTAGGGCTGTAACGAAGGGTACATTTTGACCATCAACGGTTCGGAACACATTACCGAACCAAGGTTCGAACCTTCAATGGCAAGAATTTGCATAATTTACTGGTCACCATAGCTACTAGTTTATATTTGATTGAAAATACTATTATTTTACAGGTAATCCATATGAATGGAAAAAAACACACATGTAGATTAAAAATACATTATATAGAACAGTAATCATGTTTTTATAATTAAAAAAAATAAATAAAAAATACACGTTGATGCTGCTTGTGATACTTCCTGATACATATACAGTCGTGTTGGACCATAATGCAATTATGCGATTATCGGTTATAAACTATCACAATAATCATGATTATTGGCTGAATAAATTGCGCAATATCAGCTGTTGAACAGTTTCACATTCCAAACGCAGATAGTATTGTAGCATTGTGTGGAAATGAAAGCAGGCTCACGCAGATATTGCCGGTTCTCGAATGCAGCGCTTGCTAATTTATTTTTGAACCCAAAAAGTAGGGATGCAACCTTTATAAAATCATGATTAATTAATACTTACACTTTATTGCTTGCAACATTTTTGCACAATGCAGGGTACCCCGATGTATCTTTATAACATTTATTCCCCTGGTCCCACTCATACTAGCTCAATGAAATACTTCAGACTGTAGATAAACACGGTTTCTCTGTTTTTTCTCTTTTTTCTGTCTTCTGTCATTCTGAAACCTGTGCTCTGTGCTGTGACCTTTCTTCTCTGTTTTTTTTTTTTAAGGTGCAGTGCTCCGTTTTTGAAATTTAAATGATTAGTGTTAGCGTGTATTTTATTTTATACTTATTCTACCATAACACCTCTCTTACAACGTCCTGTACACTAGGTATTCAGTGCATATTTTATTGAAGCAATACAACCACTATAGGTACACCCAGTGATTTGGCATATACCCTGCTCCATGGCACGGCAGCGGCACCATATAGAGTTGCTACGTATAACGATTTGGCAGTGGATTTTAATACAACAACTTTTGTTTAAGTGATAGACATTATACAAATCAAAAGATCACAGTTTGCATGTGAGTGACATGCAATGTGTGATTTATAGTATTCACACGTTGTCAAACGGTTTCTGTTAACAGAGAAAAAAAAGGATAAAAACATCTGACAGTGTGTGAATGCCACCTGACGAACCTTCAAGGTTTAGAACTACCTTCGAATTCCTGGCTAGCGAACGAACCTTCCAACCTTTGAACACAGCCCTAGTGGGAAGCGTATTCTGCTCTAGTAAACTCCAGTGAAAGGTGTCTTCTATTTACGTACCTTCACACCGTGTTTGATTGAGTATCCATCTCAATCCAGTATTAGGAAATAATCCAGTATTACAGGAGCAGGTGTAGTTGCCGACAGTGTTGGTACATTGTGCATTCGGACCACAGAGCCAGGGGGTTTGGGAGCACTCATCAATGTCTGCATGAAAATGCATTTGAAATTTCAGTTAGTATCCACTTTGTGTTTCCATTCCCAATACTCTCATTGTGCAGTCAGTTTTCCAGAGGTGAAAGTCTAGTGTACCGCTATGCTACCTAGCATCCTTATACTGCACAACTTTGGTTAAAAAACATTATAAAATATTAATATTTCATGCAATATTACTATTAGCTTCATCTTCACACTGTCCTGTGTGGCTTCAGTGGTAACTAACCCCAAGGAGACAGTCGCACGTGTGCAGTTTGTTGATTCGTCCGGTGCTAAATGCTCTGTTAGTTAGGATTAAGTTAAAGCTTATTGGTAAAATTGTGATTAAGGGTTAGGATATGCTCCTGTGGATGCTTCTGCAGTATTTGGTTCGGACAAACATGACACACATGAACACATTTGTTTTAATGCAACTTCCATATCCACAGAACATTTCTGGAGGGTTATTTAAATCATGTTGTTTCTAAGAATGAAAATGTGACCATGGGAAATTTATGACAACATGACGAGGTAACCCATTCCAACCCTCACCACTCTCTGTGTGAAGTATCTTCTCCTTTCCTCTGTCCTAACTCTATCTCCACTTAATTTCCAACTGTGCCCTCTGGTCCTGCTTTCTGTATTGTGATTAAAGTATTGGATAGGGTTAACTTTGTCAACTCCTTTTAAGATTTTGAAGACTTCAATCATGCCCCTGTAATTCTTCTTTGTACCTGAGATGTAGTTTAAAACCCTTTCTGTAAATCACCTCCTATTTCATCAGCAGTGACTGCTATGAATGTCATTTTTTGTATCGGAAGAGATTTTAATGTGATTTGTACTTGATCACATCAGGGAGCTTGAAACGTGTGGTTCATGTATCAGTTCTCATTAAAACAAGAGATTTGTTCGTCAAATAAATGAAGAAAGAAACAAATAAAGGATTTGTTTTACTCTTTGGAAAATATCATTTAAGTTTAATTTTTGGACCAGTTACACATATTTCACTTTTTCAAGACCTACACAGTGGTGGACCTAATGCAATGATAGTGTATCTGCGGGATAACTGAGCGTTGTGCTTAAATTGGGCATACAGTATTCCACAAAGTTTGCTGGCTGTGACAGGGTGGAAGCCCTGTACATGTAAATAGTGTGTGTTTGTATATATTGTGTGTAAATAAAGATGTATTATATTGTATTATGTTTGGCAGGGATGGGGGTTCATTCCATTCCTGCCAGACCCACGTTGGGAATGTGGCTGGGACTTGATTGAATAACTGATCATCAATCAAGTCCCAGCCACATGGTATAAAGGAAGCAACATTATTTTGACGACACACATATGTAACACCTAATACGTTTCAAGCTTTACAACATGTCTCCTTGGTCAGTTAGCAGATAATGACAGCTGGGTCATTCCATGTCAACTCAACCACAGCCTACACCTGAAGATTTTGATTTTGCTTATATCATGAGTTGTGGAAGATACAGATCAGGTATGAAACCAGGCCAAATATTTAAGCTGGGTGGTGACTATTTACTGAAATACATCCCCTTTAGTAGGGGGGAGGGAGTCAAACTTGAAATGCTTCTCGCTTTGGAGTGATTTTGAGGACCTACAAAATAGATTTAGTATGTCAGTAACCCTATGAATACTTCAAAATAAGTATCAGAGCTGTGGTATTGTGATGCTGGGGGTCTCAAAATAACATTCTAATCTACAACTGATCGGATAACATAAAAAGCTACTTAAACATACTTTCTGACGCTGGTCTAGAGACAAGGTAAATCATGTCTGTGAGAGGGCACTGTAATGAAGGCTCAATTCGAAGCTACTGGACAGCAAATCAACAGGAAAGACATGATTGGTTCACAATTCTGTCACCAGCTGGATCCAAACAACACCCTGCCTCCCTGCCACCCCGATTGGTGGTTTTCCAGCCAAATTTTGCTTTGCAAAGTTTTTAGTATGAAAAGCTTTTATAAGGGTTAGTTTACCATGGTTTGCTTTTTGATGTGCTTTTGCATACCTCTCTGTGCTTTGTAATGTTTGCCTATGCTTTACCACGCTTTCACTATGCTTTTACTATGAGAAACTTTTATAAGGGTAATACCAATTTGGAAAATTGTGTTATTATTGTGTAGCTTTTATGAATCTAGGATGCATTTTGTTAAACGGAGGAGTTTTATTTTTTAATGTTTATTGAATGGCATTCTATTAAAATACTAGCTTCCTGATTTATTTATGGTGTTAGTCTGTTTAATAAAAATATGCTTTGTGTAATTATTATTATTATTATTTTGTAAACTAAAATTTATTTCTTTTGAACCTATTTTTTCTCGATAGGTTTGTTTGTCCTTATTATAATTGACCATGGTACATTTGCACAGTAATTCTCCAGTTTGACCATGGTTTGCTCTGGGTTTTTTAATATGCTTTACCATACCTCTGTCTCTGGGCTGTAAAATACTTACCAATGCTTTACCATGTTTCCACTATGCTTTATTACACACTGCTATGCATTTACTGTGGAACACTTTTAAAATGGATAGCATTCTCACTTCTTGCCCCATGTCAAATTGAGCCTCTTACCAAAACACATCTGTTTGGCTTGGCGGTGCATGTATCCAGGATGGCAGTCACACCTGAAGGAGCCAGGTAGATTGATGCAGTCCGCGTGCTTACCACAGAGTCCTCTATTTAGCTCACACTCATTCATATCTAGAATGAAAACACATTGAGTTGCTGACCAATGCTTTCAAATACACTTTCCATCCAACCACTTTAATAAACCTTTTTGGTGTTTTGCTTGTTTTTTAAATGCAATCTTTGGATAAAATCCATCAATTACACCCTATCAATAAAATACAGGTAAACCAACTGAAAAGTGTGCCTTTTCTGATAAATATCTGCTCGTAATGGCTTCTGTATTAAACATAACTCAAAATGAAAAGAATATCTCTGAATATACTTGTGACAGGAATGGCTGGGCAGTGACGTCAGACAGAATCAGGAAGGTAAAAAGTCTCGCACACAAAATATAAACAAAACCCAGGTCAGGCTGAGCAATTGCCTTCACTGTTCCTAGATTATTATTAAGTTTCGTTTTCACTCTCTCTCGTTCCTAACACACCCACCACGAGCGCAGAGAGCTGCCGGTTTTTTATTCAGGTGACCATCTCCCGATTAGCAACAAATTAAATCACCTAATTAATTCGGGAGAAGGCCACCTTCTGCACGAGTTTTCTAAATACTGTGTGGATGGGGCTTCCCATCCACGCTACTAAATAATAACAAACAAACGGCTACGCCGTCACTTCTATAAACAAAACAATAACAAAATACGCGCCGTTTCGCCATCATATTTATACATAAATAAACAAACAAACAAATAAATACAAAATAACACGGACGGAGGGGGAAACCCTGTTCTAAAATAAACAAATCCTGTACAGGGCTGCTCGCCCTGTTACAATACTCTAGGATTATTTTTAAACAGGTTATCACCCCATTATTATCTGTTTTGTTTTTGTACTGTTTCAGCACTCTTGGATATTTGATATGTTTAAAAGTTACTAGTATATTTCACCTTTGAGAGTCTCTTAACAAGCCTGAGTAAGCCCTCTGTTTTGAGGTTGGTATAAAAATGACCACCAGAAGTGTGCACAGTTAATTTCCTTCCTCCTGAACAGGGAATTTGTCAGATTTTCCATTTAAATTTAGCCAAACGCAGATAGTATTGTAGCATTGTGTGGAAATGAAGGCAGGCTCACGCAGATATTGCCGGTTCTCGAATGCAGCTCTTGCTAATTTATTTTTGAACCCAAAAAGTAGGGATGCAACCTTTATAAAATCATGATTAATTAATACTTACACTTTATTGCTTGCAACATTTTTGCACAATGCAGGGTACCCCGATGTATCTTTATAACATTTATTCCCCTGGTCCCACTCATACTAGCTCAACGAAATACTTCAGACTGTAGATAAACACGGTTTCTCTGTTTTTTCTCTTTTTTCTGTCTTCTGTCATTCTGAAACCTGTGCTCTGTGCTGTGACCTTTCAACTCTATTTTTTTTTTTTAAGGTGCAGTGCTCCGTTTTTGAAATTTAAATGATTAGTGTTAGCATATATTTTATTTCATACTTATTCTACCATAAAACCTCTCTTGCAACGTCGTGTACGCAGTATGTATTCAGTGCATATTTTATTGAAGCAATACAACCACTATAGGTACACCCAGTGCTTTGGCATATACCCTGCTCCATGGCACGGCAGCGGCACCATATAGAGTTGCTACGTTTAACGATTTGGCAGTGGATTTTAATCTCTAGTCTGTTGAAAATATATGCTAATTTTCTCCAAAACGAAGCAAAGCTCAACAAAATACTTCAGAGTGGCTGAACATATTTTTGGAAACTGTAGATAAACACGATTTCTCTTTTTCTCTCTTTTCTGTCTTGTATCTTTCTGAAACCCGTGCTCTGTGCTGTGACTTTAGCGTATTGTGATGTCAGAACAGGAAGACAGTGGACACAGACAACCGTGCTGCGATAACACTGTGTAACAAATTTTTTTTTTTTTTTGTTCCTGGGTAGTAAGTGTTATTTCCTAATTGCTTATGCCTCAAAAGTATAGAAAATGGCTATTATTCCCCACAAACTTTGCTTTTGTGACCAGGACAGTGATATTTTGAAATTTACCTATTTTCCAGAACATTCCAGATAGATTCAGTGCTGAGTAAACTTGGAGTAACTTCTAGAACTTTCCAGTAATATAAATAGTAGTATAAATACAGGGGCCTTAAGCCCACCAGTTCAGTTTAGTTCCAGCTGCCTAAGTGGATACATATCTGCATTTTTCTGAGATGGCATCAAGAGGCTGCAAGCATCCGCAGACGCATTTTGAGACTTCAAAATGGTGGCATTCCTGATGGGTCTCCAAGGCGGTTTTACCAAGTTTCCCTGCTATCTTTGCCTTTGGGACAGCAGGGACACCAAGGCACTACCACAGGCGGGATTGGCCACAGCGGACCGAGTTCTCTGGGGAGGAACAACGTCAAGTGGGAGCCACTGGTGGACCCCGAAGGTGCTGATGCCACCACTGCACATCAAATTGGGCCTTATGAAACAATTTGTCAGAGCTCTAGATAAGGAGTCGGCAGCCTTCAAGTACCTTCAAGACTTCTTCCCTAAGCTGTCTGAGGCAAAGGTCAAAGCCGGTGTCTTCGTCGGACCACAGATAAAGAAGATCCTGGAGTGCAATGAATTCCCCAAGAAGCTCACTAGTGAGGAGAAAGCGGCTGGGAACAGCTTTGTCGCAGTGGTTCGGGGCTTCCTGGGCAATCACAAGGCCGAAAACTATGTGGAGTTGGTTGAGACTCTGGTGAAAAACTACGGCACAATGGGCTGTAGGATGTCCCTCAAAGTCCATATCCTTGATGCTCATCTTGATAAATTCAAGGAGAACATGGGAGCGTACTCGGAGGAGCAAGGCGAGCGCTTCCACCAGGATATACTGGACTTTGAACGCCGCTACCAAGGACAGTATAACGAGAACATGATGGGAGACTACATTTGGGGGCTGATTCGTGAAAGTGATTTACAGTATAATCATAAATCTCGAAAAACTACTCACTTCTAAATCTTTTGTAGTCATTTTTGTATTACTTTAGTATAAATACATGTTAATTTGGATTCACATGTTGTTTTTTTCTGACTTTATGTGAACGAAAAGACACAAATTCGCCCGTTTTCTCATTGGAAATAGGTAAATTTCAAAATATCACTGTCCTGGTCACAAAAGCAAAGTTTGTGGGGAATAATAGCCATTTTCTATACTTTTGAGGCATAAGCAATTAGGAAATAACACTTACTACTCAGGAACAAAAATTGTGTTACATAGTGTAATGAAAGCGCTGCGGTGATGAAAGCACTGCGGTAATGCTTGTGCCGGTTTATTATAAAATAAAAAAGGTTTAAACAGAAAACAAAACACTGAACAAACAATTGGCACAAACCTAAATCTCGGCAGTTCTAGTGTTAAAGTCAGCACGAGTAGCACATTGTCTGTTAACAGAGAAAAAAAGAAAAAACATCTGACAGTGTGTGAATGCCTCCTGTTGAATCTTCAAGGTTTAGAACTACCTTCGAATTACTGGCTAGAGAACGAACCATCGAACCTTTGAACACAGCCCTAGTGGGAAGCGTATTCTGCTCTAGTAAACTCCAGTGAAAGGTGTCTTCTATTTACGTACCTTCACACCGTGTTTGATTGAGTATCCATCTCAATCCAGTATTAGGAAATAATCCAGGATTACAGGAGCAGGTGTAGCTGCTGACATTGTTGGTACGATATTGATTCGTATTTTGTAATATACTTGTACTTACTAGAACTGAAGTCATTGTATTTTATCTTGCTCTTAATTGTATTAATACTTGTACTGTGATTCTTGAAATGTATACAGTATGTTTACGACTGTAAGTCGCCCTGGATAAGGGTGTCTGCTAAGAAATAAATAATAAATAATACATTGTGCATTCGGACCATAGAGCCAGGGGGTTTGGGCGCACTCATCAATGTCTCCATGAAAACGCATTTGAAATTTCAGTTAGTATCCACTTTGTATTTCCACTCTCATTGGGCAGTCAGTTTTCCAGAGGTGAAAGTCTAGTGTACCGCTATGCTACCTAGCATTCTTATACAGCACAGCAGTGGTTAAAAAACATTATAAAATATTAATATTGCATGAAATATTAATATTAGCTTCATCTTCACACTGTCCTGTGTGACTTCTGTGGTAACTAACCCCAAGGAGACAGTTGCACATGTGCAGTTTGTTGATTCATCCGGTATTAAATGCTCTGTTAGTTAGGATTAAGTTTACGATTAGTCTGATTAAGGGTTAGGATATGATCCTTCTGCAGTATTTGGTTCTGGACAAATTGACAATGTGACACTGCTGTGCTGATGATACACAGTTATATCTTTGTGAAACCTGGTGATATTATTACATCAGTCTTACTGGAGTGTATTATTGACATCAAAATTTGGATGTTACAAAATTTCCTGCAGTTAAACTCTAGTAATAGGTTCTCCGCAACAACATGACTTGTCAAAAATAGACTTGGGTGACTTAACTCCAAATTTAAAATCAGAGGTGAGAAATCTGGGTGTTATCTTTGACTCTGCTTTAAGTTTTGAGTCGCATATTAAAAGGATTACAAAAGTGTCTTTTTATCATCTAAGAAATATTGTCAAAATTAGATCATTTCTGTTATTCTCTGATGCCGAGAAAGTAGTCCATGCCTGTATTTCATCTAGACTGGATACTGTAACTCCCTGCTTGCTGGGCTAACTAGCTAAGCCTTGTCACAGCTACAGGTTGTGCAGAATTCAGCAGCAAGGGTTCTCACTAGAACAAAAAAAGAGAGCACATATAACTCCTGTGCTGGCATCTCTGCACTGGCTTCCAGTGAAATATAGAATTAATTAAAAAATTCTATTACTTATGTTTAAAGCACTAAATGCAATGGCACTAGTTTACTTGTCAGAGTCATTGTCACCTATTGGCCTCTGCGTGCATTGGGGTCAGCTGATAGTGGGCTGCTCTGCACTCCGATGGTAAGGCTTAGGAAGAAAGGAGAGGTTGCTTTTTGTGTTCGGGCTCCACAACTATGAAACTCTCTACTATTATTATTTGTTTATTTAGCAGACGCCTTATCCAAAGCGACTTACAGAGACTAGGGTGTGTGAACTATGCATCAGCTGCAGAGTCACTTAAAATTACGTCTCACCCGAAAGACGGAGCACAAGGAGGTTAAGTGACTTGCTCAGGGTCACACAATGAGTCAGTGGCTGAGGTGGGATTTGAACCGGGGACCTCCTGGTTACAAGCCCGTTTCTTTAACCACTGGACCACACAGCCTCGAGCATATCAGAAGTTCACCCACATTGCTACTTTTAAATCAAGGCATAAGACTCATCCTTATTATTTAGCCGCCTGGTTTTATTATGACATGGTTATTTTAACTGTTCTATTTAATTCTTTTTATGTGTTTTTTTTATTTTTGTGATTTTGTCTTAGTGGTTTTATAATATCTGTCTTTCTAATTGTGAACTTGTGTGTAGTGCCTTGAACCCTGTGGAATGAAAGGCACTCTCTAAATAAAGTATTATTATTATTATTATTATTATTATTATTATTATTATTATTATTATTATTATGGTAAATGCATAGTATAACAATTGGAAAAGTGGTGAAAATTTTTCTGAAATGCTCAAAAACATACCTGATACTGGAGTGGTCTTTGTTGGCGGTGCTTTGGTTGCGGTATCTAATTCTGTAAAGATGTAAGAAAGGGACATTTAAATTTATCATGCTTTTAAATGGGTTTCCTAACATGAAAAGGAATAAAGCAAGGTTTGTAAGCTACAAAAAAATAAGAGGGGTTTCTAAAATTACTCTTTGAAATATGTGCACATTACAAATTAAAAAAATAAGAGGGGTTTCTAAAATGACTCTTTGAAATATGTGCACATTACAAATTAAAAAAATAAGAGGGGTTTCTAAAATGACTCTTTGAAATATGTGCACATTACAAATTAAAAAAAATAAGAGGGGTTTCTAAAATGACTCTTTGAAATATGTGCACATTACAAATTAAAAAAAAAAAAATGACTCTTTTGAAATAATAAGAGGGGTTTCTAAAATGACTCTTTGAAATATGTGCACATTACAAATTAAAAAAAAGAGGGGTTTCTAAAATGACTCTTTGAAATATGTGCACATTACAAATTAAAAAAAAATAAGAGGGGTTTCTAAAATGACTCTTTGAAATATGTGCACATTACAAATTAAAAAAAATAAGAGGGGTTTCTAAAATGACTCTTTGAAATATGTGCACATTACAAATTAAAAAAATAAGAGGGGTTTCTAAAATGACTCTTTGAAATATGTGCACATTACAAATTAAAAAAATAAGAGGGGTTTCTAAAATTACTCTTTGAAATATGTGCACATTACAAATTAAAAAAATAAGAGGGGTTTCTAAAATGACTCTGAAATATGTGCACATTACAAATTAAAAAAATAAGAGGGGTTTCTAAAATGACTCTTTGAAATATGTGCACATTACAAATTAAAAAAATAAGAGGGGTTTCTAAAATGACTCTTTGAAATATGTGCACATTACAAATTAAAGCATAAACATCAAGCAAAGAAACAAAAGATCATTACCTTGAGAGATGATGAAAGCATAGCGAAGTGTAATAAAGCATAGTGAAAGCATGGTGTGGATGAAATAGCAATGTATAATATGTTTAAATGTATAAGTCCATCCTAAAAGTGTTTATATCAGGCACATTTCTTGTATCCTTCCCATGAGGATTACAATTCATGCAGACATTCTGTCTCGGAGAACCCCCACCGATGGACTATTAACTACCAAGCTTCAAAGAAACAATTGTTTATACTTCCATGCAACGCATTACTTCAAAGAAGCCAGGCCAGGCCAGACTTCACACTTTGATAAACAAAAGGACTGATTAGAATTAGGGCTTCTGCTTTTTGACTTTTACTAATTTCATTTTTCTGTGCTTATTTTTAGCTAGTTTCGAGTTTTATGTAAATCTTTTTTTTTTTTCAGGGCTTTTGCATTTTATATACCATGTATGAAATTTATTGTTTTTGGTTAATTTCCATTTTTGTTTTCTATCACAATATCTATTAACTCAACAGTACCTGCACACACTTCAATGTACCTTCTTTCCTTTGCTGTCTTCAGCAATGAAATCCTTATGGTCACAGCCATATTCTTCCTGGGTTTTTGTGTGTTTAGGCATTTGTTTACATTTTGTCACAATTTGCAATTCTGTTTTAAATTCCATGAGGGTGTAAATACTCCCTATCGTTGTACTGTAATATAGCTTAAAATCTGGCGAGCAAGAACATCTCATTTTAAACTTCACAAGCGTGTTACAATCCTCCAATAAAACATGTAGGAATGTGCTGCCACTCAGTAGTTGGGGTGGGTTTAAAGTATTCAGAACTAATCAATGCGAGAGTCAGGAAGGAGGACATTGCCCAACTGCACTGATAGTTTTTTCTGTAGGTTACTGTATTTCATTGTCGCTGGAAAAACGGTAAAGTGAAGTAACCATTTCCAGTGTTTTTCAGATGTTTATGGTATATGCACTGATTTCATTTTTTGTTTTGTTTTGTTTTACTGATTTTTATGGGTTAAAACTGAAAATCAGAAGCCCTAATTATAATCAAAACAGATGGTTCTGCAGCCAGTGCTAGGGGAATGCATGAGTCAACTATATTCACAAGGTGACAGTTAAAATGCTTTTCTGTCTAGAGATCAGAAGACATCAGAACATTAAAGGATCATTTAAAATTCCAGTGAAGGTTTTTAGAATTAAGGACACCAGCACTATCTGGTGGAAGATGGAGTTTGTATTGAACTGGTGCTAAAATAGATGTAATATTGAGACAAGAATACAGAGCTTTAATATATATATATATATATATATATATATATATATATATATATATATATATATATATGAACGGTTATATTTAAAAAACATTGTAAACTTGGGATATGAAAAGCATTATTAGATTAATTGACAAAAACGAAATTACCTTTAATAAATTATGACGTTTTAAAGACAATTGTTTAAAGCATACTGACATATATTTAGTATGTTAAGGAACATTGCAACTTAAACTAGAAATAAAACCAGTAACTGCTGGAAAAAGAACCCTGTATCTATTAAAGACAAAGGGCAACTTTCTTCAAGTTAAATTCTTCAAAACTGCTAAAGCTGTGGTTATGAAATCACCTTGCTTCAGAAGTAACACATGTTTGTACTGTGCCAGAGTTCTGACAATGCTCATATTTTATTGAATTTTGTAATTTCTAAATAAACAAAATGTTTTTTTTTTTACTGTTCAAAGATGTGTCTGTTTATTTTTGTCTGAACACTGCTTTTTATTAAGATACAATAATCAATTGAAATACTTATAACTGTGTTCAAATTTAATTTACCCCTGAAAATTTCAAATTAAATCTTAAAATATACCTCACAATGGTAAGCATTGTAAAGCCCAGAGGGTATGGTAAAGCTTTTTAGAAAACATGACAAACCATGGCTAACTATGGTAAATGGAGAGTATTACATTGGGAAAGCAGTGACGACTGAAATCAGTGCATATCCCAGTGTGGTCCAGTGGTTAAAGAAAAGGACTTGTAACCTGGAGGTCCCCGGTTCAAATCCCAACTCAGCCACTGATTCACTGTGTGTGACCCTGAGCAAGTCACTTAACCTCCTTGTGCTCCGTCTTTTGGGTGAGACGTAGTTGTAAGTGACTGCAGCTGATGCATAGTTCACACACCCTAGTCTCTGTAAGTTGCCTTGGATAAAGGCGTCTACTAAATAAACAAATAATAATAATAAGGGTATCTACAATGCTTGCTAAGTATTCAAGCAAAAACTGCTTCTGAAAAGGCTCCTCAAGGGTGTGATGGAGTGGGACTAGGGAAGCAAATTTTCGCAGAATCATAAGCAGGGCAAATGATCACCACAGCAGAAACAACACACAAGAGGCTATTAATCAGGTAACACATGAAATATTAGGAATATGTCAATAATATCTCTTTAATGGAGGGTGTCAATACTTATTTGCACCACTGTTAGCAATACATTTAGTTATTTTGGTGGTTGTTTTTTTTTTCTTTAAATCCAAGATTGTTGTAGTATACTAAGCTGTACGTTGATTTCCAGTAATAGGGGGTGTCTGTGATGGGGAGAGCCTTGTCACTGGTTTGTGAGTGCATGTGTGCCTTTATGGAAGCAGCTGGGATGCACAACAGGAGACGTGTTGCTTAATTATTATTATTATTTTTTAGTAAATTAAAAAAGATTTCTGTTGAACCTATTTTTTCTCAATAAGTTTGTTTGTCCTTATTATAATTGACCATGGTACATTTGCACAGTAATTCTCGATTTTGACCATGTTTATTTATTTCTTTATAATATGCTTTACCATACCTCTATCTCTGCGCTATAAAATACTTACCAATGCTTTACCATGTTTCCACCATGCTTTATTACACGCTGCTGTGTGTTTACTGTGGAACACTTTTAAAAAGGACAGCGTTCTCACTTCTTGCCCCATGTCAAATTGAGCCTCTTACCATCACATTTATCTTTCTCATGGTACTGCATGTATCCAGGATGGCAGTTACACCTGAAGGAGCCAGGTAGATTGATGCAGTCCGCGTGCTTGCCACAGAGTCTTCTGTTTCCTTCACACTCATTAATATCTACAATGAAAACACATTGAGTTGCTGACCAATGCTTTCAAATACACTTTCCATCCAACCACTTTAATAAACCTTTTTGGTGTTTTGCTTGTTGTTTTTAAATGGAATCTTTGGATAAAATCCATGAATTATGCCCTATCAATAAAATACAGGTAAACCAACTCTAAACTGTGCTTTTTGTGATAAATAGCAGCTCGTACTTGGTTCTGTATTAAACATAACTCAGAATGAAAGGAATACTAAATATAGTCTCAGATTATCTTTAATCAGGTTATCAACCCATTATTATCTGTTTTGTTTTTGTACTGTTTCAGCACTCTTGGATATTTGATATGTTTAAAAGTTACTAGTATACAGACGTGCTCAAATTTGTTGGTACCCCTCCACAAAAAACGAAGAATGCACAATTTTCTCTGAAATAACTTGAAACTGACAAAAGTAATTGGCATCCACCATTGTTTATTCCATATTTAATAGAAATCAGACTTTGCTTTTGATTTTTTATTCAACATAATATTGTAAATAAGAAAACAAATGAAAATGGCATGGACAAAAATGATGGGACCCCTAACCTAATATTTTGTTGCACAACCTTTAGAGGCAATCACTGCAATCAAACGTTTTCTGTAGCTCTCAATGAGACTTCTGCACCTGTTAACAGGTAGTTTGGCCCACTCTTCCTGAGCAAACTGCTCCAGCTGTCTCAGGTTTGATGGGTGCCTTCTCCAGACTGCAAGTTTCAGCTCTTTCCATAGATGTTCGATAGGATTCAGATCAGGACTCATAGAAGGCCACTTCAGAATAGTCGAATGTTTTGTTCTTATCCATTCTTGGGTGCTTTTAGCTGTGTGTTTTGGGTCATTATCCTGTTGGAGGACCCATGACCTGCGACTGAGACAGAGCTTTCTGACACTGGGTAGTACGTTTCGCTCCAGAATGCCTTGATAGTCTTGAGATTTCATTGTGCCCTGCACAGATTCAAGGCACCCTGTGCCAGGCGCAGCAAAGCAGCCCCAAAACATAACCGAGCCTCCTCCATGTTTCACTGTAGGTATGGTGTTCTTTTCTTTGAAAGCTTCATTTTTTCGTCTGTGAACATAGAGCTGATGTGACTTGCCAAAAAGCTCCAGTTTTGACTCATCTGTCCAAAGAACATTCTCCCAGAAGGATTGTGGCTTGTCAATATGCATTTTAGCAAATTCCAATCTGGCTTTTTTATGTTTTTCTGTCAAAAGTGGAGTCCTCCTGGGTCTTCTTCCATGGAGCCCACTTTCACTCAAAAAAAAAGCGGATGGTGCGATCAGAAACTGACGTACCTTCACCTTGGAGTTCAGCTTGTATCTCTTTGGCAGTTATCCTTGGTTCTTTTTACCATTCGCACTATCCTTCTGTTCAATCTGGGGTCGATTTTCCTCTTGCGGCCGCGCCCAGGGACGTTGGCTACAGTTCCATGGACCTTAAACTTCTTAATAATATTTGCAACTGTTGTCACAGGAACATCAAGCTGCTTGGAGATGGTCTTGTAGCCTTTACCTTTACCATGCTTGTCTATTATTTTCTTTCTGATCTCCTCAGACAACTCTCTCCTTTGCTTTCTCTGGTCCATGTTCAGTGTGGTGCACACAATGATACCAAACAGCACAGTGACTACTTTTCTCCATTTAAATAGGCTGAATGACTGATTACAAGATTGGAGACATGTGTGATACTAATTAAAGAAACTAATTAGTTTGAAATATCACTATAATCCAATTATTTATTATCTTTTCTAAGGGGTACCAACAAATGTGTCCAGGCCATTTTAGAATATCTTTGTAGAATAAGCAATAATTAATCTCTTTTCACAGCTTCTTTGCTTTATTCTATGACATACCAAAGGCATGCAAGTATACATGATAAAATAGCTTTTAATTTCATCACTTTTCAGGAGGAATGAAGCATTATTTCAATGAGCTGTAAGGGTACCAACAAATTTGAGCACGTCTGTATTTCACCTTTGAGAGTCTCTTAACAAGCCTGGGGTGACCACCAGGGGTGTGCACAGTTAATTTCCTTCCTCCTGAAACAGGAAATTTGTCAGATTTTCCATTTCATATGCTCTCTAAATTTATCTTGTAGAATCCAAGTTGCCAGCTCATTTTCTGTATTTCTTGATTCCAATGAAATCTCGTGATGTGGTGACATTTCAACTGTGCTGGCCACACTCCCCCACCGGTGAAAACAAGAATCAAATGTTTGGAATGTTCTTCATAGTAACTTACCAGCACATGAACCATTTGACAAGGTGAATCCAGCTTTACAAGAACTGTCTGCCAAGGAACAGCACCAGAGCAGCAATCCCACAATGATACCTGAAGACAAGGAAATGGAAAGCACGTTTAGACACACTAAAAAAAAAAGTGTATTATCAATAATTTGTACTAATAGGAGTCTAAGACAAATGCACACTGTCGGTTTTTATTGAAGTTACAGTAACACTTGAATCAATTACAGAGCAATGAAAAGTATTATACATTTAAAAGCACTTTGTATCTTAGTGGAAATCCAGTTCTAAGTGAACGTTTAGAAAGTATACATTTTGTCCTCAGCATCAGGTTATTGAGCAAACCGGGCACATTGACGACTTGCATCCAGTTTGCTGTTCATAGGCCTTAATCTTTCCCAGTTTTTCAAATTGGTTGATAAAGTGTTCACAGGAATGTTGAAATCTGCAGCAACATCTTTCTTTTTCTTGTACAGTGGTGGATTATCCACCGCTTTCAACACCTCCACTTTTGTCTGCAAGGGTGTGATGGGGTACCCCCGCTCCTTTGTGTATTTTGTATAGTGTGGGTTATGTAGCACAGGTGATTTAAAATGTATATTGGTATGTGGGCACGGGGATTGCACAGTCACTTCATGTGCAGACTGTGCCAGGGCCAGATTGAAGTCCTGGCACAGCTGCTTAAGAGAGGCGCGGTTCTCACATTTGGGGTTGGTGTTCAGAGTGGAGAACGGGAGAGAGAAGGAGGTACAGAGAAAAACTAAAATAATAACAATTGCTCCTCGTGCTGGAAGGACCAGCGCGGTACTTGTTGAGTGGCAGTGTTTTGTGTTTTTGAGTTATTTTTGTTTAAACCTTTATTTTGCTCGGTGAGCTGTTTTGTGAAAGTGTTTGGTTTTGTTTCACTGTTGTTTTCATTTGTTTAACACTAAAACTGCCGGATTTTCGAACTACCTAGAACCACCACACGGGTCATTTTGACCCATACATTTTTAAACTGCATCGATATGAAAATGAAGGTATTGACAATGTCGACCCGGGGGGCTTTTTCGACCTGAAAAAATAAACAAGGACCAGGGGTCACAAATGGAGATTAGATAAAGGGGCAGTCAGAACAGAAAATAGGAGGCACTTTTTTACACAGAGAATTGTGAGGGTCTGGAACCAACTCCCCAGTAATGTTGTTGAAGCTGACACCCTGGGATCCTTCAAGAAGCTGCTTGATGAGATTCTGGGATCAATAAGCTACTAACAACCAAACGAGCAAGATGGGCCGAATGGCCTCCTCTCGTTTGTAAACTTTCTTATGTTCTCCTTATGTTCTTATGAAAGACAAACTATGGATACAACTCAAAAGTTTTATTCATGAACATCACATCAAACATTTGGACCACAGAAACACAGTATTTAAATGAAAAAATAAACATACAAGGATTTATTTTCAAAATGAGCGCATATACAGCATGACTACAAAACCAGTGGGTGACCAGTCGTCCCGATATTAGGGGCTTTGTCCCGCGTCCCGATCGAGGTACTGTCGGGACGCTATTTGTCCCGATTTTTAGAATAAACGTTGAAAACCCAGACGTGAAATGTGAAAATTTTATTTTCTCGTTAGGAAATATTGTATATGTGGCTGCTGTACTGTCTCACGGTGTAACAGCATACTCTACTGGTTTAGGGCGTGTTGTTTGAGTGAGTTGTTTGCATTGCATCTTTGCGGCTATCCAATCACATTAACCTGCAGTCAAATGATGCGGTATGCGTCATGTGTTTTTCTTGGTGCGTGTGCCTGTGCATCCGGTTTTACTGGCGAAGTGTCATGATGGCTGGTGTTGTTGATGAGCCTTTCACTAAAAAGTGTATCACTCTATATGTTTATTTGTTGTATTTAATTATAAATTGCACTTCTCACACACTTGTAAGTAAGATGACCAGTTGACCACTCTGTTGTCCTGTCCTCCCTTGCGACCTGGGACACTCCGGCACTGCTCTTGCCTGGTTCTCCTCCTACCTCTCCGAGTGCACGTAACCGGGTGTCCTGGCGTGGCTCACCCTCCGCCTCTTGCTCTCTTTCGGCAGGTGTCTCCCAAGGCTCAGTCCTGGGACCCCTTCTGTTTTCTCTCTACACCCATTCCCTGGGTCCCATCATCTCCTCCCATGGCTTCTCGTATCATTCTATGCTGATGATGCCCAGATCTTCCTCTCTTTTCCCAGTGCTGGCTCTGACATTTGCTGCCGTATCTCTACCTGTCTCTTGCCATCTGCTCCTGGATGCACTCACATCATCTCAAACTCAACCTATCCAAATCAGACCACCTTTTCTTCCCCCCCCATCCTCCCCCATCGCTGATCTCTCTATCTCTATTCTGCTTGAATCCACCCCCTCTCTCCCTCCTCATCCACCAAGAACCTCCAGAGCCCACTCCTTCTCCACCCTTGCCCCTCAGTGGTGGAACGACCTACCCATGGATATCAGGACTGCTCAGTCCCTGACCAGCTTCCGGCGCCTCCTCAAGACACCTGTTCAGACAGCATCTGTAAACCTCAACTCTCGACTATACTGGACTTTATGGCACCCAATTGTACCAGTTTTGCATCAGCTGTACCTGCACTAAACGGCTCCATACCTTGCCGCATTCAACTATTATTATTATTATTATTATTTATTTATTTATTTATTTCTTAGCAGACGCCCTTATCCAGGGCGACTTACAATTGTTACAAGATGTCACATTATTTTTTACATACAATTACCCATTTATACAGTTGGGTTTTTACTGGAGCAATCTAGGTAAAGTACCTTGCTCAAGGGTACAGCAGCAGTGTCCCCCACCTGGGATTGAACCCACGACTCTCCTGTCAAGAGTCCAGAGCCCTAACCACTACTCCACACTGCTGCTCCTAAATATAATTAGGAGACTTACCCACTGCTCCTGCCTCCACCTCCAGGGGGAGACTACCCACTGCTCCCACCTCCACCACAAGAGGGAGACTACCTGCCGCTCTTGCATCCACCGCTAGAAGGAGACTTCATGTTGCTCCTCCCTCTACCACAAGAGGGAGACTACCTGCTGCTCCCACCTCCACCGCTAGAGGGAGACTACCCGCTGTTCCCACCTCCACCACTGGAGAAGATTACCTGCTTCTTCCGCCTCTACCGCCAGAGGAAGATTACCCACTGCTTCTGCCTCCACCACCAGAGGAGCTGGAGCTACCTCCTGAGGGTCTGCACCTGTCATCGCCTTCTGAGGGTGTGCGCCTGCCGTCACCTCCCGAGGGTCCACACCTGCCGTCGCCTCCTGAGGGACTGCTCCTGAGGGACTGCTCCTGAGGGACTGCTCCTGCCCTGTCCTGCACTGCATAGGGCTGCAAAGCCTGCATCGTTCAGGGAGGTCAGCGCACAGTCGCCCGTGGAGTCCTGCTCTCCGTTGCCCAGAGAGGCCAGTTTGCCAGCACCCGGGGAGGCCAGTTCGTCGTCACCTGGGGATGCCTGCACGTCACTGCCCGGGGATGTGTTGTTTCGACAAGAGTCAGTTTCACTGCCGGAAATTCTGTGGCCGGAGTCCAAGAAAAGGGGGTGGAGGTGGGGAGACCACACCCACCACAGCCCGGACCACCACCCCCTGTGCCACAGCCTTGGGGTTGGATCCCTCAACCTGGGCTCCTAGTCACCCAACCTTCGTGTCTGGACCTATGGTCACTGGGCCTGACTCACAGGTTGCGGCACCACCAGGCACAGTTGGTCGCCTGGTCTCCTGCTCCTCTCCCTCTGATAGCCAGTCACCTTGGCTCGCATCTCTGCCTGGTGCTGCAGCCGACTGATTGCTTGCCTGCGCTCCCGACGCCCCATTCACTGCGCCTGGGTCCCCTGTTGCTGGGTCTCGGTCCCATCTTGAAGGTGTTGGACTGTGGACCAACCTTCCCTCAAGAATGTTAGAAGGACAGTAGGGGACTTGAGGGAGGGTGGTTGTGTTTTAAGGGAGGGGGGAGGTGGCCGTTGGGGCCATGTGTCCAGGGCCCTGCTTGTAAATATTGTATTATAATTAGGGCTTCTTTTTTTGGGGTTTTATTAATTGAATTTTTCGGTGCTTATTTTTAGCTATTTTCGAATTTTATGTAAATCCTTTTTTTCGTGTCTTTTGTTTTTGATATACTGTATGAAATTAGTGTTTTCGGTTACTTTCCAAAATGCTTGAGCATTTTTTGTGTGTGTGTGTCAAAATATGTATAGTAACTCGACAGTACTTGCACACTTAAGTTGTACCTTCTTTCCTTTGCTGTCTTCCACAACGAAATCCCGATGGTCACGGGCACATTCTTCTGGGGTTTTTGTGTGTAGGCATTTTTGTACTTTTCGCCACTATTCTGTTTCAAATCCTCCGTGTCTTAACTGTAATACAGCTTTAAATCCCACTAACAAGCCTCCATCCTGATTATAATCTTGTTTTAAATCTAGCAAGCGGAGTCTCCAATAGAAATGTAGGAATGTGCTGTCACTCAGTAGTTGGGGCGGGTTTAAAGTATTCAGAACTAATCAATGATAGATACAAGTCGGGAAGGCGGGACATTGCCCAGCAGCACAGGGAAATGTATTTATTATTATTTTTGTAGTGGGTTTTATTTTTTTAAATGTGAAAAGGGTAAAGTCAATGTGAATAGATTAACCATTTCCACAGTTTTTACGGTATTTTCCGGTGTTTATTGGCTATCCACCGATTTAATTAGTGGTTTGTATGTTGATGGTGGTTGGCAGGGATGAGGTTAATTTCCTATCCCTGCCAAATACATGTGAGACTGTGGATGGAGCCTTAATTGAATTATTAATGGTTAATTAAGCTCCAGCCACATGGTATTTGAGAAGGGGAAAAACCTTTGGTTGGGAGGAGGGAGTTGGGTGAGTGTACACTGTAAGTGTTTGCTGTTATTATATTGAAACATTGTAGTGATTGCTAATGCCCAGCCTACAACTGTTTAGTCTTTTGTTTGAACCTTTATTTTGGCCCTTGAGTCTGTTATTTTGTTTCTGTGTTTGCTCATGGTGCTTGTGACTTGTTTTGTTAACCCTTTTTATTTTGCTCTGTGAACAGTGTTTTTCTTGATTTAGTTGTGTAAAATAAATGCACACCCCAGCGCTTAAACCCGCAGTTAATCTCCTTCATACCTCCTGACCACCTTAGACACCCGGCTATCCTGTCACAACAAGAAATTGACAACTGCTCTAATTTCAGCAATCTCGTTTGTTTTTTACGTGCTGTGTGTATTCAGTCCATGATGATATTGCATCTTCGAGAATGCACCTGGGTTCTAAGAATCTTGTGGCACAGAGCAGCAGGGGCTTTATACCCAAAGAAAAAAAAAATCTACCAATATTGAACAGTTCTGTTCAATTTACCTGTGGAAGATATTCTTCAGCACTGTGGCACAAAGGTTGTCAACCTATCTATTGAAAAATCAGGCTTTCCGGGATGCCTGGAGCATGTGTGTGATCTGGCAACAGATTCAGTCTGCAAAACAGGAGAAGGACCTCCATGTAACATTCCTGAATTCAGCTATTGCATATGGTTCAGTGTTTCATAAGCACCTTCTGGCTGCCTCTGAGTTCTATAGTGTACCCAGTACTATAACAGGGTTAGTGAAAACTCCAGAGATTACCACTACTTGGCAGTTTCTCAAAGTTGGCATCATGGCAGGTTGCACCATTTCTACACTGTACTATGGCAATGGAAGTCATTATTAGGGCCTCAAAATGGGTAGTCGGAAGAAAAGATGCAAAGGCTGTGTGACAGGGTAGCGTTGCAGGGCACAGGTGGTATCGGCAGCGACAGAGACTCAGAAACAAGGAAGCTGCAGTTTAAGTGTGGCTGCGCATTTTAATAAACAAAATAACACAAAGTAAAAACTAAATAGAACAAAGGTTTAAACAAAAAACAAAACTGTTCAGGCTGGGCAGAGCCTCCACTGAACTTTATCAAACCAACACTACAGACACTGTTAACTCACCAACTCCCTCCACCAAACAAAGGCCTTTTCTCCCTTTTTTATACCATGTGGCTGGAGCCTAATTATCATCAATTATTCAATTAGCTCCAGCCACATTCTCACATGTATTTTGTCAGGGATAGGACATGAACCCCATCCCTGCCAACCACCACCAAAACACCACAAAACAATATTATTTACAGACAGGGCCCTGCCCTGCCACAGACAGTGAATGCATGAGATGGGACAATGTGGAACAGCGTAAGATTGGCTGGTGAGATCTGTGGACGTCCACATATGTTCTTCCATCACTGCAGAACCTGAATGTGTGGGTAGGAGAGAACCCTGCATGTCCTTGAAGCACATTCTTATAGGATGTAAGGTGGCTCTAAGCCAGGGTCACTTCACATGGTGTCATGACCAGGTGCTGCGATGCTTAGCATCAACATTGGAGGAACGGCGTAATCAGATCAACAGCTCGCCGCCAGTATCAGCAAAGCTGCACACAGAGAACAACATTCCCCCATCCAGGAGAGCGACCAACAGGAAAGGTTATTAGAACTAAGACTCGCCTGGGACAAGAGATTGGAGAACTCAGACAGATGACTACCTTTCGATCTGACATTGTCCTGTGGTCAGTGTCAGAATGCCGTGTTCTTGTGGTTGGTCCACACCACTATTATATCATTTTATCTTGGCGAAAGCCAAGTCCAATATTAGCATGAAGTAGATAACACACAAATCATTGGTAATCGCAATAAGAAAAAGTCAGAATGTTTGTAAATCAGCATAAAAAGGTCAGGGGAAAGCACATTTAAAAAAATATATAATTTAAAGCTAATTTAAAGGAGCCAAAAATGCAGTACAAATGCACTCATAACTTTACAAACTGTAAGTCACATAAATAATGGACTTATTGTAGGTGATGTTACCGTGATCAAAGAAGTCAATAAGATCTTGTAGGTAATGTTTCTCACCAAAAGTAGTTTATTCCACAGAAAGCAGAAGTCTAACAGCATCACGGTACAGTAAACTGTAAACATTACTGGGTGACCCTCAACGGCATTGAAGATCACAAAGGATTTATTTTTACGGTTTAGTTGTATACAGGCAATAAAACAAGCATTCATTAACATACATCCAATCATATACCGCTAACATCCCAGGCTTACCCAATAGTAGCTAACCAATTACCATTTAACCTAAAATCGTCTCTAACAAGTTTCCTTTATGAGACCCAGGCAATAAAAATGTGCATTATAAATATCATATGGGAGATACTGAAATTGAAATTGAATCTATGAAAAAGACCTAGGAGTTTATGTTGACTCAGAAATGTCTTCATCTAGACAATGTGGGGAAGCTATAAAAAAGGCCAACAAGATGCTTGGATATATTGTGAAAAGTGTTGAATTTAAATCAAGGGAAGTAATGTTAAAACTTTACAATGAATTAGCAAGACCACATCTAGAATATTGTGTTCGCTTCTGGTCACCTTGTTACAAAAATGGATATTGCTGCTCTAGAAAGAGTGCAAAGAAGAGTGACCAAAATTATCCCGGGTTTAAAAGGCATGTTGTATGCAGACAGGCTAAAATAATTGAATCTATTCAGTCTTGAACAAAGAAGACTACGCAGTGATCTGATTCAAGCATTCAAAATTCTAAAATGTATTGACAATGTCGACCCAGGGGACTTCGACTTGAAAAAAGAAACAAGGACCAGGGGTCACAAATGGAGATTAGATAAAGGGGCATTCAGAACAGAAAATAGGAGGCACTTTTTTTACACAGAGAATTGTGAGGGTCTGGAACCAACTCCCCAGTAATGTTGTTGAAGCTGACATCCTGGGATCCTTCAAGAAGCTGCTTGATGAGATTCTGGGATCAATAAGCTACTAACAACCAAACGAGCAAGATGGGCCGAATGGCTTCCTCTCGTTTATAAACTTTCTTGTGTTCTTATGTTCTTAAACCTGGACAACACTGCACCATTGTACACAAATAAATTGTATTTTCACCAGGAGCACAATAACAATCTCTCTGGACTTGTGAACGTGTGTCTTTGTGTGTGTTATACTGTCCCTGTGGCGGAGTGTCCCGCCCCTATGTATTATTATTTGTATTTTTGTTTGCGGCGCGGATAAAAGCGCCGCGTCTTATTACATGTAAAAACCCCGTGAGGATGCATGGCTGATCAGCTACTGATTATTTAACTAGCTGACAGGCATGCATCCTTACCAAACGCGTGCAGACTGGCCGAGGGATAATAAGATAATTAACTACTAGTTAATCCCTCGGCCAGAGTATATAAACCTGCAGCTCTCTGCACTCGGGGTGGAGTGTAGAGGAGAGTACGGGAGAGCGGAGAGAGAAAGAGTGCGAGGAGAATAAAACAATTAACAATTGCTAAAACGTGCTGGATTAGCCAGCACGACACTTACTTGTTTGTTTGTTTATTCGTTTGGCCCTTGTGCCTTTTTGTTTTGTGTTTTGTTTAAATCTTTTGTTTATTAATAAATACGCTGAGTGCTGTAGCATTCTGGCACATAGTGGTGAGGTGGATGACGTCACGGACCAGGAAGTAACTGACACCAAAACAGTGGATGGGCGGGTGAAGCTGAATGCTACGGCACTCAGCGTATTTATTAATAAACAAAAGATTTAAACAAAACACAAAACAAAAAGGCACAAGGGCCAAACGAATAAACAAACAAACAAGTAAGTGTCGTGCTGGCTAATCCAGCACGTTTTAGCAATTGTTAATTGTTTTATTCTCCTCGCACTCTTTCTCTCTCCGCCTCCCGCACCCTCTACACTCCACCCCGAGTGCAGAGAGCTGCAGGTTTATATACTCTGGCCGAGGGATTAACTAGTAGTTAATTATCTTATTATCCCTCGGCCAGAGTCTGCACGCGTTTGGTAAGGATGCATGACTGTCAGCTAGTTAAATAATCAGTAGCTGATCAGCCATGCATCCTCACGGGGTTTTTACATGTAATAATAAGATGCGGCGCTTTTATCCGCGCCGCAAACAAAAATACAAATAATAATACATAGGGGCGGGACACACCGCCACAGTCCCATACGGAAAATAAATATATTTTTAATATATGGAATTATATATTTTTTAAAACCTGAAATGTATTTATAATATATTTTCTTAAACATGACATGTTGCTTAAATATATTTATATTTATATCTAAATTATATTCAAAATACATTGTAAAATTTGTAAATAAATGTATTCACATTAATATATTTAAAAGTGTATGCAGTGTTTTCAAAAAATATATATTTATATATTGCATATAATGGGAGACTGCGACGGTCAGGCAGCACTAAATTTAAAACAAGAAGGCTTCATAAGTTTATCCATGTACAGCAGATAAAAACACAGACACTGTGATTTTAATTCGGTAAATAAGTTTATTCTTGACGGAACAAATATGGTCGTTAATCAATCTTTCTGCAGATACCGAAGTGTTACAGATACCTCATAAAAAATAACTGGGCTAAGCCTAGTATTTAGAAGAAAAAAAAAGAGAGGTCAATAACAATCAAGGACACAATAGGCTGTTCATATTTTAAGTCACCTTATATTTAAACTGTATGCCCACCAATATGAAAAAAGAATGAAATTGTAAAAATGTATTTCCAGTTTATTAGTGGTTTTTTTTTTTACTTTCATAGCTCTATTTTCAGCAACAATTCCATAGCTATTAATGAATTTTTAATTGGAAGCAGCAGTTTTTTGTAACGTCTCATAGTTTCAGAAGAACGATGTTAGCAGGTCTACAGAGAAGCAGCCCAAACACCTGTTGTAATGCAAACAGCCTTTTAGCATATGTTGAAAGCTTTTCATTTTTGTACTTGAGTGTTTTATATACACTGAATTTTTACAAAATGTTGATATATTTCGTTATGTTTAAAGATAGTAGTTATTTTTAATTGCGGAATTCCATTCCTTTCTTATTTATTTGCTTCATATCTGTTTGGTGGAACATATGCAAAATACGGTGTGTGTCCAGGCACTTTACATTATGTAATATATTGTGAATACATTATATAATACATGTTTAGTAAATATATTGAATAATACATTTCTAAAACATACATGGACAATATAATTGATATATTGTTACCTGAAATTATATTTTAAATATATTTAAAATATGTTTAAGCAAATACATTGTAAATATATTTTCCATATGATGAAAACGGACCAATTTTGTAATATGTTAAATATATTTTATATAACTTTACATACATAATACATATTTTTTTCCATATATTCTATCATTCCCAACGACTATGAGTTTTATATGAATTATATGTTTACAAAAATATATTTAAAATATATATATTTTTTTAGTATGGGATGTTTCATTAATTATGAACTGTGTCTTATTATTTCGGGACTGTAACCTGTTGTTTTGGAACAGTGCAATGCACATTGCTGTGTATTGTCTGGGATTATTCTTTGTGGTCGCCAGACCAGGATTACAATCCCATACTAAAAAAATATATATTTTAAATAATACATATATTTTAAATATATTTTTGTATATATTTAACATATTACAAAATTGGTCCGTTTTCATCATATGGAAAATATATTTACAATGTATTTGCTTAAACATATTTTAAATATATTTAAAATATAATTTCAGGTAACAATATATCAATTATATTGTCCATGTATTTTTTAGAAATGTATTATTCAATATATTTACTAAACATGTATTATATAATGTATTCACAATATATTACATAATGTAAAGTGCCTGGACACACACCGTATTTTGCATGTGTTCCACCAAACAGATATGAAGCAAATAAATAAGAAAGGAATGGAATTCCGCAATTAAAAATAACTATTATCTTTAAACATAACAGAATATATCAACATTTTGTAAAAATTCAGTGTATATAAAACACTCAAGTACAAAAATGAAAAGCTTTCAACATATGCTAAAAGGCTCTTTGCATTACAACAGGTGTTTGGGCTGCTTCTCTGTAGACCTGCTAACACTGTTCTTCTGAAACTATGAGACGTTACAAAAAACTGCTGCTTTCAATTAAAAATTCATTAATAGCTATGGAATTGTTGCTGAAAATAGAGCTATGAAAGTAAAAAAAAAACCACTAATAAACTGGAAATACATTTTTACAATTTCATTCTTTTTTCATATTGGTGGGCATACAGTTTAAATATAAGGTGACTTAAAATATGAACAGCCTGTTGTGTCCTTGATTGTTATTGACCTCTCTTTTTTTTCTTCTAAATACTAGGCTTAGACCAGTTATTTTTTATGAGGTATCTGTAACACTTCGGTATCTGCAGAAAGATTGATTAACGGCCATATTTGTTCCGTCAAGAATAAACTTATTTACCGAATTAAAATCACAGTGTCTGTGTTTTTATCTGCTGTACATGGATAAACTTATGAAGCCTTCTTGTTTTAAATTTAGTGCTGCCTGACTGTCGCAGTCTCCCATTATATGCAATATATAAATATATATTGTTTGAAAACACTGCATACACTTTTAAATATATTAATGTGAATATATTTATTTACAACATATTTTACAATTTATTTTGAATATAATTTAGAAAAATAAAATGTATAAATGTGAATATTTTGATTTACAAAATACATTTATAGTATATTATAAATATATTTAAGCAACATGTCATGTTTAAGAAAATATATTATAAATACATTTCAGGTTTAAAAAATATATAATTCCATATATTAAAAATATATTTATTTTCCGTATGGGATAATAAAACCTGTTTGGATCGTGAACTTTGTTGTCTGTCTTTTGTTTCCTAAGCACATCACCACTACACCTGAGCACTGCAAACCACTTTGCCACACTTACTTATTACTTATATTGGTTATGAATGGCATAGTGTGATTTCTTACTAGCCAGAGGAACAAAATTCTAAAAACAATGAAGACACACTGCAAGTATAACTGAACAATGAAGACACACTGCAAGTAGAACTGAACAATGAAGACACACTGCAAGTAGAACTGAACAATGAAGACACACTGCAAGTAGAACTGAACAATGAAGACACACTGCAAGTATAACTGAACAATGAAGACACACTGCAAGTAGAACTAAACAATGAAGACACACTGCAAGTCTTCTGAACAATGAAGACACACTGCAAGTAGAACTGAACAATGAAGACACTGCAAGTAGAACTGAACAATGAAGACACACTGCAAGTAGAACTGAACAATGAAGACACACTGCAAGTATAACTGAACAATGAAGACACACTGCAAGTAGAACTGAACAATGAAGACACACTGCAAGTAGAACTGAACAATGAAGACACACTGCAAGTATAACTGAACAATGAAGACACACTGCAAGTAGAACTAAACAATGAAGACGCAAGTCTTCTGAACAATGAAGACACACTGCAAGTAGAACTGAACAATGAAGACACTGCAAGTAGAACTGAACAATGAAGACACACTGCAAGTAGAACTGAACAATGAAGACACACTGCAAGTATAACTGAACAATGAAGACACATTGCAAGTAGAACTGAACAATGAAGACACACTGCAAGTAGAACTGAACAATGAAGACACACTGCAAGTAGAACTGAACAATGAAGACACACTGCAAGTAGAACTGAACAATGAAGACACACTGCAAGTAGAACTAAACAATGAAGACACACTGCAAGTCTTCTGAACAATGAAGACACACTGCAGAAGAGAAAGGAAATGAAGACAACTGAACAATGAAGACACTGCAAGTAGAACTGAACAATGAAGACACACTGCAAGTAGAACTGAACAATGAAGACACACTGCAAGTATAACTGAACAATGAAGACACATTGCAAGTAGAACTGAACAATGAAGACACACTGCAAGTAGAACTGAACAATGAAGACACACTGCAAGTAGAACTGAACAATGAAGACACATTGCAAGTAGAACTGAACAATGAAGACACACTGCAAGTAGAACTGAACAATGAAGACACACTGCAAGTAGAACTGAACAATGAAGACACACTGCAAGTAGAACTGTAAACCTGAACTGTACTGGGACTGGCTGCCAGTGCTTTTTAGCATCAACAGCTGGTGCCCAAGTTTCTTAAATGTTTGTAAGGGAGAGCGGTCCCAGGATGGCTCCCGAGGTTTCACAGTATTTCATCAATGATGCCAGCTGTCCAGTTGCATTCAGTCTGACACACACGGATATAAAAGTTATAGTTAACTAGTATACACACACAGTTTAAAAAGTCTTAAGACTTACCCAGCAGTCGAAGTCTGCAGCTTGTCTTCATGACTGCACAACTCCCCTTGCTTCCAGAAAAAACAGTGTTGAAGCAGGGAAATGCACACCCCAGTCCTTTTATCCTTTAATGTTAACCCGTCACAAATTCAGCAAGACCACAAACAATTCCCATATTCTACCACTACTACAAATAATTACAGACCCCCACTTCGGCGCAGTATCACTAACTCACACACAGTCCAATAATGGGTGCTGTCTAGGGTGTTTCCAGTAATATCTCTGAATTCTGCTGAATTCTCAGCGTACTGAAGCTGGTAGGCAGCGTACAGCAGTTATTCAGCAGACACAGCCTTGGGTCCTTTTAAAGGAAACTACTGACAGTGTGAGGCTTTGGGGAAGCTGTCTTCATCATGTAAGAAAAAGCCCAGTCACTATTCAAAGCTATGTCAAATAGCTTGGCTGTACGTCTTCCTCTTATTTAATATAATGTTTACATATGTAAGAACATTGCTACCTCACAAGCCCTTACAATTTCAGCTTTTTAATGAAGGTGCTTCTTTACAATGTTATCAGTGGACAAAAACAGCAACATTTAAGGGGGGGTGGGGAGTCACTTTTCTCGCCTGATTTGTTTTCATTTTTGTTTTTGCTTCTCTGAGCTAAAATTAAACCCCCTGCGCCGCAGACAGTAGCAGGAAGATATATATTTTTTATTTTGCAGTGTCCAGAAAGCTTCAAGGAGGGAGGAAACGTGTGTAGCTGACATTAACCCTTCTTTCACTAATGTTAAACAAACAATTCCAGCACATCTTACCCTGTGTACAGATGTCTCAAACTGAGATACAATCTCTTATAAAATAAGAGACACCCAACAGACGACCTTGTAGGGTTAGAGATGAACTAAGAAAGGGTTCATATTGTTAATGGGAAACTGAATTTACCAGACATAAGTTGTCTTTATAGGTAAAGAGGTTTTGTCAGCGTGATAAACAACTATATTGAGAATGCTGACTAGGGGTTTTAAATTTCTGGCGAATGTGAAGTGAGAGTACATCTGTCTGAAAGGGCCCCTCTTTGGTTGACCTCAAGAGCACGCTTCCCACTTGTTAGCAGAAATACTGCTGTTGAAACAATTATACGAAACGTTTCCTCTGCACCCACTGTCATCAAGTACAGTATTAATTGATCAATAGTGATAGGCCTGCTAGCATTCATTCCAATAAAAATCTCACAATTTAATTAGGTAGCTACATATAAACTGCTGTGTTTTGCAACAATCATTATACCACTTTGCAAGTAAAACTGGTGAAGGGTTCCGACTTGAAAACATACAAAACACTTAACAAATGAAGCTCTAATAAAAATCATGCCTGCATGCTTATGGTTACACAAACTGTGTTACTGCTGTTGGAAAACTGATGCAGACCTAACCTAATACCACTGTCTTAAATTTGAAGTCAAAGTTCAACCACACGAATACAACACACAAACTGTATCAATCAAATGCAGGAGTATTAACACAGTAAAGTTACAGTATCTATAAAAATGCATACTGGCATTCAGAATCAATTTGGAGAGCAAAGCTATTCATTCAGCTGCAAATCTCAATCTAGCATTATCTTCAACGATGTCCACACATAATAACATCAGATTCTTCACAATTGCATGGTGCTGCTATGATCGGGAAATTGAGCAAAGACTTGAACTTTACCACCACCTGGATAAGGGCGTCTGCTAAGAAATAAATAATAACCACAACAGTGTAGCAGTCAGTGTAGCAAGATTTTTGTGATGCTGTTACTGATAAGCTTCTTAGTAATGTGACTCATGGTATTTGTGGTTGCATGAAGGGAGTGGTGGGTTTGTTAACATTCTCACAGGATCTTATGGTTTTTTGCTTGTTGTTTGTGCATTAATTCGTAATGTGGACATATTTCAAAGAATATCTTTAGAGACCCCTCTTATTTTTCTGCAGTTTACAAACCTTAATTTTTACATTTATTTACACATTTGGAAAGACACTGAAAGAGATGAGAAATTTTAATTTCACATTCTTACATCTTTACAGAATTAAATCCCACAACCCAAGCACTGCCAACAAAGACCACACTAGTACCAGGTATGTTTTTGTGAATTTCAGAAAAATGTTTGACTTTCATTTCAAAATAAAATATTTTAGTAAAATGCCAGCAAACTTGTTTCTATCAGACCGATGGGAACAATACTTTGTGAAATACTGTATGCCCACATGTGGCAGGATGGCTCGCAGTGGTGAGGTGTGGTGACGTCACGGACCAGGAAGTAACTGAAACCAAAACAATGGATGGGCAGGTGAAGCTGAACGCAACGGCGGTCAGCGTATTTAATAAATCAAATAAACAAAACAAAAGATTTAAACAATCAACAAAACACAAAACAAAAAGGCACAAGGGCCAAACGAATAAACAAATACTGTTTAGCAGTTGTTTTTAAATGTCGTTATTTCTCCTCGCTCTCTCCACTCCCCGTACTCTCCTCTGTACACTCCACCCCTGCAGCACGGACAGCTGCAGGTTCTTATACTCTGGCAGAGGGGTTAACTAGCTGTTAATTATCTTATTACCCCTCGGCCACAGTCTGCACGCGTTTGGTAAGGATGCATGACTGTCAGCTAGTTAAATAGTCAGTAGCTGATCAGTCATGCATCCTCACAGGGTTTTAAATTATAAATAATAACAAAAGACGCGGTGCTTTTAACTGCGCCGCAAACAAAAATACAAATAATAATAAATAGGGACGGGACACTCCGCCACACCACATTTTTCCGATATTTGCCAAAGAGTAAAACAAATCCTTTATTATTTGTTTGTTTGTTTATTTATTTGATGTACAAATCTCTGGACATTATTTTAATGAGAACTGATACATGAACCACACGTAAGCGTATCTGATGTGGACGCAGACGTTTCAAGCTCCCTGATGTGATCAAGTACAAATCACATTAAGATCTCTTCCGATGCAAAAAAAATGACATTAATAGGAGTCACTGCTGATGAAATAAGAGCTGATTTACAGAAATGGTTTAAACAAGTTCACAGTTACTGAAATCTGTGAGCTGCTTTTCTGGTGATCGCTACATTTTTCAGTTGTCTTTTTCCAGTTTGAAAAGCCTTTCGAATGAAGCGTTTCCTCTGCACCCACTGTCATCAAGTACAGTACTGTATTAACTGATCAACATTACTGGAACCAACTCCCCAGTAATGTTGTTGAAGCTGACACCCTGGGATCCTTCAAGAAGCTGCTTGATGAGATTCTGGGATCAATAAGCTACTAACAACCAAACGAGCAAGATGGGTCGAATGGCCTCCTCTGGTTTGTAAACTTTATTATGTTCTTATGTTCTTATGATAGGCCTGCTAGCATTAATTCCAATTAGAGTCTCACTATTTAATTAGGTAGCTACAAATAAACTACTATATTTTGAAACAATCATACATTTGGGGGTAAACCGATGAGAGGTTGGCTTGACAATGTACAGAACACTTAAATGAAGCTCTGAAATCACAACTCTGGGTGCACAAACTGTTTTGCTGCTTTTGCTAAAATGATGCTAATATTACTGCCTTTAATTCTAATTCCAGCTGCATAAAACTCATTGTATCAATCAAATGCAAAGAGTATTAACACAGTAAAGTTACAATACCTACTGTATAAAAATGCATATCGTTCAGAATCAATTTGAAGAGCAAAGCCTTTCATTCAGCTGCAAATCTCAATCATCTGACATGTCTTCAAACAGGCTTTGCTTTGCACATTATTATTTGACAGCAGGACACACTGATGGCTTCCTAATAATATGCCAAGTCATATTTGTGGTTGAGTCCATTGCATAAGGGGAGTGTGGAATTGTTAAAAAAATTGTCTGTAAAAAGAAAAATCTACTGGTCATTTTGCTTTTATTATTTAATAATAAAAAATACTGGCCTTTACATTGATGTACAACTATATGTGCATGTGTTAACTATACCCTGTTCAGAGACTCTCCTTGGGATCTTTTGCAACCCACAGTTTGGGAACCTCTAATCTGCATCACTTCTTTGGGAGACCGGTATTGCTGTTTCTTCGTGCGACTGTCACTAGCATGACAATTGTGATGTAAACAGGCGAAATTTGGTTAATTCATGTGGACGAACAAAAAAAAATGCATACGATAAATGATACTTTCCAAAGGAATTTCATGAGCTAGCGCATGCTTTTTTCAGTCATATGCATAGGTGCCTAATGGGGCAGAAGGGGCACAAGAGTTACAATCCAGTTGGCAACATTTTATAATTGTATCCAGGTCTGGTGATCAAATAATAATCCCTGGCAATACACAGCAATGTGTAGTGCACAGAGTAAATAACAACAGGGTTATAGTCCCAAATAATAAACACAAATATCCGTCCCACAATATACTAGCACGGTCACCAGTCCTGGGTGTGTGCAGTAGTGCTTGTGGTGGGTGATAGCAATTAAACAGTGACTGTGGTGTAGTGTTGCTCCGGGTAGTGCTGGCTCAAGGCGACAGCTCTGGAGATGTGTTAGCCGTCTAGTGAATTCACAAAAACAAAAGACAATTACTGACAACGACAAAACAAACAAAACACTCACAAATTATTTTCCGTTTTTAAAGGGGTTTCTCCCGGTCCTTCCAGTTCCTTGTTTCCTGAACCAAGCAAAGGAAAAGATTTGCGATTCTCCGTCTCCTTTATGCTATCTCCTTTATGCTAGGGCAGCAGTGTGGAGTAGTGGCTAGGGCTCTGGACTCTTGACCGGAGGGTTATGGGTTCAATCCCCAGTGGGGGACACTGCTGTTGTACCCTTGAGCAAGGTACTTTACCTAGATTGCTCCAGTAAAAACCCAACTGTATAAATGGGTAATTGTATGTAAAAATAATGTCATATCTGTATAATGTGAAATAATGTATACTGTGATATCTTGTAACAATTGTAAGTCGCCCTGGATAAGGGCATCTGCTAAGAAATAAATAATAATAATATCACGCATGACCCCTTGGTAAACGAGTGCAGCTGTCTCTACTGTCTGCAGCTGCTACGTCATTTACCTTCCGGGTCAATACATTCCTGCAACAGTGTCTCGCCTTCTTCCAGACTGACCGACTTCCCGGCCCAGGTAAAGAACTGTCAGGTCAGCCCGTCCAAAGACTTCTCTTTTTGCTGCTTAGTGCCCTCACAGGTCGGGAGGGAGATTTACAACCAAAACTCATTGTATTTCTTTCAGACACCTGCATGGCATTAGCAAGCTGACACAGCAGGAGAAGCAATGTGTGCATCACCTGCATGGCATTAGCAAGCTGACACATCAAGAGAAGCAACATTTGACCAAGTTCAGTTCATTCTTGAAAATATGTCGTTTTTTCTTGGTCCATTTTCAGAAGTGGTGTAAAGACATTTTGTACGATCAGCAACACGTTATATAACCAGAATGCTCAGGGAGGTCGATTATTCAATAGATTTTATACATCATTTTTTTTGTTCCAATCAAGAAAATGTATGTGGTAACCATTTTTTTAAATTCATGAAATCCTTATGAACAGCTGTTTGTTTGCTAGAATCCAGTTTGATGGAAACCTGTTTTTGTACGATAAGATTTGCATATATTTTTGCGTGTGATTGTGGTGTGTTTTATAAAATAAGTATCTATAAATAAACATTTAGATGGGACAAGCTTACAGATAACATATTTGCATAACAGTTATAAAATATAAGCTAGCCCCAGACTAACTTCCTCTTTTTTTTAGATATAGTATCATTTGAACAGGCTGCATTTATTGGGAAGTCTTATTTGCAACATTTTGTGTTTTTTAGTGTGTAATAAAACATCCTCTGTAATTCTGAAAACTGCATTACTTGTGGATATGGTTTGTGAGGTACAAGATGACCTAAATAGGAATTCCAGCTGTCAGGTTTTAGACCAGACAGTCTGGTTTTAAAACATGCTGTTTTCTAGTACACTGAAAACCGGACACGCATTGCCCGTTAACAACATTCAGTGCCAACGTCGCTGAAAGGCGACCACTGGTTTTGTGCCAGTGGTGCAAATTTGTGACAGACTTCTGTGCATTTAATTATCAATTGCTGTTGCTAAAACAACAAAAGAGCTGGAAAAATTGATGTCACCACGATGAACATCGCAATTGCAGCTTTTGATAGGTACAGAATTTAATATATGCTGCCATTCAATTATTTTCATCAAATTGCTGTAAAGATAGATGTTGCTAGCAGCAACAGAGAAGGAGGTGGTGCCTGCGTTGTATAGCAAGCCCGCGTGGTTCTGAGACAGCCTGTCAACTACGATGCTGAAGTTGGCTTTTTATTCGCCAGCTTTTTATTCGGCCAGATTCTTATTCGCATTCCAGCTTCTTGTTCGCATCCCGCAAATGTAACACATTTGAATAAGTAACTGGGGTATTTCAGGGGTTAAATCATTTTGGGACACTTATTTCAAAGTTGATTCTCACAGAGGGGGAACCCTTTACGTCACCCATGTGTATTTATTTCGGCCCAAAACTGATTTTGATATGAGAACAGCAGGCAAACAGATAGCAAGTGGGCATGGTATCCAATAACACAAATTGAATAGGTAACTGCGGTATTTCAGGGGTTAAATCACTTTGGGCAACTTACTTCAAAGCTGATTCTCTTCAGAGGGGAACCCCTCTATGTCACTGATGGGTAGTAAATCCGGAAGTCATCATTTGCAAAGCCTAACTCCGTAATATTTAGTCTCTCATTTTATTCTATATACCTGAGCTCCCATATAAAATACTAATGTCGGTAAAAAGATTCAATGCGCATGTTACTATTGTATCGGCATGCTGCCTAGCGGTAATTAAGCAACGCTATCAATTTAGCAAAGGTTTAACACTTAATTTACAGATTCATTTCTTTCAGTTAAGGGTCAATTTTACAAACCTGTCCTGTCTTAAAGTGTCTTTGGGATTATGGGGCCAGTTGGCTTTAGATTTACCTCCGTCCATCAGGGTGCTGCTTAATTACAGTTGAGTCTATGGCCAGACACAAACATTCATGAAAAATGGTACAACTAGCCAAAAGCAGGACAAAAATAAAATTTGACTAAACTTGTGGGGACACCGGAACATGCTACCTAAAAAGAGGGCTGTCCTGGGAAAACCGGGAGGGCTGGTAACATACCTACTACCAGTATGACTACTGCTACCAATAATAATAGTAATCATATTATAATATAATAACTTCTGAATATTTTTCAATATTGTATTTTCTATTGTAATACTTGTAAGTCGCCTTGGATAAAAGTGACAGCTAAATTAGTAAATAATAATAATAATAATAATAATAATAATAATAATAATAATAATAATAATAATAATAATAATAATAATAATAATGTCTTCTCAGTTCATGAAAATTAGTACTGTGTTATAATTAAATGTAATTCTGGATCATAAGTCATCTATTTTCTCATAGATACCTTTAAAACAATTTTAATACATTTCTGAAAGGTTAATGAACCATGGCAAAATATCTTATTTGTAGGTTTAAAACCTAATCGTATAAAAAAAGAAGATATGGATAAATCACAATATATATTTTTTTCGCTTTGCTTTCATGAACTACAAAGTGTACCTAAAGCTGATAGTACCTTTAGGGAAAATAAACAAACTGAAAAGCCAACAAGGTCTGCTATCTGATGGTGAAGATACCTAGCCTAAGGAAGAATGTAGTAAACAGTAACAATGAAAGTAGATTTCAATGTAGAGCTGAGTGAGGGACTGCAGCTTTTTTGTCTGCATCAGCTCATCTGCAGAATGACAGTAGTTACTGTCTTGGTATTACAATACTGCATTAGTTCTGGTGAACTGATTCAGAACAAAAAGGTGGAGAGTTCAGTGAAAAGTAACTAGACTAATCCCTGGGATGAAAGGCATGAATTCTGAAGACAGAGAACTGAAGCTAGCCTAGAGCAAAGAAGGGTTCGGGGAAACTGGATTGAAGTTTTGAAAATCCTAAAGGGAGTTGACAAAATTAGTAATACACACTCACATGAGACTCTTCAAAATGGCCCATTTATTATACAAATAGGAAAGAAAGGAATTGTGCTGTCTCGGACCAGTTCCGGTTTGTAACTTAAAAATATAAAAATGAATGTAATGTAAAAGACTTGTGTCTACTTAAAAAAAAATGTTGACATGTTTTTTGTGCATTTATAGGACTAGTATGATTGTTATCTTTGGAATTTTGCTTTGATTGTAACAATACGTAAGTGTACATATTTTTGGTTTTATTCATATGGATGGAATATGGAAATTCACACACAAAACCAAAACATGTAAAGAGAAATTATTGTAAAGAAATGTAAACTATGTATATACTATATACTTTCATTCTTTAAGGATGGGGGGTTCTGTGGAGTAAAAATGCTGTATTGTACTGTGATGTATGTTTCATACTGTGGTTTCAGTCAGTTTAGCATGAGCAGTATCTGTCTTCAAGGAAGAACCTCATAGGCTGACTTGCCACTTGTCCCAGAGTGTAAATTCTGTTATCAGGAGTAGAGTGAGAGCTCTATGGCCTGTTTAACCAGCATGTGTCCCCTGTGACAAGCTGCAGACATTGAGACCTCCTGAATGTGTCCTCTTAGTAACCTCTATGTAATAATGGGACGGTTTGGTATGATAATCAATATCACAGTTATTAGGATGGGTGGAGACACGGGAAGGAGGATTGATTGATCCCTTCTCTACGTTATCTGGGCAGATTCACTTTAGTTGGATGATTCCCACAACGATACACCTCTGCAAAGGTGTTTAAGAAGTGCTGCTTCAAGAGGAACATGGTCTCCGTCTCCCTCTCTCCTTCGTCTTCACCTTATTCATCTCAACTAGATGCCCTGTGGATCAATGCCAGCCTTTAGGCTGCACTTGCTTCATTTTGATTTCCCTTCAACAAGCAAGCTTGAACTGGGATAATATTCTGTTAATGCAACTATACTGGACTCGATCCTCAAAAGACATTGTTATCTGAAGACCTGTTTATAATTGTGTTATATTGAACATAACTGTGTCAATTTTAGAAGAGCTATGCATGTTAAACCATTGAATACTGGAATTAGTTAATCATATCCTTATTAATAAACCAATTACCATACTGCTTTAAATCAATTTCTAAATCATTTGACTGAACTTAAGGACTCATTATTGATTTGAACCAATAATGGTCAATATTATTTTGTTTCCTAAAGCAATGTTTTATTCATAGCAGGCAACCCTTTGTTTTGCTACTAGTGGATACATATATATGGTTTATGACGTTTTTATAAGTCAGTGTGCCACTAACCATCTCACCAAAATAGATACAGGATATCCGTGGTCGACCCATCAAATACACCACAGGGAAACAACTTCAGTGTATCTTTCTGCTCAGTCAAATCTTGCAGTTTCTTTCATATGTACCCACTCCCGTTCCATCTGCCCGGGCTTGTCTACTACTCCCTGTGCATGTGCTTTCTCGTGCCACATATTATTCTAGTGCCAAACAAAGAACTTCAATTATAATTTTAAATCTTAAATAATCTACTCTCAAGGTGGCGTGGTGGGATTTACAATTTAAAATAAAGTTAGCTCTTCAACTGTCAAAATGCTTCCACAATTCTGGGAGGTGAAAAGCAATGAAAAAAAAAAAGTATTTGCTTTGTTCATTGTAAAGCCTTTTATTTTCAGTGTTTAACATTTTTACATAAAAAAAAAAATCTGGTTTAAAGTTCCAAATCACCACCAAAAGTATGACTCACAATGTGGCTCACTGAAACCTATGATAACATTCCAGAAATATTTTATAGAAATAAAGAAATGAATTATTAGTACTCAATAAAGAAAATCCTCCTTCAACCCAAAGCTTGCAAATTTGAAAGCATGCAGATCTTCTTTCTTCATTTGCTCTCCTGTTTTCTTTCTTGAGAGCTCAGAGCTGCATCAGTGCACAGACTTTGCATTGGTTTCCTCCTGTAAGAAAACAATAAATGAAGAGTTGTATTGGGGGGGTTTCTGGCCTGCTAATGTCACAAGGTTGGAGGCTGAATAGTCCTTTAAGACCCAGCTTGACAAAGTTCTGAGATCAGTCAGATACTGTGAACCAGGCAAGCACTGATGGGCTGAACGGCCTCCTCGCGTTTGTCAAGTCTACATTTTTCTACGTTCCTACATTTCTGTGTTCCTATGTTGCTATGTTCTTATGTTCTTACATTACTATGTTCTTATATTGCTATGTTCTTATGTTGCTATGTTCTTATGTTGCTATGTTCCTATGTTCCTATGTTCCTATGTTCTTATAACAGTCTTCGGAGTGGATAAGATCACACACAAGGAGTCAAGGATTTTATACAAGACAGTGTTTTTCTTGTTTTAAGGTCCTGGTTTTTAATTTAAAAAGCCAATCAAGTATTTAAAGATTAACTGAATGCCTTGTTTGTCACGGTGACAGGCTGCTGTGCTATCAATGGACTCTGACGTTTGGTTAGTTTTCACGTTGATTTGTTTTTTATGAAATAAATAAAATAAATTAAAGCATAAAACAAAGAAAATTAATTTTTAGTATGATACAGATTATGATCAAACTAATCTAAACAGGGTCTGGTTTCAATTGGTTGGATAAATAAAAGCCTACTGTATATATTATGAATTTTAACAGAGTATAAAACATTTATTTTTAATATGGTACAACAATTGACTATGATGTAGCCCAAAACCTCTCTCTATCTTGTACCAGCTTATAATACCCTGCATACTCGCTATATAAAATGATGAATATTGAAATGCAGAATATTTGTGGTTCCACTCTATAAGAGTTTGTGTCTCACCTTCAGAGATTCCATTGGAACTGTAGAAGATGAGACGTTGTAGCTGCCTGCCTGCCCGTGGAGGAGGCTGATCCATCTCCTGTACTCCACTCTCACCTGAGGACAAGACAGGAAATACCACGACAATGGGGGACTGCCAGGCTGGACCACATTCAATAGGGGTCCAGTGATAGTCAGTCTTAAAAAACACTGATTTCTCTGCTGTAAAATTCTTAGAGAAATGATGCTGGGGTACCACTGCACTTGAGTCAACTTGAACATTATTTATCTGAAGAGGATCGATTCTGAGTCGTAAGCATGGGACTGAGTTGGGTAAGATGGTCAGTAAATGACCCTTCCCAAGTTGTTGTGCTTTTACTTGTATGTCCTGTTACATGTTGCTTTTATATAAAACCCTGCTAAAGGCCATCACAGCAAAAAGGACACTTCCCAATTAAGGTCTGTTTTACAGTCCTGATTGGTTCTTTCTTATATAATAAAGCCACCTTCAATATGAAGGCCCTGTATTCAGTATTAAGGCCACCATCAGCAGTACCAAACGTATCAAGTCACCATGATGTTTTTAAAAAAGAAAACTAAAACAAATAACATTGTAATAAAGTTCTGCTTTGACTAATGTACCTTCAGCAGTAAGGCCACCCCCTATTAAGGCCTCATTTGTTTGTTCTCTTGACTGGCCTTAATAGTGAGGCAATCCAAGACTGCTCTGCACAATGTGGAACGGTTGTCGACACTAGGATGAGGCAGTGAATTACTTACCTGCTGGTTTAGTACACAGTGCACCAGGAAAATATAGGGGCCCTGCAGGGCGTTGATAATGACAAACACCAGCGTGAAAGTGACTCCTGGAAAGAGTGCAAGCACCCAGCTGCAGCCCATGATGAGGCAATGAACAATGGCTTTGAAAATCCCCAGTCTACAGAAAAAGAAAAACACAGGACAGGCAGGGTTAGAGTTACCTGGATCAAACTGATGGGAACTACCATGAGTCTCTTGTTTGTATGGGTTTAAAAAAAAGCATTACACATTAATGTCATTTTGTAATTGCTGTTTACATTCCCCTTACTATGTGATGGTGTTTGCAATCATTCGGAGGGTTCTGGGTACAGTTGCTCTAATACTTAGTTGCCATGTTTCTCTAAATCTGATACCTGGCTTTGAGCTTGTCTGGAGAATCCTAACAGCCTTCCTCATTCCATTCAAATCAACTGACAATGTGACCTTTCAACTCTGTTGGCCCAGTATATATATATATATATATATATATATATACTGTGTACATAGAACAGCTGCTCCAGTTCTAGCTGCCTCATAGAAATATGTAATGTAAGCTAGTGTCTTTATATTAAGTATAGTATAGTAAGAGCAGCGCCATCTAGTGCACAGCAGTGTATTGCCAGAAAAGCAAAAGGGAACTATGGCTGATCTTGAAGTCTATGGCAGGCAACTAGAACTGAACAGCATTCAAGACCTATCAGGTGAGTTGCAACAAACAAAAATCAGCATACTAGCTGGGGCTGATCCTGTGGTCAGTGCAGAGGACGGTACTAATGATAGTCTGCAGGATAGATTCACTAGGAGGCTGTGTGGTCCAGTGGTTAAAGAAAAGGGGCTTGTAACCAGGAGGTCCCCAGTTCAAATCCCATCTCAGCCACTGACTCATTGTGTGACCCTGAGCAAGTCACTTAATCTCCTGGTGCTCCGTCTTTCAGGTGAGATGTAATTGTAAGTGACTCTGCAGCTGATGCATAGTTTACACATCCTAGTCTCTGTAAGTCGCCTTGGATAAAGGCATCTGCTAAATAAACAAATAATAATAACTTCCAATGATGTGACTAACACTAAAACACCTGTAGTCCCTTTTTAATCTATTACCAATTGAAGAGTAATAGTCATATTAAATTAGAGATTTAGATTGATTACACCGTGTAACAATTTTTTTTTTTTTTTTTGTTCCTGGGTGGTAAATGTTATTTCCTAATTGCTTATGCCTCAAAAGTATAGAAAATTAGTCTATTCCCCACAAACTTTGCTTTTGTGACCAGGACAGTGATATTTTAAAATTTACCTATTTTCCAGAACATTCCAGATAGATTCAGTGCTGAGTAAACTTGGAGTAACTTTGTAAACTTTCTAAACTTTCCAGTAATATAAATAGTAGTATAAAATACAGGGGCCTTAAGCCCACCAGTTCAGTTTAGTTCCAGCTGCCTAAGTGGATACATATCTGCATTTTTCTGAGATGGCATCAAGTTCATAGGAGACTTCAAAATGGTGGCATTCCTGATGGGTCTCCAATTTGAGGCGGTTTGATTGACCAAGTTTCCTGCATATCTTTGCCTTTTGGGACAGCAGGGATAGATTCACTGGCCACAGCGGACCGAAGTTCTCTGTGGGGAGGAACAACGTCAAGTCCACTGGTGGACCCCGGAAGGTGCTGATGCCACCACTGCACATCAAATTGGGCCTTATGAAACAATTTGTCAGAGCTCTAGATAAGGAGTTGGCAGCCTTCAAGTACCTTCAAGACTTCTTCCCTAAAAAAAAAAAGTACTGTCTGAGGCAAAGGTCAAAGCCGGTGTCTTTGTCGGACCACAGATAAAGAAGATCCTGGGTGCAATGAATTCCCAAGAAGCTCACTAGTAAGGAGAAAGCGGCTTGGAACAGCTTTGTCGCAGTGGTTCGGGCTTCCTGGGCAATCATAAGGCCGAAAACTATGTGGAGCTGGTTGAGACTCTGGTGAAGAACTTAGGCACAATGGGCTGTTTCAGGATGTCCCTCAAAGTCCATATCCTTGATGCTCATCTTGATAAATTCAAGGAGAACATGGGAGGGGTAAAGGAGGAGCAAGGCTTATAATTTCCACCAGGATATACTGGACTTTGAACGCCACTACAAGGACAGTAAAATGGTTTTTGAACATGATGGGAGACTACATTTGGGGGCTGATTCGTGAAAGTGATTTTTTACAGTATAAAACAAGATTTGAAATCTGATTCTTACTACTCACTTCTAAATCTTTTGTAGTCATTTTTGTATTACTTTAGTATAAATACATGTTAATTTGGATTCATATGTTGTTTTTTTCTTATGTGAATTTTATGTGAGTTTATGTGAATGAAAAGACACAAATTGAATTGAAATAGGTAAATTTCAAAATATCACTGTCCTGGTCACAAAAGCAAAGTTTGTGGGGAATAATAGCCATTTTCTATACTTCTGAGGCATAAGCAATTAGGAAATAACACTTACTAAAAAAAAAAAAAAATTGTGTTACATAGTGTTACTAGTGTACTTAAAACTACAAATTGGGTAAAACTTTATTAATTACAAAAGGATACTCTCAATACCATTAGATCCAATATATCGCAACATGATTGGTAAAGATTTAAAAAAATGGATGCAGGGCATGTCTTATGAATCTCTAGCCAGTTATAAAGCTTAGTCTAATTACAAAAGAGCCACCTATCTTATTAATTATACCATTCTCAAATCTCCAACCAGTCACCACGAGACTTTAACCAGATTGCATTTACTAATATAAAATAAAGCTTCACATGAGTTCCTTAATTAGAAAAAAAGATCATACATTTTGTTAATACTTATAGATATCGAAAGTTGCTGATGGCAAAGTTCCTGTTTCTGTTAACATTTTTTTTTTTTTTTCACATTCCGAATGCTTTGTAGATAAATAGCATCTCAATGTTGCAGGTTTAAGAGTTTTGTTTGACAGATAATGTACTGGTGCTTGGGTCGTCCTTGGATCCAGTAAATGTAAATATACGCTGGTTCCTGCAACCGTTACCTCGTGTAGCAAACTAATCTATCCATTTCTAACGGAACTTATTTCACTCACTGAGTTGCCAACTTCACTCCATGTACATATAAAAAACACCAGAATACGAAGACGAGGTGGGTGGGAAGCAATTTGAGATATTAAAAAATGATTGGAGAGTGTACAGGATGTTACTTACCACATCTGGTGGGCTGTGATGTGTAAAATAAACGGGAAACATGACCAGCGTCAAGAACAGACTGTACACATTATTTCCAGAAGTAGTGTTCATAGAATTTCCTTTTGGCATGTAGTCTTGTGAGATGTTAACCTGGCTGAATAAAACCATATAATCACATGGAGGTCAAATCGATCATTCACACTACGGTACAGTTCACAAGTGAAGCTACAAATGTAGCCTCTTTTTGTTTCACATTAACTTCCATTACTATAGGCCGCTAACCTCTCCAAAAACATATGGAAATAATAGAGATATTCCTATATCCCTGGCAACACTGTAGCACGTATTTCATTTCGTTGAAAAAAAAAAAGTACTGTGGTTTTAATGGTTTTTGTTTGTTTTAATTTAGTCAATCCAAGTGTTAGGAATATTCAATGCAGTGCGCTACTTTTATATAGAGAGAAAAGGCTGGGACAGCCACATTCCATCATTTTCTTTCTTGAACAGTGAAGAATGTGCAGATATTAGAAAGATGTGCATTTACAGGAATGCTAGATGTAGACTTTTTTTTTATTTTTTTTAAATAATGCTGGCTAAAAAAAATAAAGTCTTTAAATTTGACAAATGTGCCTTCATAATGTGTAAGTTATTTAGTTAGTATTTGTTTCACATTAGAAAGCTGTTTCAGTTAATGGAGGCTTTGAAGGCGATGCTTGGTATCAAAGGGAGCTGTAATATATATTAATTTATAAACACACCCATAATAAAAGAAAACAGATAAAGGGGAAAAAGCAGACTCCATATATATCTTATAATTATACATCACGTGGTTAAAGCTGTGGTTTTGCTTAGTAATAGTAGCAGCACAACATGCGATTGTGTAGAAATGGTTTTTTGCATGAACTCCCTAAGGGGAATTCTGAGACTTGTTTGCGAAGCACCTGGACTTTACTTATGGCTCACAAGTGGTCTGTGGACTACAGGTTGGGAACCACTGCCCTGGAGGACTGTAAACAAGATCTGAAGTTAGTCCAGTGATTCTTTAGACTAAGAGCTGCACTAACTTGTTACTCATATGAACAGAACCGTCTGATGTGTATTTTCACAGTATTAAACAAAGCACTGAGTTAACATCATTTTGAAAGTGAAATCAATAAAACAGAACATTGACATTTCTTTAGGTACCATCTATTGTAATTGCTGATACTTTAAAAAATAAAAAAAAAAAAAAACATGTTGCATGATTAAAAGCTTACACTAATTAAATGATTTTTGCAAACAGCCTGCCTGCTGGGTTTCATTGACTAGGACTAAAAAGAAACACACTGTAGTTATAAAATTAGACAACTGCTTGGGTGACAATTAGGACTGTTTCTTTCATTTCTGATAACTAATCTTTTCAACTTCAGTTAGTGAATATCTTCACATTGAGTGTTAGTGTAAGGTAAATTTAAGTGACACCTATATCGTATTCTTCAGTGGTGAAAGGATAACTTAGTATTTGAAAACTCTAAAATGTGCCTATTAATTTTCACATGAGTGTTCTATTAAAATTAAACACAAATACAGAATGAAGAAAATGTATGAAAACACCTTGATGTCAAGCGTCCATTCATAATAAAATCATGTTATTAATTAAAGATCCGCCAAACCAATGACTGTCGTTATCCATACACCAAGGAGAAATCATCATTATAACCCTGAGATCCGCACTAAAGAGGCAGATCAGCTGATCGTGAAGTTTGTTCCCTTTGTTTTTTAGTTGCAATCGGTATGGAGGTGATCCACAGACAACTGTGCTAGCTAGTATTCAAGTAGAACTATATTCTGAAATCCAACAGCATTGATTATCTTGATCATTATAACCAATGAATTCCATCCCAGTCAAGACTAAAGAAACCATTTTAGGGAAATTCATCTGAAATCACTGGTTCAAGTTTGTTCCCATGAAGACAAGACACTCAGGAAGGTGGGCGCTGACAGAAAGGGAATCGTTTTCTAGTTTCAGGAATGTAACATGGCTCTCTATTCTACTCTAGCAATGTAGACGATCAAAATGCAAAATCTTGCATCTGAAAATAAAAGAAATGTTTACTCTCACTATTTCTCTTGATTCATTTTTTTTATATGGAACTCTAGGTTTAATGTGTCAACTTAAATCACTGGTTTAAAGTGCTAGAATTTGCTATTTATTTTCTATTCAAAATCTTCCATTCCACTTACTGTTTCACATTATTAGAAAGAAATGTATTCAAGTAGAACTATATTCTGGTTCTAAAAAAAATAAACAGTGGCTAAGTTTGCTATTGACCATTCAAGACCAGGTGTTCGTTCGTTCTCTCTCTCTCTCTCTCTCTCTCTCTCTCTCTCTCTCTCTCTCTCTCTCTCTCTCTCTCTCTCTCTCTCTCTCTCTCTCTCTCTCTCTCTCTCTCTCTCTCTCTCTCTCTCTCTCTCTGTTTTATTTTTTAAATAATTTAACAAAAAAAATTAAAGGGTTTTCCCAAAATACTGAAGGAAAAAAAAGGGTAAAAAACGTACCGCAAACTAACAATTCATTTCAGATCCATGGGGTTACATATGCTCACCTGGTGTCTTTGACTTTTGACTCGTCAGCATTCTGGTCAAACCTAGTCCAGAGAATTATAGGGAAGAGAATGGTGTTGACCTGCAGGGCACAGACAAAATGAAGTGAGGGAGGAATGTGACGGTATAGTTACTGATGAAACACGGTCCACAGAAGGCTGAGCTATGGAATAATACTGTAAACATTCACCCATTGCAATGTAAAGCTGAACAGCTGCAATGTCAGTCTACCAGGCTGGATCTTAATAAAAGTGGATTGGCAGATTACCATGATATCATTGTGATATACAGATTGTTTCATTTGCATGCCAGGGCTAAGTAAACGCACTAGTGACATAGCATTAATGAATAATTTAAACAGTAATTCCACATGTCTTACCTGTTACTTGGTCATTACCTACATAGGTCTCGAATCTACACATCTGAAATAAACATGTGTTCCAGCAAACATGCATGTTTATTTATGTGTATTTATTTTAAAACTGGCCACCAGTGTGGAGTAGTGCTTTTATGTGCTGTCAATCCCCCGTTACCCCGAATACTGTAACTGATGCGTTTAACACAGTGTGGAGTAGCGGTCAGGGTTCTGGACTCTTGACCGGAGGGTCGTGGGTTCAATCTCAGGTGGGGGACACTGCTGCTGTACCCTTGAGCAAGGTACTTTACCTAAATTGCTCCAGAAAAAACACAACTGTATAAATTGGTAATTGTATGTAAAAAATAATGTGCTATCTGTATAATGTGAAATAATGTGATATCTTGTAACAATTGTAAGTGGCCCTGGATAAGGGCGTCTGCTAAAAAAACCATATGATATCTGGTTCTACCTTAGGTTAAAGAAATGTCTCAGTTGCCATGCCTTATGCTCAGGAAATCTGTTACACTTGCACTAACAAAGACATTTCACATCAGCAGTTTGTTCTGGGTCATGAACGCACGCCAGTCAAAAAGGGAAACAGTGGGTTGGTTAATGACTGGATAGAAGCCATTGAAGGGGCGGGGACAATTTCATTTTTCCAGGTGACCAAGGAAGTGCAACACTATCTGAAAGCAAGCCTTGAGATTTATTTAACCTAGTGTAGTACACAGATATGATGTTTTAAATAAAAACACTGGGCCCGATTTGTATGCAACATTTTTTTTTTTAAGCACAGGCCTACACCTCATACTTCATAATTTCTGTAAGTAACTTAGTCCAACGTTTTAAATTTGAATATGCACTTATTGTTTGGCTGTAGGTCTTCCAAATATGTTTCAAACAAGACAGACATAGAATAGGAATAAAATAAACACAGGAATAAAATATAGGCCTTGTATTATTTAAGAATAACCGTTTTTATTTTTTAGAAACCTTTTACATTCTAAATCAGCATTAAAGTGTATGAAGCTGGGGTGTAGTGGCAAAACAAAGTACTGCAGCCGTCCTAAAAAAACAAATATTGGTACATTGCAAACAGTTAAAATGATACCTTTTATAAGGGAACCCCTTGCAGTGTCGAATGAGCCAGGGTTGTAAAGAAACACACACGCCATAGTTAGTTATCAGTCAGCTTGTATTTGTTCTCGCAGCTTCTGATACACACTTTGAACAAACTTCTACTTCCTATATCGGCTAACCTTTGACTCTGTCTCTGGCGGTCTATCTGTGTATTCTACAAACTCGGGACTGTGCAGTAACCAATGGAACAAATGCAGTTACTGCACTACACCACCCCTCATTCAATTTTCTTTGTTTCTGTTTAATATACAGCTAAGGCCAAATGTTTTGCATCATCTAGAATTGTAGGATTGAGACATCATTTTTTTTTTTAAAAACCTGTATGAACATAATGTCTTTTATTTAACATCATGCAATCAAAGAAACTACAAAATGATATTGCAAAAGTCTACTGGAAGCAATAATGTAGTACAGTATTTCATGTTCAATTTAGAAATGTCACATTTTTTAATGTTTTCAGTTTTCTGTTAAGTATATGGAAAACTACAATGGGGAATGTAATTCAATATATTATCGTAAGATTATTACGCAGGTTTCATTCGACTTTATGAAACAAAATTAGTTAATTCTATAGGGTGGTACAAAGCTTTTGGCCATAGATCTAGTTTATTATCGTGCCATAAACAGATCTACTTACAGCAATTGTGACACAAACAGGACCAAGAAAACTCCAGGCAAATCCTCTGTGATGGCTCAGCCAGCATCTGAGGAGTGGAAACAACAGTGTATTGTTTATCTGTAAGGTACCTGCAGTGTGGATAGTATAAAACACCACAGTATGGTACCGCACATATACTATACAAAGAAAATGAGTGAAAACTATTGTTAAACAAAACACTGTATTACTACTGTAGGAGAACTAGGGGCTTTGCTGTGCCAACCAAAGCTGTGGTTGAATTAATACTCACAACATGTCAATCCTGTACCCCTCTGGAAACACTCCAGCAGACACAGCCACAATGACAGCAGGCAGGCCGTACCCAGCCAGCAGCCCCCCTATGCTGCACGGCCTCATCTGCTTCATGTCTCTCACCAGCAGGTAGAGCTGCACTACCTCCAGGCACATCCACACAAAACTGCACAGGAAGAAGTAGTGCAGGAACCCAGCTATGACTGCGCATGGCACCTGGGTAAAGACAGACAGGGGGATCAACACAGCTGAATAACACACAAGATCTGAACACAGCCGCTTCATAATACATGTTATTAATTAAACTACGTGTGAAATAGGGACTAGGGTTATACACTTTATTAGGGTTTGGGTTGGGCCACCGTTGGCCCTGATCACAGCCTTGACACGATGTGGCACAGACTCCACAAGGTGCTGAAAGTAATATTTCAAGCATCTGGTGTTGAGAGGTAGGCAGAGCATTGTGATGGCAAAAGCATCATTCAATTTTGTACCAAATTAGATCCAATTGGATTGAGATTTGGGGATTGTGATGGCCTTGGAAGATTTCTGAAGTCTTTGTCATGCTCCTCAAAACACCTGGCCAATGGGTACATTATCTTCTTGACAGTATTCATCCAACTCCATTGATTATCTACACAAGTAAGGGTATACCAGGAGAACATGCCCCACACCAGGGCAGTGCCAAATCCAATTGGGTAGGGTTAGGGTTATGGTTATGGTTAGGAACTAATTAATATTATTATCCAAAGCAACGTAGAGAGACTAGGGGGTGAACTATGCATTAATAACTGCTGCTGCTGAGTCACCTACAATAGGACCTCAGTTTTACGCCTCATCTGAAGGACGGGTAGATATCACTCACCTCCTCATTGGTTTTGGACACTCCAATTAGAAATAGAAGGTGAGCCATGAAGACACAGACACTCAGGTGCAGGTGAAGGGTGGCGCTGACATTGTGAATCGAACAGCAGAATAGGAATGTAACAATGGCAAGGCTGAGGCAGACCAGGGATGCTATCTCTGCAATGTAGACGATCACCAACAATGCATAGTAATCTTGCATCTGAAAATAACAAGAAATGTTTAGGAATCACTACATAGTCTCTTAGGAAGACAAGGGTTTATAGCATGCAACTGGAGCTAGGTTTAGCTTGCTGTGTCAACTTAAATCACTGGTTTAAAGGGCTTCTAGTAGATCTGTCTGCTGTCATGCACAATTCTCTTGATGAATGCAGCAGAATGTAGGAAATGTTAAATATTCAAAATCTTCCATTCCACAATACTTCATTTCATATTATTAGAAAGAAATGTTCCATCAGAAGACTGCAAAGGCAAGACACAATTATTTGATTGATTCATTTTTTTTAAATCTCAGAGCTACTATTAAGAATGTGTGTTCTGTATGTAACCCAATGCAATCCAGTGTAAGCAGACATTGTTTTTCCACCCGGAGTTTGCGTGTGCAAGAAGTTTGGTTCTAATGATTGTAAACAGTGGCTGGGTCTATTGCGCTGTCCTGTGTACTACAGTATGCAATGTAGCAATGTAGTAAAATATGGATATCATAAGTTTATAGATATACACATACGTTACGGTTCATGTGTAAAACTGGTAAATGTGTAGATTTACCAGGTGGAGTCAGCATGGCTTTTGAATCTTTCCTCCAGTATGACAAACAGTATAAAGGATTCCCTGCCAGCGAAGGTAAAGACAAATGGTTCCGGGTTGCTACTGCTACACAGGATGTAGTCAGTGTGGTGTCCCAGCTGCACTCTCATCAGTGCTTTCCTTTTGACTGTCTAGTGAAAGTGATTTGTGGGGAACTATACCGTGCTGGGTCTAAGATTGCTGGCACCCTAGCAATGGCTCTATTGCTACTGAAGATTGTGGAAATGAGTGCCAATAAATCTGACTGGCGTATTGCAATCTCTCTGTGCTCCATCAGCTGATCCCTACCCCTTTACAAAAAATTATATTTATAAAACTATTTGACAAATGTATCGACTAGACGTCTTTTCTCATTTTTGTAATGGCTTCTGGCTAATTGTAGTTTGTCCACGAACTACTGTTTCCTGTTCCTATTCTGACTCAATGTCAATACCTGTGATTCTCTTCTTTCCATTAATACAGTGAAGCTGGAGAGGTGGTCACAGCTGCACACAGTGTGTGTTTGGTTTGAGTAGAACTTTGTGCAGCCTTCGGTGGACCAGGATCCTTCCTTCCCTTCGTATTTCCAGTAGACACACATCACCTCCTCTTCTGCTGTTTTTAACTAGTTAGATATTCAAGAACAGGCACGTTGTTAAACCTCAGACAGTGTCTACATTAAGATAGGGTACAATAATGAAAGCTTCAGTCTATAAAATACAGGTAAGGGGATATTTATGAGAAATGATAAATACAATAATGAAACTGTTTACATAGTGAAATATTCAAATCTAATAATTTATTAATACTAAGACCTTTAAAATATGTCAGTAACATACGTCTCCCACCATAACTGTGAATTCAAAATCAGAGCTATCAGTATGATCAATCAATCAATTATATTTTTATATAGCGCCTTTCACGACAGGTCGCCACAAAGTGCTTTACAAAGATAAATAAAATACATATTACAAAAACAACAATAAGCAGTAAAAAAGAAAAACAAAACAGTAAAATATGTAAAAAAAAAAGGGTAAAAAATTAGGATATATAAGCTATATTATGAAACCGTGTTTTTAATCTAGTTTCCCAGTATCATCACTTTTGTTTTGTCTGTATTTAACATTAAAAAGTTATTAAACATCCACTTCTTGATGTCAGCAAGGACGGTATTCAAAATGTTAGCAGCAGATACACACAGCCCTGTTTGAGAGACAGGTAAAGCTGAGTGTCATCAGCATAACAGTGGAAACTAACGCCATGTCTACGACTGTCACCCAAGGGTAACATATAAAGAGAAGATAAAATTGGACAAAGAACTGAACCTTGAGGGACCCCACAAGTAACCACTGCTAAAAAGGAGGTCTCCTCCTCAATCTCTATAAACTGAAACCTGTTTGAGAGATACTACAGATGTAACATGTGATATATGTATAGCAGTATGGCTTCCTCCACCATATCACCTTCGTAGGAGAACCCCAACCTGGGATCATTCGATAGTTCTCTGTGGTGTTGGATTTCATGGGGTATCCACTATCCCACTACACACTGATAAACCAGACTGGAATTGAATTGTACCTCCCCCCCCAATTTCTCAGCATATGTCCCCCTACCTTATTGTGATGGAAGGTTAAATTGACAGGTGCTGAAAGTTTGTTTTTGCTGCCTACAGTAGCAGTAACCACTGGTGAGTTTAACTGGATAGAGCCCTGTGAAGAGCGATTCTGATAGAAGCTTCCATCCAAGACAGACTCCATCCCAGTGTACGAGACAAACCCAGCTGTTATCTGACCTGTGAAGACAAAGAAGTGAACACCCCAGGAACAGACAGACACCCTCGTACAGCACCAGAATCTGAAACTCAGTAACTTAAACTAAATAGTGACAATACCAGGTTTCATGACGATTAGATAGGCGGTTAACCAGACATTTGGAGAAATCTCCCCGGTGCAATGCAGAGCGAGTTACCAGTCAGTTAACTTGGAAATTTTAAATATGCATCAACTACATTTGTGAAAAATTCCCTGCGGTACTGCCAGGTGGTGTGTTTTTCTTTAGAACTTCTTTAGAAAAAATACCCAGTCCCTGACCACATTCCGGCGCCTCCTTAAGACTCACCTCTTCAAACAGCACCTGTAGAACTCCTCTGTTTGTATCCTGGGACACTATCACCCTTCATGTAAATGTGCTTTATTCTGCTCTTATCTGCCCCCTATTTTACTGCATTTAATCCTGTACTTCAGAATACTGTAAAGTGTTTAACCTGTAGTACTTTGTATTTAATCACATCCTGATGTAACTATCACTATTTAATCATATCCTGATGTAACTATCACTATTATCTGCTGTATTATTGAATTGTGGTTTGTCACACTTGAACAAAAGTTATTGTATTTCTTGCTCTTATTGTATTACTTGTATTGTAACACTTGAAATGTATTTGCTTACGATTGTAAGTCGCCCTGGATAAGGGCGTCTGCTAAGAAATAAATAATAATAATAAATACCCTGGATGGACACCAGATGGTGTCGTTTTATACTATGTAGCCCTGTATCACGTTTTAAACAGTAACTGATGCTGACTCTTCGATCCGAAAAAATTGAAATGTACATATTGATGGGGGAAATTATATAAATTTAATATAAAAGCAACAGTCCTGCGTTGGCGTGAAAACAGAATTGGTTTTACTGTACCATTACCAAGATTAAGACATGTATTACTTTCCCTGCCCGCTTCTGTTTTTTCTTGTTTTTTTTTTTCTTGAGTCTGTAATAATGATACGTGGCTAAGTTATGGATCATTAAATGGCAAGAACAACTTGAAAGTCTGTATTTCTGCTTCTGCAATATAAAAAACATATTTGTATAAAACAGAGAATGTATCCGATTATAACCAAATGCAATCCGAAACGTCTATAGGAGCCTAGGAGTGTGTGATAAAGGTGTGGTGAGTTGTATGTTGACTTGCCCATACATTGAGACTGCACGCCTGCATCCACTGAATTGGTTGGAAGTTAAGGCAAAGCTTTACAGTTACACAGATGTGGATATCGATTAGAAACAGCCCCAAAACTCGGTTACACTTTAATAAAGTCAATGTATGCAGTACGTTCGTTGTCATGTTATTTGTCCCATCCAATAATTTATTTTATTAGGACCGAGTCAAAACAAAGAAGACGTGGCTATTCGGGTCTAAAATTCCAACTGTAAGCAGCAGGTTGAAGCGAGGTGGCTGTGCTGGATCGTTTTAGTACTGATTTAACTTGCAGACAGGAATACTTCTTGTCTGGGCTGACTTTCCAGTTTGGTTTCTGAAAGCTGTTTATTTTACGTTCTGTTCAGCAGCCTCTGTGGTAGCCTTTTGTTTAATGTGTGATTCTGAAACTAAATAGCGATCGATCGTATTTTCTCCAAATACACATTAAGATATGGAAAACAATTACCTCAGTCTGCATGTACAGTTTCTTTGGGAAATATCTTGAAACGATCATCATCCGAAATATACTTTGCTTTTTGTGTCGTCCATTTCTACTATTTTACCTCCAATGCTGAAAACGAGATTTTAGCAACCTAAATCAAAACAATGCAGCACCAACTTTGTCCCACCCCCTACTGTACAGTACAGATCACAGAAAAGCAGTAAAGACGCACTGATAGGCTGATTAAAACTTTGTCATTTGAATAGTAAACAAGAACGTTAACTGCTTTGAATAATTTATTTTGCAAATGTTACTTGTGGACGTTTTTTGTTTGTTTGTTTTTTGCTTAAGTGCAATGCACACCGGACGGTGAAGGAATCAAAAAGGGCTATCTACAGAATGAAGATACGTAGTTTGCCGTTGCGTCGCTTGCGTTGTGCAGTAGTTCATTTAAACGAGGTTTCTTTTTTTTCCTCTCCGTACTTGTTTGTATGCATTGGCCCCTAAGAGGTGAATTTCGCGGTCACCCCTCAATTTCACGATTTCCGCGAAATCGCGATTTAGGGAGGTCCCTAATCATTAGTCATTACCTTCCATGTTATTCTGCTGGAGGGATCTCATGTTTATTTCCAGGATGTTGTTCTTGGATTGTAACATTTCAGCTCCAGGGGTGAGGTAGGTCGGTACAATCAGTAGCTCCATATCTAAAAAGAACCGAAAAAGAATCTCCTTGGTTAATGTATACCAGAAAAACCAGAGCCGTAAAAAGTCATGATCATTCCTCTCTATATCTGCCTTTACCTGCAATTGAACTGCATTGAGCATGTCTGGAGAATCCTAAGTGCTGGCAATGAACATCCTTCCTCATTCCATTCAAATAATATGACAATGAACTTTAACTCTGCCAGCCCGGTCACACTGTCACATGTTCAGCCCTGGCACTTAGGATTCTACAGACAACACAAAAGCAGCTCAAAGCCAAATAACGGCAGATTTAGAGAATACTGATAATAACTCAATATGAAAGAGACAGAGTCACTCAGAATGATGTGGGATAGTAAGGAAAATACCTAGATTTTGTGTGCTCATATTTTTCCTTAAGCGATTATCAGAGGGCTTAGTCAACTGCAGCATTGCCCTCTCTACAGTTTCCAGGTATGCTTCAGCTGCAACAGACTTCTCATCCCTGGTCAGGCTACTCCACAAGGAAGTGTCATTCAGAGCAGAGCTTAAAACACCAGCCACTTGCTGAAAGGGAGATTACATGTACCTCCATTAATCACATAAAGCAGCTATAAACTGAATGACAAGCAGTGAATCAGTTAAAAATAAATCCACTTTTAATAATATAAAATAATATAACTTGGTTATTTGAAACCCGGTTGTATATACCACTTAACATGTTTTAATGCAATTGATATTCATTCAAAATCCATTGCTGAATACCATTGATTCACTGGACACGAGCGAGGGCTGCGAGGAGGAAGAAACCTCAGAAATTGATAATAGGAGAGATGTGCTTTTGTGACTTAGAGATGAGTAAGGCGATTCCCCTTGGCTCGCAGAGAGCCGCCCTCGTGGAGGTGAGACCGAACCGATCGGTCTCCAAGGCTCGGAAGCAACCGATACTTCCCCCAAGGGGAACCTAGAGGTGAGAAAATGGGAAGACGATGGAGAGTTAGATAGATTTGGCGTGGGGTCCCCTTTGTCTCACTGAGAACCTTCCTGGAGGAGGACGAAGCCAGTGGAGGCTGGGCTACTAAGGTTGGGAAGTGAGCGTCACTTACCCCCAGTGGAACGACAATTGCAGAGGTGGAGCGAAAGTTGCAGAGGTGCAGTGGCAGAATACAGGAGGAAAGTGTAGTGGGGGAGGAGGGTCGAAAACAAAAAACACAAGACAGAGAGCAAGCGCATGGCTTGGGGCTTAAATAGGGGTTTAGGGGTTACTGGTAGGAAGGAACTAGGCGGAGGAGCCCTTGCTCATGCCTCCCAAATCACAAGGAAGTTTACAATAACATAGAAAATGCATTTAATAGATATAAAGAATTGCAATACAAGTGTTGACAGCGGCAAGTAGCACAAATGCACTAAAAATGCAGAGGTTTCAATTCCTGTACTGTTGGAGTGTTATAAAAACATGTCAGTTTTTGACTTTCAGATAGGAAAACAAGCTGTGGATGTGGTGACAAGCACACACTTTTCTAACTAATACAGCTTTCTTTGCCGAATCCAGTTTTCAGTTGCATTGAAATTAAATAATCAATTTAAAAATCAAAGGGTGACGTCATACACACATTTTAATTGCGTAATTGTGGTGACGTCATACACACGTTTTAACCTCTTAATTGTATTAGGAATAGTATCACTGGTCTCCTCAGGGGTTGGACAATTTCACTCTCCAGGTGAAATTACCAGATTTCTTTAATCTAGCAGCACGTATCATGTTTTAAAATAGAAACACATGTTTGCTGAAAGGTTTCCCATACAGGGTGACCTCGATATTGAAGGTGGTCATTGCAGTCAATTCAGGACTTAATTTCGAGGTGGTCTTTTTACTGTGGTGGGCTTATCCAGTAGATATATATTCCAATGTAGTTTCTAAAAGTAAAGATTTTAAATCAGTGTGTTACTGGATGGGAAGCCAGTGAGGATCTGAAAGGAATAGGGTGATGAGATGAAGCCTCTAGGGTTGCTGCCCCCAAGCAAACACTTCCGAGGAACATTAGTACACAGTCAGTCCTGACCTGCAGCTGATATTCAGAACTGGACAGAGTGAACGTGGTGGAAGTTAGGTTTATGATGAAACAAAACCAGGTGCTGGAACTATTGAGGTATTTCTCTACTCCTCCCTGTAAAAGAAAAAATGACACAAACTGATTAAAGGACTGCTAGCCCAGGCTTACTGATTTATTGGTAACTTGTGTACTGATCATAATCTATATATATATATATATATATATATATATTTATCATATAGATAACAGTTCCATTGTGGAAAGACTATTCCATACAAGAGTTACTACAGAAGAAATTTAGCAAATGTAAATTAACATTTTAATATTAATAAATAAATAAAACAGGTCCTTCATAAATAGAAGAAATATACCAGTAATTACTAAAAACAGCACTGCTGTTTATGGAAAGACAAGGATCTTTTATAGTGGATGTTTTTGTCTTGTAAGTGAAACAATTACTGGACACATATCCTGAATCATATTTCCAACATACTTTTAAACATAATAGATAAACCCCCTGTATTAGCAATGCTGGATTGAAAACCTAATGTGATTGTACAAAAAGCTAAAGAAAAAAATGCCTAGTTATTGTTTTCTGTCACTGATGTTGAGTCTTGTGCACACTTATTGCAGAATTGGCTGGTTTCATCAGCTGCTATCAGCATACATTTTGTTATCATAGCATGGTTCAGATTATAGATCAATTTAGACTAACCAGGTTCAATTCAGTTAAAGTCATTCTGCAATGGTAGTAAATGGATAGCATTTGGGGATGAATTTGCAGGATGTCTATGTGGGGTTAATGGAATGAAATGCCCCATGCCAAACTTCAATTTTCTATCTGTATATGGTGGGTGTAGGCTATGATTTATCATGAAGGTCATAGTTTGTAAATATGTTTGCAAATGAGAAGTGGTATATGTCACTAATACATCAGCAATATCATGCTGAAACTACAACATTAGAGATTTAGAACATTATCACATCCTGTGCTCTAGGTCTTATAGGTCCTTTGCAGTGAGACGAATGGAGTAAGACTGCCCTACAGCACAGGAAGTGGCAGTTAAATAAAAATAAACAGCTTTATTTTCTTAATTATGAAAAACTATTGGGTTTTTTTGCAGGGGAATTTAGCATCCCTTGTAGTCACCTACTTGATAATATACAACTTTGCAGGTTTGCACAGTTTGAATCTTGGTAAAATCTGAAAATACAAAAGAGAGTGAGAAAAGATTATAGTTTAACAGCAAAGTTGACACCCTAGAACAAATATGAAAATAATGTTATTGTCATAATTCAGTTTAAAAGATCCATCACTCAGTTACCAAATATGTACACCATTATAACTAAAAGTCCCCTCATATTTGGTTAAATTCACTTTTTATTTTTTGCACTTTACCTTCACATCGTGTTTGATTGAGTATCCATCTTAATCCAGTATTAGGAAATAATCCAGGATTACAGGAGCAGGTGTAGCTGCCGACAGTGTTGGTACATTGTGCATTCGGACCACAGAGCCAGGGGGTTTGGGCGCACTCATCAATGTCTGCATGAAAAGTTCATTACAAATATTGTTAGCATTTAACATCATTGTTACCGACAAAGTGTGATGTTTTGAATGAAAACCCTTCTTTGTGTCACATCATGGTGCATTCGCTCCTTGTGGCATGTCATCGGATATATAGAGCATGACTTGACACAATCTCTATCCAAAATAATTTAGTACAATTGGGAGTTTTGAACTTTCACATTTTGTATGCATTTTTTGTTGTTGCTTAAACATATAAAAACATTACACTTTAAAGCTCCAATACAGTAAATCAAAATGAACCTACCCACACACTGTGTATTACTGCGTATCCATGTGTGCCCAGTAGTTGAATTAAATCCAGTTTTACAGGAGCAGCTGTAATTCCCAATAGTGTTGTTGCATTGTGCATTTGAACCACAGATTGGAGGGTCTTGGGAGCATTCGTCAATATCTGCAGAAAATCAAATCAAGATAATTACCATTATGTATGTAGCTATGAAAAAAAAACTAATAGAAACGAGAAATGTGAGAAAAACAACATTAGTATTTACTAAGTCTAGTAGGATATGTAGATGCAGGCAATTACCCTTTAAGGACCAAGAATTTTCAGTGGGATGCTCCCCCAGGACCAGACATTTTTTGTCTGTATTTGACTTTCAGAAACAATAAAATCTTTTTTTCAGCACTATATTTAGTTTTTTTTTTTTTAAACGTTAAGTATTTATTATTATTATGATGTATTCTGCTGAGTGTTTTCAAAGAGATCCATGTATAAAAACGTTATGCTATGACCTGAGGGACCTTACAATACTTCCTGAAAGTTTTGTTGACAAATATTGATGTTTGAGCAAATTACAAGACATCTGATTTACAGTGTTTCATTCTTATCCCTAAACAAGTTCCTGTGATGTTTTGTTTCTGAGTGCTGCTGTCCTTTAAAAATGAAATGCCTTTCTCGGTGACGTCACACACAAAAAAAAATAAGGGAGTGAAATTCAATCTCTCCCCTATCCAATGATATGCATTTCCAACCTGTACGGCAAAGTGTGTTTTCTAACGTGTTTACAAAATCACGGACCCAGAAGACACTCCAGTATGATCGTGTTTACACCATCATGGTCCTTAAAGGGTTAAGACACCCAGCAAGGTGTGTAGTCAACTCGAAATCTAACCTTACTGTCTAGTACAACAATTCTGTAGTAATAATTAGTTGTAATCATTGAAAAAGAAAACATATAAACCTTGTACTTTCCACTGGAAAACATTTTTTCAGTGTACTGTAGTTGGAACAGTGGTTGCAGGCCAGGTTTTATTCACTGTGGCTGGCCTACTGTATGCATGTTCCTGACATATGTTTAATATTACATTCTTTACCAGGAATAGATTCTGTAACAAGGGCTTGAAGAGAATTAAAGACATTCTTTCTGGAAACCCCTACATAGATTTAACATTCAAGACTCTACTTCAAAGCTTTAAACCAAGCCAGGCTTCACACCCTTTTAAACAAAGAAAGAATACAAGTGCCACCTGGTGGAAACTAAGACTTGCAATGGGGAATTTTATCTGAAAATACAAACTGGGAAATTAACAAAGTATATTGTTATGACATCTGGATATAAAGTTTTCAAGAACTTAAAATATGAGAAGTTTACTCTTATATTCACCGTAATTAAACAAATCTACCTTCAATAAAAAGTACTAAGTTTTAAAGACAATTGTTTAAACTTTAAAACTAGAACACACTGTCATATATTTAGTATGTAAAGATAGGAAAAGTCTTCTGGAAAACTTAACTAACATTCTCAATAAATAATAAAATATTTGGTGAGAGTCATGTTCCTTGGAAAGTTAATTATTTTCATGTTAAAAGGTGATTCTGTCTTTGAGAGACTGGGAGTGCCGAAAGGACAATAGATTTACCAGGCCCGCCTTTGTTTAAAACTAACCAATCATTTGAGAATATGGTAATAAGCTAAGCCATGAGAATTTGGGAATACAAATAGTGGCAATTAAACAAAGCTGTTGTTCATTGGAAGTGAATTGTTTCTTATGTGACTGGCTATAAACTAGTGACATCCTATTGATATGATAGAATATAACCCATTGTTCATCAAGAAAGCTGTTCTATGCTTTTGCTCTCTCCTGAAAAGTTCACCAATTGCGGTCCGTCTGTATAATCTCTGCAAGAAGACATCTTGATTCACAAAACCCTGTTCGTGAACTTATAAAAATATTTTTCACCAGAAACCCTGAGAAAAAACATTCACAAAGCTAAATGCAAGCCTGAAGTAACAAAATTGGTATTGGTAAGACTTTGCTATTTCTTTTAATGCTTTTGAACGCTGCTTACTGGAGAAGTTGCTGTTGTTACTGAGACCTAAAGACTGCTTTACTTAAAAGACGCCGCTAGAAAACGTTCCTATTTCTGCAAGAGATTGTGATAATTCTATATTAAACCTGTAACCACTGGAACGTAATCGCATTGCTTCGTAAGGATAAAGGACATCAAACCTCTTTTCTTTAACTTTATTTCTACAAAATCCACTCTGAAAAACAACATTGGTCGCTGGATTGTTTTTTTGCACCCCAGACTCCTGTGCGAACCGTCCCCCTATAGAAAGAATGATAACTTTGCAGTTAACTGAATTTAACGGTGCATAAAATAGGAAATTCACCTTGTTTAAATGTTTCTAATGAAATGTGTTATTAATACATGTTTGAATAAACTTTGAATGCCAGTTCTGATAATGCTCATGTGCATTTTTATTACATTGTTGTAACTTCTGAATAAACAAAGTCATTTGTTTACTTTTCAAAATGTTTTTGTCCAATATTTAAAGCACTTCTATTGGCATCCTTGGACCAAAAAGGTATATAAAATGTGAAACTTGAATTACATTTGTTTACATTGAATTGGGAACCTTCAATCCCCCTTTTATTAAGATACAATAATGAATTGAAATACTTATAACTGTGTTTGACTTAATTTGTATCCTAGACCAGGGTTTCTCAGACTGGGGGTCATGACCCAAAAGGGGGTTGCATGACTATTGTAGGGGGGGTCGTGTGATCACAAAATACTGTCATTACAGCGCATATACACTTAATCCCTAACAGTAAAAGATGTATTATGAAGCCAGCCCTCTCGCCGTGTTTTACTGGTCAGCTCATTAACTTTTTGTTTGTTTTACTATTTAAGCAGAAAAAGCTTTACAAATAATAATGATAAATAGAAAACGTATCTCGGTCAGTAGGCTTTTTTTTTTTACTAAGCCGTACGCACTGTGACACAGACTATAGTTACAAATAAAATGTAGACAAAGTTTGGCAACAGCAGTCTATTAAGGCTTGTTTTTGGTTCGGTAGATTAAATGCAATCGGTTCTTCACTTGTTTTTTCCAAACTAACATGTAAAGTGTGTCTGTTTTGATTAATAATATACTATTTTTTGATCCACTGGGCTGGCTGATTATTTGCATTTTTTTTTGGTTGTTGTTGTTGAGTAAACAGGTCCGAGATGAGTTCGTAACTCAAAACACTGTTTTCTGAAATTAATGTTAATTTAGGTAGGAGGTGTCGAAGTACTATAAATGGAAGTGGCTACTGTACAAAGTATACTACTGTGTGTGTGTGTGTATATATATATATATATATATATATATATATATATATATATATATATATATATATATATATATATATATAATTTCTTAGCAGACGCCCTTATCCAGGGCGACTTGCAGTCATAAACAAAAATACATTTCAAGAATGGGTTAGGGTTATATATAAAATGTATGAAGTCTTTTTTTTATTTACTGTCTGTTTAATTTATGTAGCACATGATATGTTGCATATAGAAGTAAATTTGGGGTCCGTTCTGTTCTTGCTAACAATATATTACATTTGTGATTTATTAAGAGAAAAATATGGTTGACGATCATTTTAAATGATAAATTATGTGTTGACAGCGTTCTTATTTCTTGCACTTCTCTAGTCACAGTCAGCTTCTTAAATCAGTTCCAATCTCACCCAGCATTCAATGTCAGCATTAAAGTATTTTTTTATGCTATTTATATATTTATTTTATTCTATACTTCATTGCTATATTTTTTTTTAATTTGTCCAATTTAACACTAAAGTTAGAGTGGTACAAGGCACTTCAGAATTCGCTAAATTGCAGGAAGGTACACAGTTGTGTGTGTGTGCGTGCGTGTGTGTGTGTGTGTTCTCCCACTTCATTTAATGCAGTTTTGCGTCAGATTAGCCATTGCAGATTCTTATTTTATCAACACAGTTGTTTTTGTGGGGCATTTTATTAGATGTGAAAACACTGTAGAACCCCTAATTAAATCGGGGCTCCCTTGGTGCTATACTCTAGAATCATCACTGTCTGAGATATAGGTCCTACATTTTATTTTTCACACATAACTGTTTCTTCAGGCTGATAGGTAGAGCAAAGTATGAAGCTGCCCGCGGTGCGTTACTTGTTAAGTGCTGTTGCCCACGTGCCAGCAAAGGTTGGGGGCCACTGATGTACAGTAACTTCATATGACATCGCACCGCGGGGTGGGGTGGGGGGTCGTCACAGCCTGAAACATTTTCAAAGGGGGGCCCAGCAAAAAAAGTTTGAAAGTTTGGCAGAAGGTTGCTGGATTCTTTCTGACTTTTTGATAGTTTTACCTTGGATATACAGTATTTCACAATCGTAATAGAATGTTTGATTTTTTTGCTTCTAAATGAAATATTCTATGCATACTAAGCCAAACAAATAAGTACAACACAAACAACATGATTGAAAAATAAATTGTAGAAACGTGATCTATTTAATTTTGAGGTGGACCACAGAGGCCCTGAGTAAAGGTCCTGCAACATAAATATTAGCAGGGTCCGGCTATAGATTTGATTTATATATATATGAACATTGTAAGCACCACTCGTGGAGTGTGTCAAGAAAGCAAACAGGAACAATAAAAAAATAAAAAAAAAACCTGTTAACCTTGGGGTGAGTCATACATGTGTATTCTATTAAAATACAGACAACAACACTATAACATTGGATTCAAGTGAATAATTAATTAGTAATTGAATCCCAGGATTTTCTTTCACTCGTGGTTGGGTAATTAATACCAGGAAAATAAATAAGAAGAAAAAAGAAATTAAAATAAGTGTTTTCTGGTTTGTTTGTGTGGCTGTCTGTTTAGAATAACCAGTTAAAACAGGAAAATAAGCCATTATGTAGAGGTCGCCTTTGTGACACGGGGTACTATTTTCAGGCCAAAACCGCATATTTGGATTAAAAAAAAAAAAAAAAACAAAATAAACACAAAACAAACAAACAAAAAAAAAAAATGGCAAACCAAAGAGATATTTTCTTATCCCAGTGTCCGGTTCCTCCGGTTTATGGACAGAGAGCGATGGGAGGCATATCGGCAACAAAGTTTATGCTCCACAGCCCAGCGGGAGGAGCCAGAGCGTCCACAGCATGATTTAATTCAGACCCACAAACCAACAGACTTTACTTTTAATCTTTAATCCAAAACCAAGCACAATTGTACAGCGTTTCAAATTTCACAGTTAAATCCGACAAGACGGCCAGACAGTGTCAGCTTTTGTAGCAAAACTACGAAGACTGCCAGCAGAGGAGAATCTTGAACCAACAGGAAGAACAATTCTGGAACCAGCAGACTCACCATCCCGAATTCTGGAACTCACCCCAAATTCTGGAACGGGGTCTGCAAGCCAGGACCAGCAGAAGAACAATGCTGGTTCCCCCATCCCACCAGCAGAGGAAGCATGCTGTTGGTGCACCTGCTACATCCCGAGAGAGCTAAAGGGGAGGAGCATGCCTGAGCCAGAAGGGAGGAATTGCAGGCTCAACCCTGAATTTTTTCTGGGGGAAGGGCAGGATGCTGGTGTCCCCCAGCAGATTTATGTTGCTGAAGGGAGACGCAAGACACCAGCCCAGCCGCCACAGCAGGGGAGCCAGCACCGCCACAGCCTCCCTCTGGTGGCCAACATCAGCCCCATGACTCACCACCACCGCCAAATTCTGGAACTATGGAGACTCACCTCTGCTTCCCTTCTGGAATTACAGAAGGAGACTCACTTTGAATTCTGGAACTATCCCACTGAGACTCCCCAAATTCTGGAACTACGGAGATTCACCGAATTCTGGAACTACGGAGACTCCCCAAATTCTGGAACTATGGAGACTCACTGAATTCTGGAACTACGGAGACTCACCGAATTCTGGAACTACAGAGACTCACCGAATTCTGGAACTACGGAGACTCACCGAATTCTTTTCCTTTGGTACATCGCTGGATGATATGATAAGAGACAGACTGTTTTGTGGAATAAATTTAGACCGAATCCAGCCATTTACTTGCAGAACCTATTGGAGTTACAACAGCAATTAAAGCCTGAGCAGACACTCAACAAAATCCAGTCTCCTACAGAAAAAAATCTGCCTGTTTATTTTGGCTACCAGTGCCGCGTTTCAGTGTTTTTATTTTTCTGTTCTGTTTGGTTATTAAATGCTAAAGCATAGCCCTGAACATGAAGATTTGCTGATGCAGTTTGTCACTTCTGCCACAATTTAAAGTAAAAAGGGAGGCTACTGGAGTAAATTCCCTGGAAGAGAGTGGAAGTCAAATTAAAGAGGCCGATACACTGTACCACTGTACCACACTGAAAGGCAAAAAAGTTGATCCATACTTAGTTATAATGGAGTTAAATTGACATTCGGTAGAAATGGAAGTGGATACAGGTACTTCCTCTAATATCTTAAGTGAGCATACCTACAGAAGTCTAGGATTGGGAGATTTTGCAGAGTTTTTGTTCCTTGTTATTAATAAAACAGAATGAATTGGAAATTATTGAGGAGTTTGGTGATAAAAAAAAAAAATCGAGTGATCAGGAGATTTGCTGATTTCATCGGTATGCACAATTATGAAGAGGTATGTGAAAATACAGCCACTGTAACAAAAGGCAAAAAAATTTGATCCAGGGCGGATAATGGAGATGCAGTACTGAGTGTCCTGTTGATATGCAGTGCATTTTTAGTAAACCTGTTTTACTGTGAAAAACATCTTTTAAACAGTGTGTCTAAAATAAACTGCGCGTGTGAAAAGTAAATTGGACCTGACGCCTTTAAACCTGTTTTACTGTGAAAAAAATACTTTTAAACAGCGTGTCTAAAATAAACTGCGCATGTGAAAATAAATTGGACCTGACGCGCCTGAGACGCGCTGAATAAATGGACTGCAAAGGGATAATAGATGCCCATTCAAAGTGGATAGAAGTTTACACCATGCCCTCCATCACTTCTATATTGACCATAGAGAAACTGCGGAACAGTTTTGAGACACATGGATTGCCAGCCATGGTGGTCACTGACAATGGACCCAGTTTTGTGAGCACTGAATTTGAAACATTCCTCAGGAAAAATGGAATCAAGCATGTGTATACTGTTACATACATTGTAAGCACCACTCTTGGAATGTGTCAAAGAAGCAACAGGAACAATAAAGAAGTCTGTTAACCTGTGTGGTGGAATGTGTGTCTCCTACCTGAACAGATCACTCCAGCATCCTCATAGTGTCCACAGTAGTGTTGACCCCATCCCAATGATGCGCACTTCCACAGGGCTGACTCTGAGCCTGTGCAGTGAACATCATCCAGCCAGACAGGTCCAGAACCTTCTCCAAAGTAGGCACTGCGTGGTGCTGACCGAGCAGGTCCACAGCCCACCTGTGCACACACAACTTCAGCATTTGGTAGATTCCAGTGATAATCACACACTGTCCCCCACCGTCCTGCATGATAAACCTCCACTCTCCCTTCACAGGGATTGCGTCCACCAGCCAACCTCAACATGTTATCACCTTCAAAAGAGGAGAGGGAATTGGATTAAAGATCGGATATATTTCACAGCATTTTGTAAAACAAGACAGTGCTTAATTGTTTTCACACCCTCAAACATGTCTGTGGTTGATGGGATGATGTACAGATCTGAATCTACATACTACCCATCATTCTGGCTACCCCGTTATAACGTGACCTGTTATAACACAATAAGGTTATGGCTCCCATTTCCAATGCAATTTGACTCACAAACGTTGGGTGAACGTTCCAGATACTTTAAGTGATCCTGGTGATGTCATCGTGAATTATGCTAGTATCAATTGTAATAGAAACTCCAAAAAAAGGAAAAGAAAACCTACAACACTGTGATTTTGTTTTATTGTTGTTTTTACATTACTGTATTTAAACACATTTAAGTAGAAACTCCGACATACAGTACTTATAAAGCTCCCCTGCTTGCACTGTATTTCTTTTTTCTAAAAGTAAAAACAAACTGTCCGTTAATGTTACAAAACATGTACGAAACAGTACAAGTGTGTATAAACATCCCTGGATGTTGTGTTATTTATTTACAGTTTACAACATTAATTATAAAAAATATACAATTTAAATAAGAGTGTTGTAAACTTTAAACTGGTGGAATAGCAGTTTCTATTATACTGTATAAAGTGTAACGACCCGGGATTTATACTGCTGCAGGACTGGTCTACGGACCCTGTGTGTGTGTGTGTGTGTGTGTGTGTGTGTGTGTGTTAGCAGGGAAGCGGTAAGGTTGCCTCAGCTGGGATTGGTGGATGATGTCCGGGGAGGCGGGGACATGAAAGAATATAGGGGGGTGCCCACAGCAGTGTGGGCAGAGATGGGTGGGAGAAGTTGCTATACGAATGTGCTGCTGTGAGAGTGCAAGACTATTTGTTGTTTTTGGTGTGGCCCAGGGAATAATCGTCCCAATAAACCGTGGATTTGAGTACCTGCAAATTGTGTGTGTCTCCTTCCTTCATTTTTCACCATATGCTGTAATATTAATTTGGCCTGTGGTCATTGTAAATCATTTCGAGAACACAAATGCCAATATTTGTTATAAGGCGAAACACAAATAACATTATAATGGGGTAACTCTTTATATATATATATACAGACGTGCTCAAATTTGTTGGTACCCTTACAGCTCATTGAAATAATGCTGCATTCCTCCTGAAAAGTGATGAAATTAAAAGCTATTTTATCATGTATACTTGCATGCTTGACGACTATGCCATTGTGTCAAGTCATAGAATAAATCAAAAGAAGCTGTGAAAAGAGATTAATTATTGCTTATTCTACAAAGATATTCTAAAATGGCCTGGACACATTTGTTGGTACCCAAAGGGAATTTTAGAAAAGATTCATAATTGGATTATAGTGATATTTCAAACTAATTAGTTTCTTTAATTAGTATCACACATGTCCCAATCTTGTAATCAGTCCCTTCAGTTCCAAATGGAGAAAAGTAGTCACTGTGTGACTTGGTATCATTGTGTGCATCATGGATTCCAGACCAAAGGAGAGGGTCCAGAAAAAAATAATAGACAAGCATGGTAAAGGTAAAGGCTACAAGACCATCTCCAAGCAGCTTAATGTTCCTGTGACAACAGTTGCAAATATTATTAAGAAGCACACCATGGAACTGTAGCCAACCTCCATGGGCCCAGCAAGAGGAAAATCGACCCCAGAGTGAACAGAAGGATAGTGCGAATGGTAGAAAAAGAACCAAGGATAACTGACAAAGAGATTGCCTGAACCCAAGGTCAAGGTATCTGCAATATTATCAATTTGATCGCTTTGCCAGTCATCCGTTTTTGAGCAAAAGATGGAAGAAGATCCAGGAGGACTCATTTTGAAAGAAAACATAAAAAGCCAGATGGAATTTGCTCAAATTAGTGACAAAACCACAATTTTGGGAAATGTCAAAAGTCAAAACTGGATTGTTTTGAAACATACTCTATGTTCACAGAAAAAAATGAACTTTTCAAAGAAAAGAACACCATACCTACAGTGAAACATGGAGGAGGCTCGTATTGTTTTGTTTTGGGGGAAGTTTGGGCATGAACACTGATTGAATCTGTGCAGGGCACAATGAAAAATCATGACTATCAAGGCATTCTGAGAGAAACGTTTTACTGCCCAGTGTCAGAAAGCCATGTCTCAATCAGTTTTCCAACAGTTTAATTCCCAAAACACACAGCTAAAAGCACCCAAGAATGGATAAGAACAAAACATTGGACTATTCTGAAGTTGCCTTCTATGAGTCCTTCTAATCATGAACATTAAAAGAGCTGAAACTTGCAGTCTGGAATTCCTTTCTGGTCCCCGCAGGCACCCATCAAACCTGAGACCTGGAGCTTTGCTCAGGAAGAGGTGGGCCAAACACCTGTTAACAGGTGCAGAAATTGAGAGCTACAAAACATTATTGCAGTGTTGCCATAAATTTAACAAAATTTAGGTTAGTGTCCCATCATTTTTGTCCATGTTTTCATTTGTTTTATTATTTACAATATTATGTTGAATAAAAAAATCAACTCAGTGCATTTCTTTAAATATGGAATAAACAATGGCGGATGCCAATTAAAAGGTCAGTTTCAAGTTATTTCAGAGTTTTGTGCATTCTTCGTTTTTTGTGGAGGGGTACCAACAAATTTGAGCACGTCTGTATATACACTTGAAGTATGGGATGGGAATGTGTGTCTGCTACCTGTACAAATTACTCCAGCCTCTTCATAATGACCACAGTCATGCACACCCCATCCACTTAATGTGCAGTTCCACAGGACAGACTCAGAGCCATTGCAGGATACATCATTCAACCAGATGGGTCCAGAACCTTCTCCAAAGTGGGCACTGCGTGGTGCTGCCTCAGGATATCCACATCCCATCTCTGCACACACAACTCCAGCATCTTGCATATCCCAGTGATGATCACACACGGTCCCCCATTGTCCCGCATGATAAACCTCCACTCTCCCTTCACAGCGATTGCCTCCACCCATCAGCCTCAATATGTCATCACCTTCAAAAGAGGAATTGGAGTCACATTAAAGAAGACATGTATATTATACATTAGTGTCAGTTTTGGAACAAAACAAAGGGAATTGTTATGAAACATACTGTAATGAACATGCTAGACTTGGTGGGCGACTGTCGGGGGCATGAACACTGATTAATACTTGTTACCTGAAGAAATGAACCCACACTTCAAAAAAAGAGGAATACAGTTTAAACCTCAGAAATGATGAGACAGCAGTACTGCAGCACAGTAAGTAACAAAACTCCTTTTATTGAAACATTCATTTTAAACTAAATATACCATATGTTTAGACTTTCAAAATATCTTATTCTGACAATTACTATATGGAGTGACTGTGTGTATTCACCCATTATTCTCAAACTTAAGTAATTAACGTGAACATTTAGAGGTAGTCAGTTTTTGCTTTGTTCATTCTTTCATTTTTTATAGGCTGTATAAAATATTCTCACAATATTAAAATCTGTTCATTGATCTGTATATGGTTTACTTTTTGTTTAATTCAATTTATTTGCAGAATTACAGTACAGTACAGTCCTCAGAGGGAATGCTGTTCTGATAAATTTTGCAATGTATACAAAAGTATTTTAATAATTAGAAAAGTAGAGAGCCAGCAGTGTCATTATTTTAGTTGTATTCAGCTGTTTGTATTTAAGCAGAAAGTAATTGTGAAGTGTGCTGTTTCATATGAACACAAAGAGAGCGTCTTAACCACAGTGCAAACGATCTGGGCTCGCCTGCATTCGTGGGTTTAGAGCCTTTAACCTCCTCTCATCTCACTGACAGGGGACTGGACAGAATCACACAACACTGCCCGTTACAGTTGCATGAAAATATACATTTTAGAAAACTAGTTTTAAAAAGTTTTCAGCACTTCTAAAATAGGGCACAAACAGCAAAGTGTTACAAAACTGTACTTACACAAACAGAGCACCAGACAGTATCAAATACAGGATTTGTTTTTTGTTTTTTAAAGTAGCAACTAGTCGACTATTTTTACCTTGACTATAAAATTAGTATTCTTTCTGCAACTACTTCAGCATCTTGTTTTGTCTCCTTAACCAACCAGCTGCTTCCCGTATTGACTGGCATGTTTTCAGTCAATAACATGCTTTGACCCTGAAGACACTGCTGGGGTGAAATGACCCAGGAAGTGCAAGTGTCAACAAATAACGCAGGAAAAAGGCATAGAACAAAGAGGCTCCTTGTGTCTAAAGTAGTACCAAATATCATGATTTAAAATACATGTGTGATAAAACGTGGTTCTGTACTAACAGCACATTTGAGAACTAGCTATTGAATGGAAGAGCAAAACAGGTTAGATTTATTCTTTTATACTGGACATCGACTATAACAGGACTTTATTGAGAAAATCCTAGAATACAGCTTGTAAAGACAGTGATAGCGGGTGGTCTGTATCATTAATATGGTCTGGGGTTGTGACAAAGAAAGAATGATTCTTGGTGTTAGATCTCCCTCCCGACCTGTGAGGGCACGGTGTAAAGGGAACAGAGTACCCTGGACTGGATGGCCCGACAATTCATTCGCAGGGTTCGGCAGAAGTCGGCCATCTAGAAAGGGGGGGGAGCTATGGTACACTAAATCATTGACCCGGAAGGTAAACGGTGTGGTATCCGTGGATTGGAGGACCGGTTGCACTCATTAACCAAGGGGTCATGGTTGACGGTATATAAGGGGACATAGTTAATATGAACTGTTCCTTGTGATGGTTACGCTAAGACCGAAAGGACCTGTATTGTGAAAATAACCGTGAGTGTTTTGTTTGTTTTGTCTGTCTGTGTAAAACGCACTGTTTGTTTGTTTGTTTGTTTGTTTGTTTGTTTGTTTGTTTGTTTGTTCATTAGACTAGACAGCTAACACGATCCGGAGCCGTCGCCCACGGCCAGCACTAAACCCAGACAACACAGCACTACATTCACCACTGTAAATTGTACTTTCACCACCCGCACTACAGCACTCACTTGGATAGGGGACCGTGTTTGTGTTTGGTGTTCTTTGGGTTATTGTTTATTGTTTACAGGACTGCAACCCTTCTTTATTCCCTGCGCAATACACATCCCCAAGGAAATACTGACCGACCAAGGCACCAAATTTATGTCCCGGCTAGTCCGCGGAACATGTAAACTTTTGGGGATTAAGACCATTAGGACCTTGGTTTTTCACCCCCAGACTGATGGTCTTGTGGAGCGTTTTAATAAGACCCTCAAAAACATGTTGCGCAGATTTGTAAACAGTGACGTGCGCTACTGGGACCAGCTGATTCCTCCCCTTCTCTTTGCTATCAGAGAGGTACCCCAGGCGTCCACGGGATTTTCACCATTCGAGCTGCTGTATGGGTGGAGACCCCGGGGTGTGCTCGATCTGGTCAGAGAGATGTGGGAGGAGCAGCAGGACAATTAGACCAATACTGTCCGGTATGTGTTGGACCTGCGCAAACGTCTTGAGTCTGTGGGAAAATGGGCGCATGACAATTTGCAGCAGGCTCAGCACAGACAGGAGACCCAATATAACAGGGGGGCCCGGTTGCATACGTTTCAGCCGGGGGATAAGGTGCTTCTGTTGTTACCCAGCTCTGAGCCCAAACTTCTGGCGAAGTGGCAAGGACCGTTTGACGTTACACACCGGGTTGGGACGGTGGATTATGAGATCTGCAAGCCAGAGCGACGGAGAGAAAAGCACATTTACCATGTAAACCTGTTGAAGCCTTGGTTACAGCAGGAGGCTTTGTTAGTGGCGCAAGCAGATGACATCACCGACCTGGGACCTGATCTTTCTGTGTTGGCGAAACAGGGGTCGGTACAGATTGCAGATAATCTGACACCAACACAGAAATGTCAGGCGCGGGCGCTGGTGGTGGAATTTCCTGATGTGTTTTCTCCCGTCCCGGGGCAGACTCGAGTAGCCCACCATCACATTGAGACTGAGCCGGGGGCGCTAGTTCGCCAGTGGCCGTACCGCATACCTGAGCGCAAAAGGCAGGTAGTAAAGGCGGAGGAGTCCCAAAGTGACTGGAACAAACCGCTGATTGCTAAGGTGAAAGCCTTCAACCAAAACCCAGGTGCCCTCTTTCTTGGGACTAGCGGGCTATTACAGGAAGTTCATCCCGAGCTTCGCCACGCTCGCTGCTCCTTTGACAGACCTCACCAGGAAGGCTGCCCCAAATACGGTTCAGTGGACGGAGCCGTGCCAGAGAGCCTTTCTCGCTTTGAAGGCTGTGTAGCAAGCCAGTGCTATGCAGTCCTGATTTTAGTAGGAGGTTCACCCTGCAGACGGATGCGTCAGACAGGTCTCAGGACAGTGTAGTCTCAGGAGGTGCGGGGAAGTGAGCACCCGGTCCTGTACATCAGCAGGAAGCTCTTTCCCCGAGAGAACAACTATAGTACCATCGAGAAGGAGTGTCTCGCGGTAAAATGGGCAGTCGAGTCACTCCGGTACTACCTCCTGGGGACACTTCACCCTGATTACAGATCATGCCCCCTTAGCATGGCTTCACCGGATGAAGGATAACAACGCCAGAATCATGCGGTGGTACTTGGCCCTGCAGCTCTATGCCTTCAGGGTAGTCCACCGAGCAGGGAAACTGCATCAAAACGCAGATTTTTTCTCTCGGGAAGACATGGGGTTGTAGGATTTTCGAATGGACCGGTGGTGCCATTCTGAGGGGGAGGATGTGTAGCAGATGAGTTCTGGACTGACTATTTGGCACATCCGTATTACTGCAGGTGGAGGGCAGTCGTCTTATGGGATCCGCCTGTCGGTCATGGCGATGACACGGAGAGGTGGGGAAGAGGGTGTGTGTGCTTTCCCTCTGTCTGAGTGGCTGAGTGGCAGGCCTTGGGAGACTGCTCGGCCCATAAAATCTGGCTTGGTTGTGCACTCGGGTGGCCGTGTTTGGGAACACACAGTGACACTGACAGAAGACGTAAAACCAAACGAGGCAAACCTGGCTGGGGAAAACAGCCGGCCTTAAAATAATTTAAAGAGGAAATAAATAACAGAAATCATCACGTACCCGAGGGGACGTGCTTAGTTGTACGGGGAACTCCAGCCATCCCAGTGTAAAGGGTAACTGAGCATAGGACAGAGGCTCGTTCTGACCGGCTTAGCGGGAGTGGGGGCACTGCGTAAGCAACACTTTTGTTTGTAGTTTTATTACTGTGTTTTATTTTCCCTTTTTCTTTCGCCTTTGGTTTTCATTATTATTATTTACAAGCACTTGTTGTGCCTGTACCTGTATTGGTAAACACCGTGGTTCTGGTTACTGTTGTCAGTATCTAGTCCACGGACAACAGCGCCATCTACTGTACAAAATAAATCAGTGCGCCTGAGCGGCGTTACAAATAAAGTACTGTCTCCTTGTGTCAGTGAATTGCCCACCACCCTTCCACATGCCTCTATACAGCAGAAACTTCACATGACCTAAGTATGGCAGCTAATTTAGCTTTAACCTTGGATCAAATCACTAAGCATATTTTAGACGCTTCCAATACCAGATCAAATTGTCAATCGAATAGCTAGTATCTTATTTGTCCTTCGATAAACAGGCTCACCCTCAAATATATACATATAAGCCAGATACATATTTGGTTAATACATACAATATGAAAAAAAGCATTACAATTGTGAACATTGTATTAATTGTACAAATACAATACTTGGATGGGGTGGAATGTCTGTAGCCTACCTGAACAGATGACTCCTGCATCCTGATAGTGTTCGCAATCAGGGTTGTGTATACCCCATCCCTCTGATGTGCAGTTCCACAGGGCATACTCAGAGCCACTGCAGGTAACATCATCCAGCCAGATACGTCCAAAACCTTGTCCAAAGTGGGCATTGCCTAGTGCTGACTGAGCAAATCCACAGCCCAGCTGTCTACACACAACTTCAGCATCTGCTATATTCCAGTCATAATCACACACGGTCCCCCACTCTCTCTCATGAAAGACCTCCACTCTCCCTTCACAGGGATTGCCTCCACTGGCCAGCCTCAATGCATTATTGTCTTCAAAAAGAGGAAAGGGATAAAGATTTAAAAAAAAAAAAACCATTGTATAAGCAAACTGCGTCAGATATTATAGACCATTTATACAGTTGTTTTTTTTTTTTGTTTGTTTGTTTTTACTGGAGCAATCTAGGTAAAGTACCTTGCTCAAGGGTACAGCAGCAGTGTCCCCCACCAGGGATTGAACCCACGACCCTCCGGTCAAGAGTCCAGAGCCCTAACCACTACTCCACACTGCTGCCCTGCATGGTGATTGGTTATTTTCACACTCCCTTGCATATTTGTGATTTTTAGATTAGTAAATATGTGCAGACTACAAATTTACAAACAGCTAACATTGTTCAGGCTACATGTCATAACAACAGCAATAGAATTTAATTCACTCCTATTTAAAAGCTTTATAAAAAGCCTAAATACAATACTTGGATGGAGATGGAATGCGTGTCTATTACCTGTACAGATCACTCCAGCTTCCGCACGATGATCACAGCTGTGCTGACCCCATCCTCTGGATGAGCAGTTCCACAGTGCAGCCTCAGAGCCAGTGCAGGACACACCATCCAACCAGATGGATCCAGAACCCTGCCCAAAGTGAGAGCTGCGTGGTGCTGACTGCGCATCGAGACAGTCCATCTGTTTACACACAACTCTAGCATCTTGTATATCCCAGTTGTTATCACACACAGTCCCCCACTGTCCTGCATGATAAACCTCCACTCTCCCTTCACAGGGTTTGCGTCCACCCACCAGCCGCAATGAGTCATCATCTTGAAATGGAAAAAGATAAACCACTCCGCTATTAAATAATAACTGTTTTAGTAAATGTTTGTATTTTAAGCAACATGACCGATCATTTCCTAATTTTTCTAATAGATATGTTTCATAATGTCCGCGGCTGTGCATATTAAACTTGACATACATTGGGTATGTGCTTCTAATAAAAGAAGTCTGGAATTAATTACTTCACAGGTATGATGTATGAGCTTTATATCATTTAAAAGTTTGTTTGATTGAAAATTATAATTTCAAAAGCAGCACTAAGTCTCTTCACGCTGGTTGTCACACAAAGCCTTGCACAGTATGCACAGTACAGTTCAAGGCTACTGTTACTAGACTGCAGGTGAGGGGAAGGGATGTATCATATCCTATATTGCAGACATGCTTGTGATTATGTAAGCTCAACACCAGGTTATTTTGGCAGTTTTTTGTGTTGCTCAAACTGCATGAATAAGCATCAGATTTTTCAGAATGGCCATACCTATATTAAAACCAAGACAAATTGAAAATGTGACCCACTTTAATACTTGGCTGAACCATTTGATAATTGCTGGTTACTGAAATGCACACAATTGTAGAATTGTTCAGATTTCTTAATAGGTTTTTCTAAAAACTAAACAAATGGAAAGTAGCTGTTAGGACTTTGTTGAGAATGAATAAGCATTTACCTTTACATTGGAAAAAGGCATTGGGATTTGTACTTCTGCAACCCTTATACAGACGTGCTCAAATTTGTTGGTACCCCTCCACAAAAAACGAAGAATGCACAATTTTCTCTGAAATAACTTGAAACTGACAAAAGTAATTGGCATCCACCATTGCTTATTCCATATTTAATAGAAATCAGACTTTGCTTTTGATTTTTTATTCAACATAATATTGTAAATAATAAAACAAATGAAAATGGCATGGACAAAAATGATGGGACCGCTAACCTAATATTTTGTTGCACAACCTTTAGAGGCAATCACTGCAATCAAACGTTTTCTGTAGCTCTCAATGAGACTTCTGCACCTGTTAACAGGTAGTTTGGCCCACTCTTCCTGAGCAAACTGCTCCAGCTGTCTCAGGTTTGATGGGTGCCTTCTCCAGACTGCAAGTTTCAGCTCTTTTCATAGATGTTCGATAGGATTCAGATCAGGACTCATAGAAGGCCACTTCAGAATAGTCCAATGTTTTGTTCTTATCCATTCTTGGGTGCTTTTAGCTGTGTGTTTTGGGTCATTATCCTGTTGGAGGACCCATGACCTGCGACTGAGACAGAGCTTTCTGACACTGGGCAGTACGTTTTGCTCCAGAATGCCTTGATAGTCTTGAGATTTCATTGTGTCCTGCACAGATTCAAGGCACCCTGTGCCAGGCGCAGCAAAGCAGCCCCAAAACATAACCGAGCCTCCTCCATGTTTCACTGTAGGTATGGTGTTCTTTTCTTTGAAAGCTTCATTTTTTCGTCTGTGAACATAGAGCTGATGTGACTTGCCAAAAAAGCTCCAGTTTTGACTCATCTGTCCAAAGGACATTCTCCCAGAAGGATTGTGGCTTGTCAATATGCATTTTAGCAAATTCCAGTCTGGCTTTTTTATGTTTTTCTGTCAAAAGTGGAGTCCTCCTGGGTCTTCTTCCATGGAGCCCACTTTTCGCCCAAAAGCGACGGATGATGCGATCAGAAACTGACGATACCTTCACCTTGGAGTTCAGCTTGTATCTCTTTGGCAGTTATCCTTGGTTCTTTTTCTACCATTCGCACTATCCTTCTGTTCAATCTGGGGTCGATTGTCCTCTTGCGGCCGCGGCCCAGGAGGTTGCCTACAGTTCCATGGACCTTAAACTTTTAATAATATTTGCAACTGTTGTCACAGGAACATCAAGCTGCTTGGAGATGGTCTTGTAGCCTTTACCTTTACCATGCTTGTCTATTATTTTCTTTCTGATCTCCTCAGACAACTCTCTCCTTTGCTTTCTCTAGTCCATGTTCAGTGTGGTGCACACAATGATACCAAACAGCACAGTGACTACTTTTCTCCATTTAAATAGGCTGAATGACTGATTACAAGATTGGAGACATGTGTGTTACTAATTAAAGAAACTAATTAGTTTGAAATATCACTATAATCCAATTATTTATTATCTTTTCTAAGGGGTACCAACAAATGTGTCCAGGCCATTTTAGAATATCTTTGTAGAATAAACAATAATTCATCTCTTTTCACAGCTTCTTTGCTTTATTCTATGACATACCAAAGGCATGCAAGTATACATGATAAAATAGCTTTTAATTTCATCACTTTTCAGGAGGAATGAAGCATTATTTCAATGAGCTGTAAGGGTACCAACAAATTTGAGCACGTCTGTATATTACAATTAAAGGCACAATAGTAGAACAGTTGCATAAGCAAACAAGAATGTAGGTTGAGGTGCCAGAATGTAATATCTTACTGTCAATTTGCAATAACCTTGCCATTTTAATACTTTATGGTATAATAACCTGCAGTTGATGGCTGGCATTTCTAGATAGATACAAAACGCTAAGATATTTTTTATGTAGTAGCATAATTAGTGTCTGTTACCTGAGCAGATCACTCCTGCATCTTGATAGTGCTCACAGTTGTGCACTTCCCATCCGCTTGATGTGCAGTTCCACAGGGCAGACTCAGAGCCGTTGCAGTGAACATCATCCAGCCAGATGGGTCCAGAACCTTCTCCAAAGTAGGCTTCGTATGGTGCTGACTGAGCATATCCACAGCCCATCTGTGCACACACAACTCCAGCATCTGCTATATCCCAGTAATCATCACACACTGTCCCCCAATATCCTGCATGATAAATTTCCACTCTGCCTTCACAGCGATTGTTTCCACCCACCAGCCTCACTGTGTCCTCACCTTTTAAAAGAAGACATGGAGTCATACTAAAGAAACATTGTAAAATAACGTTAGAGGATACATTGATGCCCACACCCTACCTGAAGAAATTCTCTTCTCATTTTAGATGGGTGGGTATTGTGTAAAACACATCAGCTACAGTATTCGGGGTAACGGAGGATTGATAGCACAAAAAAGCAAGCAAGCTGTACTCTTCAGGTGATCTACCTTGGTCTTTGTGGTGCCTATTCAGAGACAATACTTCTTCCAATTTGCAATCAAATGATGTAAACAATATACAAAACTGGAGATTTAATGCAATTGTTTTGGAACCTGTAAGTTTAAATAATGTGTTTTATTCTAAAAACATTCCTGTATTTATGTTTGTACATAATGTACTTTAGGCTACTGTTGGGAAGTTTAATACAGTTATTAGTGCTGTGACAAATATGGTAATTTCATCTTCGGATATCCGTTACAATTTCAGACAAGTATTGGAATATTTGTTCATTTGCAAAAAGTAATCAAAGCCACTATATGCAACACTGTATTAAAAATAAAACTATCACCAGAAGTAAGAATAGGTTGTGAAGGGCTTCATTTTAACTACAAAACATAGGATGTGTGGCGGGGTGTACCCCATCACAGTGTCATTGACTTTATAAAGTTTCTTTTAATATTTCTAAATTTACCACTACTGAGTGTTTTAAAGTTATGGATGTAATACTGTACATAGCTGCATAAGCATGTGGGGATGCCCTTCAGCTTCCACAATCCATTTATTTTTAAATAGCATAAATACTATAGCTAGATAGGGGTGAAATGCATTTCCCCTACCTGCACAGATCACTCCAGCTTCCTGAAGGTGATCACAGTTGTGCTGACCCCATCCTCTCGATGTGCAGTTCCACAGGGTGGACTCGGAGCCATTGCAGTGAACGTCATCCAGCCAGATACGCCCAGAACCTTGTCCAAAGTGAGAGCTGCGTGGTGCTGACTGCGCATCGAGACAGTCCAGCTGTGCACACACAACTTCAGCATCTTGTATATCCCAGCTGTGATCACACACTGTCCCCCACTGTCCCGCATGATAAACCTCCACTCTCCCTTTACAGGGATTGCGTCCACCAGCCAGCCGCAATGCATTATCATCTTCCAAAGAGGAAAGGGGTTAAAATTAATAAAGCAAGTATCACTAAAATAAAATAAATTAATTGAGATGGAATACCTGTATATGTCTCCTACCTGAACAGATCACTCCAGCATCCTCATAGTGAATGCAGTTGTGCCGACCCCATCCTCTCGATGTGCAGTTCCACAGGGCTGACTCAGAGCCACTGCAGGAAACTTCATCCAGCCAGATCGGTCCGGAACCGTGTCCAAAGTGGGCACTGCGCGGAGCAGACTTAGCAGATCCACAGCCCAACTGTGCACACACAACTTCAGCATCCCTTATATCCCAGTTATCATCACACACTGTCCCCCAATATCCTGCATGATAAATCTCCACTCTCCCTTCACAGCGATTGCCTCCACCCACCAGCCTCACTGTGTCTTCATCTTTAAAAGAGGAAATGGAGTCAGATAAAACAAGCACGTTATAAGGGTACATTATCTAAATATCTTAGCTCACTGCTCTCCGATTGTTTTCTATGGAGGTCAACTGTTTTTATTACTCAATCACAAAACAGCAAATAAAGCATGTCTGAAATGACACTAGTAATTAACAACACCTGATCTAAAACCATTGCTAATGATGAAACGCTTCAAACATATGCTAGAGCCCTGCTATCAAAAAATAAACTATTTTAGTAGACTATTATATAGTGACAGTGGCATTGCTATGACTTGTCACTCAGTAACAATGGAACTCAACCTGCTATCTCTGCATATATTGACTCAGGAGTTCCATTATTCCTTAATCAATGTCAGACCCATTTTCCTCATGCATAAGCTAACTGAGGCTTGATGAACAGGGTTTGTGGGCATGAATTAAGCAATAGGACCTGAACAAGATGGCTTTACCATCTGGCAAGACCCGCCTCGTACTGTTAAATGTCCTGAACCAAAATGTCTGCTAAATTTGCAACCCTTCTAAAAGCCACTACCAGTGCTTTTGGATATATTAATTATGAAGTATACATTAAAGTTTCCAAACTAGTTTTTAAATGTTGGGTAATATTTTAGAATATGTAATCATGAATGGTACACTTCTTTTCTCTTTTATTATACTCAAGTGGTTCATTTCACATACCTGAACAGATCACTCCAGCATCCGCAGAGTGATTGCAGCTGCTCACACCCCATCCTCTGGATGAGCAGTTCCACAGGGCAGCCTCAGAGCCATTGCAGGACATATCATCCAGCCAGATGCGCCCAGAACCCTGTCCAAAGTAAGCACTGCGTGGTGCTGACAGAGCCTTTCGACAATCCAGCTCTGCACACACAACCTGAGCATCTGCTATATCCCAGTGATGATCACACACTGTCCCCCACTGTCCTGCATGATAAACCTCCACTCTCCCTTTACAGGGATTGCTTCCACCTGCCAGCCTCAATGCATCACCATCTTCAAAAGATGAAAGCAGACAGTCAGAGTCACCCTTACTTGCAGAAATTTGCCCCCAAATTGTAAGTCAGGATGATTTGTATGAAATTTGTTTCCCTCTCAGCCACTGCACAGAACTTACAGGGGTACAAATGGTTTTGAAAATTGGTGTTAAACTATGTAGATTACTGGTGCTAAATTATCAAACCCTGCCCCGATCACACCCCCCTCATAACTTCCCATACGACACAAACCGTCTCTCATGTGTATGTGGATGAGTGTGGATGGGTCATGTGAGTGTTCCAGGCCCAATGAGAAACTATTATCACCTATGGTTGCTAAGGAATACAAAATACATATATAATAATTATACTGGCAGTAGAATTTAATGTTGCTGGCGCTATATAAGGTACCACTGACTTACCGTTTATATGAGGCACCCCTGACTTAACATCTATATGAGTCACCCCTGACTTAACATCTATATGAGGCACCCCTGACTTAACATCTATATGAGGCACCCCTAACTTAACATCTATATGAGTCACCCCTAACTTAACATCTATATGAGGCACCCCTGACTTAACATCTATATAGGCACCCCTGACTTAACATCTATATGACCCCTGCATCTACCCCTGACTTAACATCTACCCCTGACTAACATCTAGGCACCCCTGACTTAACATCTATATGAGGCACCCCTGACTTAACATCTAACATATCTATATGAGGCACCCCTGACTTAACATCTATATGAGGCACCCCTGACTTAACATCTATATGAGGCACCCCTGACTTAACATCTATATGAGGCACCCCTGACTTAACATCTATATGAGGCACCCCTAATTTAACATCTATATGAGTCACCCCTGACTTAACATCTATATGAGTCACCCCTGACTTAACATCTATATGAGTCACCCCTAACTTAACATCTATATGAGTCACCCCTAACTTAACATCTATATGAGTCACCCCTGACTTAACATCTATATGAGTCAGGAACTTTTTTTTTCTTTTTTTATATGTGAGGCAATATAGGCACCCTACTAACATCTATATGAGGCACCCCTGAAACAAAATTTTTTTTTTTTTTTTTTAAATATATATAAAATGTTTTAAAACAACTTAGCCCCTGCACAAGACCCTACCCACCACCACATTAAAAAGAAAAACTCCCGTACTGCACACCGAGCCGATGTGCTTCTGTGGTGTAATGATTGTGTATCCAGGCACTGTCAAACACTTCCTTTCACACAGTGATTTGAACTTTAGCATTTCATATTTTACACCAAAAAGCTGAAAAAAAGGCATAGCAATTTTATGTATTTTTTAAAGACTTTTAAAAACTTACAGTTGCACAATATATACCACAGTATAAATGATTCTATTATTAAGATCTATAATTCGCTCAAAATAACATGGTGCAGCAGTTTGTTAGAAAAATTTTATCGTGTAAAATAAATAAAGCACTTTCTTCAGCTGGTGGTAAACACAATTAGAGAATGATCCGTTATATCGTTGTGGTATCGACATAATCGCCGAAGTGATTCTGATGAAAGCGCAATGGGGTCCCAAATAGACAACTGAGCTCGGCTTTTAGACTCCCTGAAAACCAGGTTTATTTAGTGGTGCAATCAGGAACTTTAACAATCGAACACACTATAAAAAGCAAAGCAGTCCTAAGTAGCAACTGCGTGTGTTTGGACTGACACAGAAAGAGGAAATCAAAGAAAGAAAAGTAAAAGAAAAAAGAACTTAAGATGAAAAAACGACAAAACGTAAGAAACTAACAATATTATTTGTAAATTAATAATAAACAAATATATCAATTAAATCCTATTTTGCAGATAAAATTGAGTGTTACATTTATTTTCACGAGGACTGTAGCCATTTATTTTCATGGTAATTATTACAATTGATCGCCACTTCTACATTTTTTTTATTAGAATCGCACTTTTGGAGAAGCCATGTTCGAAGCGTTGGACTTTGATCCCAGGGTTTCAGCTTCAACAACATTACTGGGGAGTTGGTTCCAGACCCTCACAATTCTCTGTGTAAAAAAGTGCCTCCTATTTTATGTTCTGAATGCCCTTTTATTTAATCTCCATTTGTGACCCCTGGTCTTTGTTTCTTTTTTCAGGTCGAAAAAGTCCCCTGGGTCGACATTGTCAATACCTTTTAGAATTATGAATGCTTGAATCAGATCACCTCATATTCTGAATAGAATCAATTCTCTTAGCCTGTCTGCATACGACATGCTTTTTAAACCCAGGATAATTCTGGTCGCTCTTCCTTGCACTCTTTCTAGAGCAGCAATATCCTTTTTGACCAGAACTGAACACAATATTCTAGATGAGGTCTTACTAATGCATTATAAAGTTTTAACATTACTTCCCTTGATTTAAATTCAACACTTTTCACAATATATCCGAGCATCTTGTTGGCCTTTTTCATAGCTTCCCAACATTGTCTAGATGAAGACATTTCTGAGTCAACATAAACTCCTAGGTCTTTTTCATAGATTCCTTCTTCAATTTCAGTATCTCCCATATGATAACATTTTTATTGCCTGCGTGCAGTACCTTACACTTTTCTCTATTAAATGTAATTTGCCATGTGTCTGCCAAGTTCTGAATGCTTTCTAGATCATTTTGAATGACATTTGCTGCTGCAACAGTGTTTGCCACTCCTCCTATTTTTGTGTCGTCTGCAAATTTAACAAGTTTGCTTACTATACCAGAATCTAAATCATTAATGTAAATTAGGAATAGCAGAGGACCTAAGACCTGTGGTACTCCAATGGTTATGTCGCTCCATTTCTAGGTTTCTCCTCTAATCAGTACTTTCTGTTTTCTACATATTAACCACTCCCTAATCCATGTGCATGCATTTCCTTGAATCCCTACTGCGTTCATCTTGAGAATTAATCTTTTATGCGGGGCTTTGTCAAAAGCTTTCTGGAAATCTAAATAAACCATGTCGTATGCTTTGCAATTATCCATTGTCGATGTTGCATCCTCAAAAAAGTAAGCAGGTTAGTTAGACACGATCTCCCTTTCCTAAAACCATGCCTCCTGTCTCCCAGGATACTGTTACCATATAGGTAATTTTCCATTTTGGATCTTATTATAGTTTACATAAGTTTACATATAACAGAAGTCAGGCTAATTGGTGGAAAAAATATGTTAAATTACATTAACAATGATGTAAAAGACTGAAAAATATAATAAATTCAATTAAAATTCCAAATTACCAGATTTTCCCTGCTTTGTTAGCAGAAGTTGTTTATGCATGGGTGAGCAAGCTCAGTGTGCTGCGTACCACTTTCTAACTCTATGTACTTGAAAATAACTGAAAATAACACTACACCACAACTTAACACTGGCTTAATTCACAAGAAGGGAACTATAGAAGATTAAAATGTTTTGGTCACAGTTCATGCGTCCACAAGGATTTTACTGTATACCAGTATTATAAAAAAGCACCAGGTTTTCTCTGCAGCTTTTCAGGATTTTATCAAACTACAACATCATTTATTCACCTGCAGCACAGAGTCAGAACATTCAGACTAGAACCTCTAAGGGCCAGCCCGTATTTCAAACAATTGGCCAAATTTGTTCTACATTTATTGATCATACAAATACCCAGTTCATAGAGGCGCAATTTGCATCTCTTACCTGAACAGATCACTCCAGCATCATCACGGTGACTGAGATAGGGTGAAAGCAATCCATAAGTTATGCAGTTCCACAGGGCAGACTCAGTACCCCTGCATAAAACCAGCCAGATGGGTCCCAAACCTTGTCCAAAATGAGCCATGCCTGGTGCTGACTGAGCAGGTCCACAGCCCAGCTGTTTACACACAACTCCAGCATCTGCTAGATCCCAGTCATATACATTAACTGTCCCCCACTCTCCTGCATGAAAAAACTCCACTCTCCCTTCACAGGGCCTGCTTCCATTCACCAGCCGCACTGCATCAACGTCTTCAGAAGAGGAAAGAGAGAGAGATTAAAGAAGGGAACGTTTTCTAACTTGAATGCAGGCTAATGATCATTCTCGGGGTGATTAATGGGATTTACATGGTCATGAAATAAATAAATAAATGAGTGCTTTCTGCTCTCTGAAGGGGGCCCTGGGATGCAGGCAAGTTTTGCAAGATTGCTGTTAGCAAGCACATAATCCTTATCATAATCATAATAATGATTAGGGATAAACAACAATAAGAGTTGAATCAGTCAAAATAATGAGTGCTGTCAGGCATGAGAAACTGGATTATTTTCTTACCGATTCAACACTTTGAATTGTTTATGCCACTTAAAACATTTTTTCTAATTGTTACTTGTTCGATATGAGATTAAAATTTGGTAATTGGAGTTGGTTTTCAAATGTTTGTCTCTCATATTGTGGGAATGTTGTCATGAGTTTCTCTGAGTTAGTTTGAAATCCCACTCATACACACAAAAGTGTCTGTTGAATGTGAACTGGTGTGGTGTTATTTTGTGGTACATGTTAAAAAGTGGTACACCATGTACTGCGCCTGCCCGGGCTCAGAAAATAAGGAAACACCCATCTGAAGGGGGTACAATGTACAATTTTCTTTCACAAATCAGCAAATGTATATGACTTTAACTGATGAGCAACAAACTGGGTTATCTAAAATTGTAAACATATATAAGATTTTGTGGGTGAACTACAGTTTGTCTTGTTCGTAGTGATTTGTGCAGTAGTCAGTCACAGCATTGACAACGTACAGTTTTCTGGCGTTACACTGGTCAAGTTTTGGTATGTGTACCACATTCTGACGATGTACCACTTTCTGGCCCTACACCGAGAACGGAGAGTAAAGTTATTGGTCATTTTGCAGACCCTAAAACAGATGAACACCTAAATATTATTGCCAGTGATCGGTTTTCGAGAAACATGTGGGACGAAAAGAAACGAAAGAAATTCAAAAGCTGAATCTAACATCTGTGTAATTGATGGAGATTTACTAAGTGATGATGAAATTGCTGTTGTTCCTGAACCTGTCCAGAAGATATGTGCAATAAAAATTAGAAGGGGGGTGTTTATGTGGAAATTAATTTGTAATTATAGAAACCCTTTTTTTACATTGATGTAAATTGTATTACTTTAAGCAAACAATATGAAATGCTAAACAATCAAAAAAATCAAAAGGTGATGTCACAGAAATGTTTTACATTAAATTGATCATATTCAACACGCCCTGGCTCACTCAAACTCAAATGGAGCTGGAGTTCCAAAAACACAGTGAATCTTTAGCTTTGGCATTTCATTAATTTTGGCAGAAATGTGCATTATTACTGTGCATATCTTTACCATGTTCATTATTAAGAAGATATCTCTTGTATTGTTAATACTGCAAACTGTTAACAACGCTGAATAATAACAGAGTCAACCACTGGATGTCAATCAGCCACGTGACACATAGCTCATTAATGCTCAGAGACAATGGGATAAGCCAGAAAGTAAATTGCTTTTTTCAGTACTTTTAGCTATATAATACACGTTGCAACCACAATATATATATACATCTTTAGTCTATTTCTATAATAAAGACAGTATGCCGTCCTTCCAATGAGACGTTAAACTAAGGTCCTATTGTAAGTGACCCTGCAGCAGCAGTTGCGATGCATAGTTCACCCCCAAGTCTCTGTAAGTCGCTTTGGATAAAAGCGTCTGCTAAATGACTAAATAATAATGAAGACAGTATGCCTAAGCATTGGTTCACTCAACCCACTCACACCGAGCACTGTGACTGCACTTAAAACAGAAAGGTCTCCCTGAACAAATAGCACAAATAAAATACTTGGATGGGGATGGAATGTGTGTCTCCTACCTGCACAGATCACTCCAGCATCCTTACTGTGGTTGCAGCTGCTCGTATTCCATCCAGTGGAAGGGCAGTTCCACAGGGCGGACTCGGAGCCATTGCAGTGAACATCATCCAGCCAGACGGGACCAGATCCTTGTCCAAAGTAAGCATTGCGTGGTGCAGACTGAGCCTTTTGACAGTCCAGCTGTGCACACACAACTTGAGCTGCTGTTATAGTCCAGCCGTTATCACACACTGTCCCCCATTGTCCTGCATGATAAACCTCCACTCTCCCTTTACAGCGATTGCCTCCACCCACCAGCCTCACCGTGTCATTGTCTTCAAAAGAGTAAAGAGATTAAGATTACCACAAAGACACATATTACAAGGAAACACTATCTAATATAATATATTATCTACAGCGAAACCCACTGTTCTCAAACACACCCTAATGAACATTCTAGGCTTGATCAATGAGCTAATTCATGCCTGGTAGAATAGACAGTCAGAGTCTCCCCTGATGAAATGCACCTCCCTATATCTAGCATGTCAAGGAGAGATGCATATGCACTGAACTCAATCTGCGTTTGACCAGTTTTCTCTTTATTATTGTATTGTACCTCTAGGAAAGGTATTATTTTGTGGAGTGTAGCTTTAATCCTATACACTTATATATAGTTGCTGTATTATCTGTGACCACAAGAGGAAGCCCTCACTTCATTGTTCATTCCAGACGGAAGGACTACAACACTTGCCTAAGCACATGGATTACAAATAACAGAAAACAGACTGACAATCACAGAGATATGAAGGTATGACAGCTAATACCAACTAATACCAAAAAGATGAGATTTATTACTGCATAGCGACATGAGAAAAACAGCTTATTTTAACATTAAGGTTAAATTATAAAGTATTAGCTCTATGCAGTACAGAAGATACTTTGTAAAAACAGTTAAAGAGTATTTGCCCACTGAATGTGATGTGATATTAGGGTACATGCAATTAAATTACAAATGCTGTAATCCTGCAAATAAACTTGAAACAATAAAAAAAATAAATGAAAAAGATGGGCTTTCTCGTTTGTTTTAATGCTCTATCGAGAAGCCATTAATCTGTACCTTGGGTCATAAAACACATACTGTACATTAACAGACCTTTTAGGGGGGGCATGTTATAAAGATTAAAATGCTTTACTAAAGAATGCCACAACAAAACCTTTAGGCTAAAGATCACTTTATAGATATAGAGAACTGTACAGATGTCATAACAGAAAAATGTATGGAGAAAAATATGTATTACCATCATTAAACAAGCCAAAAGACATATTTTTTTATTTTTTGGTTTTCTCATATTATAATCATTAAACACCAAAAGACACATAATAAATACAAATGAAAAGGATAGGACTTCATTCATTGTGTTTTTCACAGGAAAACGTGCAAACTGCAAACCTACAAACATCAAACTATTGTTCTAGAGATATATAGCAACCACAATCCCATTTTAGAGTTTTTTAAATCAGATGAATGCAATACTAGGATGAGGATGGAATGTGTGTCTCCCACCTGAACAGATCACTCCAGCATCCTCATAGTGTCCACAGTAGTGTTGACCCCATCCCAATGATGCGCACTTCCACAGGGCTGACTCTGAGCCCCTGCAGTGAACATCATCCAGCCAGATGGGTCCAGAACCTTCTCCAAAGTAAGCACTGCGTGGTGCTGCCTTAGCATATCCACAGCCTAGCTGTTTACACACAACTCCAGCAGCTACTAGATCCCAGTGAAAATCACACACTGTCCCCCACCGTCCCAGATGATAAACCTCCACTCTCCCAGCACAGCGACTGCCTCCACCAGCCAGCCTCAAGGAATCAGAGCCTTCAAAAGGTAAGGGATTCAGATTAAAGAATGTTATACGTGTGCATTTCATATTATTGTAAAGCCCATTCTCGTTCCAGTTCTGAAACATACACTAATAAGTACTCTGCAGTTGACACCCAATTTTCTATTGGCAAACGGTTTGGCAAACGAAACTGTGTTCAGTCATGGTCTTTGCATTACAAAAAATACATTGCAGCGAAGGAAAAGCAGACTAACCCCCTCAGATACAAGGATAGGTTGAGGACCCTGAACCTCTCTCCCCATTGCATCAATTTTACAAAATGTTATCCAAATTGGATCATTGGTTCTACTCCTATCATGAGACCTTCTCATGATAGGGCAGCAGTGTGGAGTAGTGGTTAGGGCTCTGGACTCTGGATTGTTTGTCTGTTGAGGCGAAATTGCTTCATATATTGTCAGACACTCAGGCTCAGAAAAGACAAATGACTTCTCCTCCTCTCTCTTTGTCTGGCAACGTAGAAATCCAGTGCAAACTCTATATTTCTTTTATTTCTCTTTTTCTCTCTCTCTCTCTTTTCTTTGCCTGCTTCCCTGGTAGTTTCAGCAGTATTTATAGATGATCATGTAATTTGCACACAGTTTAGACCTCGTCTTCACATAACAATTGAAACGCAAACGCTAGCATTGTTGATGGTTTGCTAAATCGCTACATTTGTATGTAAATGAAGACGCTCCCCTAAAGTTCAGCCCATGTCCAGCGCTAACGCTGACTTGTTGGGTGGGTGCTAAAACACATTTGCTAAATCAAATAGGTGGGCAAAGTCTGTTTGCCCACAAGTGCGCCTGATTTTAGTGCAGTAACTGTCAGCAAAAGTGTTTTGCAACTGCCTTAGGGGTTTGCGAACGTTGCTAAATAGGGCCCATTAAGTTTTATATGAACATCTATTTGTATATTAAAATCTTTTCAAATAAACATTTGAGTGCGGACAAAATTTTGAAATATTTGATATTTATAAATTAATTCTCAAATATACATATATTTGTCCCAGGTCTGGTCTCAAGGGGTGGCTTTGTTTGTTTCTCACACGTTGTCATATGTGTACTTTTTATATTTGGTTAGAAGGTGTGCAAACATGACATAAAAGATTGTATGCATAAACATATGGGGGACCGGGACGCCCCTGAGCTCACACTCCCCACAGTAAGCCAAACACAGTGCAAGCAGTTAAACAGATACGTCTTACTAACACTAACACCATCATTGAAAAAATACAATGTTACAAACTCAAATAGCATAAATACACTCCATGGATAGGGGATAGAATGTGGGTCCCTACCTGTACAGACCACTCCAGCTTCCTCACGGTCTCCGCAGTCATGCACACCCCATCCACTGGAAGGGCAGTTCCACAGGGCAGACTCAGAGCCATTGCAGTGAACTTCATCCAGCCAGACGCGTCCAGATCCTACTCCAAAGTGAGCACTGCGCGGTGCTGACTGAGCAGGGCCACAGCCCACCTGTTTACACACAACTTCAGCATCTTTAATGTTCCAGTTATGATCACAGACCTTCCCCCACTCTCCAGCGTGATAAACCTCCACTCTTCCAGCACAGGAACTGCCTCCATCCATCAGCCTCACAGCATCATTGCCTTCAAAAGAGATGAAGTGATCAGTCCATACTAAGCCCTGCACACCACTGTTATGTATGACTATTTTTTATTTTATTTTTTTAATATTGCATAGCTCTTCTTTGTACCCATGTCTAATGTATGATACAGTTATAAAGCATTGCACAGTGATCAAAGTAAACTTCTTTTCATGTTTAGCCCAGGCAGAAATCCAAAAGCAAGGCTGCCTTGCCTTTGTATACAGAGTGCAAAGTTATAGAAATGGATTATAGAAAAATTATACAGAGACTGGTAGAGGTTTACTTACCAAATGCGATGCCAATCCATAGAGTTACTTCTATGGCCCCTGAGGTAAAAGGAAATAATACAGTTAAATATGTTTTATTTTAGTACGTATGACGATAGCTCTCCCCATTTTACTTTCGTGATTTAAAATTTGTATTTCTTAAAATATCATATTTTACATTGGTATTTGTAAGAAATTGGGATTTCTTAGAGCAGTAGATATGATGATATCCTGTTCAGTATAGATTGCTCTATATTTTTAATACAATACCTTGTGTGAGAGTAAATGATACTTCAGTTCTCTACTGAAATTGTAGAGAACTAGTCTGCAGTAGTCGCACTACAATGGACATGGTACTGTAGGGTCAGGATTTTAAGTAATTGTCTGCATTGATGTTGCAATTGCCAAGGAAGAGGTTATAATAACTGCACTTGCTTTCAATTTTGTGACTGCATTGCTGATAATCATTTCCATTTTAATGCACTTTTAATCTTTTTACAACATTATAAGGGTTTTTCTGGCATAATACACATGAATGCCATCCTTGCCAAAAGAAAAAAAAGGAAAAAAAAAATACTAACTGTGGCCACAAGACAGAGTCTGAAACCTGTACAAACAAAACCAAATGCCTGCAGTACAACTAGAAATTAAACAAGTTTAATTTAGTTTATTTTCTTTGACAAACATTTTAAGCATGTCTTTATTAATACAATTATGTATATTATACTACTCACCATACAGATTATTAAAAGTAGACATAGATTGGCAATTTCATAAATATTATGATTACATTATTACTACAAATAAGACTAAATACATTTTTTTTTTTTATTTAAGCACTGCGAAATGTAATCTCAGAATGACCAACTTTAAAGTACTGGTGATATTAAATGTCAGCAGCAAGTATTATAATGTGACTATCTCAAGACAGTAATGATATTGCTGTCCATCTCAAATGCAAAGACTTCACATCGTTAGTTGTTTTTTGTCTCCACAAAGAAAATAACATTATGTAGGAATGAGCAGGGTTAAAATTCATGTATGTTTGAACCAGTTCCTTTGTAACTCTTAGTATAATACTAACATTTGAAGATAGATGTGTAAGCATGTACACAATCGAGCAATGTAATTATAATACTCACATTTGAAGATAGATGTGTAAGCATGTACACAATCGAGCAATGTAATTATAATACTCACATTTGAAGATAGATGTGTGAGAGATAGATGTGTAAAATCGAGCAATGTAATTATAATACTCACATTTGAAGATAGATGTGTAAGCATGTACACAATCGAGTAAATGTAATTATAATACTCACATTTGAAGATAGATGTTTGAAGCATGTACACAATCGAGTAATGTAATTATAATACTCAATTTGAAGATAGATGTGTAAGCATGTACACAATCGATTTATAATATAGACATTTGAAGATAGATGTGTAAGCATGTACACAATCGAGCAATGTAATTATAATACTCACATTTGAAGATAGATGTGTAAGCATGTACACAATCGAGTAATGTAATTATAATACTCACATTTGAAGATAGATGTGTAAGCATGTACACAATCGAGCAATGTAATTATAATACTCACATTTGAAGATAGATGTGTAAGCATGTACACAATCGAGTAATGTAATTATAATACTCACATTTGAAGATAGATGTGTAAGCATGTACACAATCGAGTAATGTAATTATTTGATTGTGGCTGTAGAAAACTGATGAATGCAGCAACAACAACAACAAGAAAAAACATTTGTCTTATTGTCATCATTTATGCTTTTTAAAGTAAAATATGATGTCTGTTTTGTTTTAAAACCCATTTCAGTGTGGCTACTTACCCAGAAAGAGATCCAATAAATGTCTCTGACCCATTCTAATGAATGCCCTCTGCTATTGATGCTACAGTAACTGTCCTGCTTTTCCTTCGACCGCTCAGGTGTGAAGCAGGTGTGAAGCAGGTGTGAAGCAGGTGTCCCAAGTGTGCCTTACTTAAGAGACAGCCCTCCCTTTAAATCTTCTACACTAGGACCACCCCCAAGCATCGGCAGCAACCACACCCATGATGTAGAAAACCTCATCCACCACACAACACCAGTGAGCTTGATTAAGCAAGATATCATAACAGACATTCACTGTCAAACAATTGTCCATAATATATTATACACTATATAACTTGTATTTGAAGATTTTCAGTTTTCTAATGCCTGTATTAGTCTATAACAACCCCCCCCTGATTCTGTTTGGATGTACAGGAATTGAAACTATATTCTCAAAGCATTTCACTCCATCATTAGCACAGTTTTTTTCAGAAATTAAAACATTTCTGTGACATCACCCTTTGATATTTTGGTTGATTAATTCTACGAATGTTCTAACTAAAAGTGGCTGTGTGGCTTTGAGGAGAAGGGAAGTGCGGGGCAAATATATTTTTGATTAACGAATCCACCAAAAACTGTTGATTTGTCATGAAACCACAGTCAGAACAATTCAACAGAAAAGCCAATGCCATTTTATTACGCAACAATCATTTAAAGAATTAGTTAATTATAGTATTACACATTTCAAACCAAACACGTGGAAAATGGCTTGTGATTTCAGTTTAGCATTTCATTGTGTTAAAGAAAAGTAATACAATTATACAGACATTTCTTCTGCACAGGTTCAGGAACAACAGCAATCTTATCATCACATCAGAAATCTGTTAATGACAAACTGATTCACTTCTTGTTTTCTTACTCTGAAGTATTTTAGAAATCTCATGTTGTTGCTCATCACTTGTTCTCTTATATTCATGTACAGCATTTAACCAATGGCCAGTTCTTTCACAAATTAAACGGTATGATTATAGAAATGCATTACAGCTATAGCTTTTAAACTGTGGTTTGTGTAAAACCCTTCAAATCCAGCGTGATGTGCAATAAATGGATCTCATTACCGAATAAGTATCAGTCAGGAAGAAATGTTTTAAGTGGCATAAACAACTCAAAGTGTTGAATCAATAAGAAACTAATCTACAGTTTCTCATGCCTATATGGCACTTGAAAATAGTGAATTATTTTTACAGATTCAACAGTTTGAGTTGTTTATCCCTTACAGAAAAAACAGACAATACAATGAACAAACCTGAAATATACAACACACATGTTTAATTTAAGGCATTGTGAGTAGTCTTAAACTGTTTTGGAGTTGTAATGGATGTTTTTTGCATATGGACTAAATAGCTAAATATCTTTCATTGTCTTCAGGTGCATATGAATGTGGTGGATCAGCTTTGTCTTCTTACAGTGGTTTATGGTGATGATGTTTATGGAGCAGCACAAGGTTATGTACTTTAGCCACCACAGTCTTGACCAGCCTGGCAGTGGCAAGCTTAGTCAATACCAAGTTGAGTCCAGGTCGAAATCTACTTTAATATGAGAACAAACAGAGTGGACACAAAGAGATACATAAGAACATATTAACATAAGACAATTTACAAACGAGAAGAGGTCATCGGGCCCATTATTGCTCGTCAGGTTTCCAGTAGCTGATGATTTTAATGTATTAAGTTGGGTCTTAAAGGATCCCAGTGATTCAGCATCAACAACATGACTAGATAACCAATTCCACACCTTCACCACTCTCTGTGTAAAGTGTCTAAGTCCTAAGTATATCTCAACCTAATTTCTATCTGCGTCATCTGGTCCTGGTTTCTGTGCTGCCCTTGAAGTATTGGTTACGGCTAACTTTTAAAGTGTTTAAAGTCTTCAATCAAGGCCTCACTAATTATTAATTGTTCCAGATTTAATACATTCAGTTCTTTCAGTCTATATTCATATCTAATTCCTTTAAGACCTGGGATTAGTCTGGTTGGTCTTCGTTGGACTCTCACCAAAGCCACAGTTTTCTTTTAGTAATGTGGTGACCAGAACTGACCACACTATTCATTGTGATTAAAAATCAAAGGAGGTTATGATGAGGTTGTATGTGTCTCTGCCCTTTTGACTATATTCTCAAGCATTTGTCTTTCACTTGTATAAGAAGGTCACTTTTATAAGCTGTAGACCCAGATGTGCTTTGATCTTAATGCAAATATACCGTGCATTTAAGTTTAAAGTATGCAATGGGGTAAAAAAAAAAAAGTTTGACCTGCATAGTTGAATGCTTAGACAGCCAATCACTGAGCTCCATTTGTCTGTGCCTTTTTAAAATGTGTATTATTTGACAGTGTTTTGTTTCTGTTGTTGTTCTGAATACAGTCAAAATCCCAAGAAAGGAATTCAAATTATTATGACCTAAATGGTCTTATTTATATCTGATGTTTAAACCCAGAATTTTTCATGTAACCTTTTAAGGTGTTGTTCGAGAGCAGGTGCAGGAGCTTCAAGTCAATTTATCAATGAACCTCCCTATTTAAGCCCTGGGTCGAACACTCATTCTCTGTTTTGCGTTTTCCACCTTCCTCCCCTCCTCCTCCAAAACGCAGCGCCACCTCTGCAACGGTCTCCTTCTGGGGGGAAGTGATGCCACTTCCTAACCTTAGGCCCAGCCGAACTAGCCTCAACCTCCGAGAGCCAGAGGCTCATGCTTCCCAGGCTTGGAGCCTGATCGGTTCAGTCTCACCTCTGAGAGGGGTCTCTCCCTGAGCCAGGGGGAAACCCTGTGTTATTTACGAACAACTTGCTTTTATCTATGCCAGTGTTCCTCTCTGGCCCCTTTGCATGTTAATTTCCTCCTCTCTTTCAGAATTCCCGTCTCCCCGCGTGGCTCTGTCTCGGCGGTCTGGCTGCGCCAATCTCCCGAAGCGTAGGCATCCCTTGTTAGTTGGGGCAACTTCTAGTCTTCTCAAATGTATCCTCTATCCTTCTCTTCATTTTCCCCTTGGGGGAACTAATGCTTGCTTCCAAACTTTGGAGGCCGATCAGTTCAGAATATAGGCTCTCCGCGACCCAAGAGGAAACTTAAAGTCTCAAGCACATAGTTCCTTTCAAGTCCTGGGGATTATTCCTTGCAGCCTTTGCTCCTGTTCTGTGAACTTTAGAGTACAAAGAACCATACATTGTTCTGGGAAAACACAATTTGTATGTGATATGATATAAAGGTTTTACTGTACATATCAAATCAAGCGCCTCAAAAGCAAACCAGTTTATTACAAAGAGACAAGTGTTGCTGCTGTAAGCAGTTCTGCTTTGGGCAACATGACAATAAGAGACAAAAAAAGGTGATTTACAATGCAGTAATTGTTTGCTTTGACAATTCATACAGCATAAATATGTATCTACTGTGGTTTTGTATCTATGCTGTTCCTGAAAGCAAGTGGTTGGGGTGGGCCAGCCACAGTACCTGGATTGAAAAAAAAATACATGTTTTATGATATGGATGGATTATTACTGGGGTTTTAATAATTATATTTTCTGAATAATGCAGCGTTCTATGGATTGTATTTTTTGAGGCCCAACTTCTTTGTTGAGGTTTTGTCTGGTTGTACAGACCAGAGATTTCAATCTAAAGTTAATCATGAAGAGAAAGTTTCATTATAATGTATTATTTTGTTGATAGCCTGTTTTAAATGATATGTATTGGCATTAGCTATCATTTTAGGTAATATTTTGCCATCTACTTGCAAAAGAGATATAGGCCAGTAGTTCTTGCATTCTTTAGTTATTTTTTTAATTAATGTAACATATGATTGATTTATCATTTGTATCCATGAGATATCTACATTAAAATGAAGGTATACATGTTATCTCTGCTTTTAATTCCTTTAGTTGTATTTGGCTCTCTAAACAGTTTCTTTAGTTTCATTTTGCAAAAGAAATTTCACTGCAGTCACCACAAAGCAGGAATACCAGTATACTAAAATGAAGTCTGTCCATCACACTCCATAACTCACAAAGCAGGCTATAGAAGTCACTGTTGAACAGGTAATCTGAGGCATATATAAGGATTGTGGGAAATAGAAATAGATCATAGGCCATCCTATGCTTTTGTTATTTACATCATTACATCAATCTCACCTTCTTTCGCGAGTCTCAGGACAAAAGATTTGACCTATAATTTGTTTGTTCACCATGTTCAAAAAATTAAATAGCAACATATTTCTCTGTAAAAAAACTACCCTTTGCAGTAAAAATGAACAAAGTGCCCTCTTTTATGTTTTAAAAGCTCCTTCTCTTATAATGGGTGAAGAGTCACTTCACTTGTTAAACTCAATCTATTTCCTTATTGTTTATTTTCACCACCGGGTAACTGTTATCAATGTATTTTCTATATGGATCATTAAACATGTTGGGGCGTGGTCGATACATAAACAGTTCCAATGTTTAGCTGCACCTTACTCAAAAAATTATCTTGGAAACACAGGTTACCACTGATAAATGGACGGTATACAATGCTGTATATTATTGTTCTGGGAAAGCACCGTGTACATACTGTTTTGTTAACCAGGTTTGCAAGATTCACCACAAAGAGATCAGTGTGATTAGGAGTTCTGCTTTGTCTTTTAGTTTCAATAGTAAGCACAAAGGAGAATACATTGTTCTAGGAAACCCCATCTTAATGTGCCAAGATATCCAAGGCGAGATATCTGCCAGTATGGGAAGTTACCAAAACTGTGAACTCAAATACAGATAATGCTGGGTTTTAAAAGCAACATATCTGAATTAAAATGAAGAGGAAAAGCAACAAATCTTTCAGTTAATCAAAGTCAAACCATTGTTGCGATTCCCCCCTTTTAATTTAACTCAGACTCCATTTGGAATACAGACCTTTGGGGTAATTCGGTATTCAGGGCGATTCATAATGTGTGTAACATTGTCGGAGCATTGTGAAAACTGGAGGGTACATGGAGGATGATATGCAAAGGGAGAATGTCTATGACAGACACTTTGTGATGCATGCCTGGTCTTGTTCAGGTAAAGACGCTGCATGCCTACAGTTCCTCAGGTTGTGAGACAGAAGGACACGTTTTAAGAATATCGAAGCGTACACTTGCAGAGTGCACTGAGCTCATTGGTATGTAAAATGAACATTACAGTGCTGCAACAGCTACTGCTTTTGCTAGCAAGCACCCTGAGGCACTATCCCAAGATCAATGGTAACCAGATTAGTGGAATGATTCCTTCAGACCAGAAGCATAGGAGATTGTACTTTGAGATTCTTCATAGTAGTAAGTTTGTTGGTTAAAGAACAAGGCTTGATAACAGGAAGTTCCCGGTTCAAATCCTGTCAGGGTCAGTGTGTGTTACCCTGAGCAACTCACGTAACATCTTTGTGTTCCGTCCTTCGGATGAGACGTAAAACCAAGGTCCTATTTTAAGTGACTCTGCAGCAGCAGTTGTTGATGCATAGTTCACCCCCCAGTGGCTGTAGGTCGCTTTGGATAAAAGCATCTGCTAAATTACTAATTAATCAATACAGATTTATCCGAATTCAATCCCTGTGTCGTGTGGTGCGGTATCCACAGCAACAGTTATTGGGCCATATTCTTTCTGTTTGAGTTGCTGCAGCATCCTACATGTCAGTCCTGCTACACATCCTTTACCATACCTTGATGCCCTTCCACTTGTTGCTTTCTGGCATGTGATGTTCCAGCATGACGGTGCTCCCGTACATGTCCTATTTTGATTACTATTATTATTATTATTATTTGTTTATTTAGCAGACGCCTTTATCCAAGGCGACTTACAGAGACTAGGGTGTGTGAACTATGCATTAGCTGCAGAGTCACTTACAATTACATCTCACCCGAAAGACGGAGCACAAGGAGGTTAAATGCTCAAGGGACCTCCTGGTTACAAGCCCTTTTCTTTAACCACTGGACCACACAGCCTCCTTGATTAGACAATGAATTGCCAGGACCCATTCCATGACCTCCACAGTCACCAGACCTTGTAGACCCCGCTACATATGAGCTTCAGCAATCCATGTCCAATGAGATCACTCCGATTGATACTATGGCATTGCAGTGTCAAGGTGCAATGGTATCAACAGATTGATAAAGGCTTGACATGAAATGGAGGTGATTTGGAACAGTTATTGTAATTTGAATGTAAGGAGTATTTTCTTGTTTTGCATTATTTTCAATTCTACTTCATTTGACATTATTTAACAACATGCTGTTGCCCAAACATTGCATCACAGAGTGTCTGTCAGTCATTTAGATCATCAAACCTTGCATCTGTCATGGTAAAATATCTCTCACTGTCACATAGCTGAGTAATGTTTGAAATTCTCCCTTTCAGGTTCTCTGTTGGTTGAGAGGAGGGAACAATGATGTCACACTTGATTTTTTTAATCCTCTTGCATAGAGGTACAAACTCAGCACATCTACTTAAATGTAAATGTATCCAATTTCACAAATACAGTCTGTATTTAAAGTATGTATAACAGCTGCGACCACTTTGTGCAGTAAAAAGGGCTGCGGCACGATACATCCCGTACAGCAAATAGTGAAGCTGCACAGCTTTTAGCTGTCTGCGTCTGGCATATCGCATTCATCTGCAACAGAAGTACTGTATGAACCAGGTTTTCCACGATTCTGAAACAAACAGCATGTTGTAAAGAACGCCTTTGTAAGTTGGTAAACTTCTGTACTCTGGTGCATTTCTTCTTCTGTCTTTACAGAAAACAACTCACTCAATTTTTTTTTTTTTTTTTGCATTTTAGCTGCCACTGATTTACATGCTTGCTTCAATCTCATTCACTGACCTACATAGCTGCACGTAAATTCTGCGTGCATACACAACCAATTTACAAATTTGTATTTTCAGTGCATGACATACTGCATTTTTTTTAATGAAATAAAGGAAGTGCTTAATCAAATGTATATTTGCATCCATTTCTATGCACAATATAGAGATTAGGAGTCTATAACCACTGCAGACTCCATGCACTTTAATCAACACGACCATGATTTCAAACAGCATGCATGCAAACCAGTCTTATACCAGAACATATTTCTCACATCAGATCTGACCAAATGTACAATTCTCCCCTATCCTCACATCTTTTTTCTACCTTTTCTTTACCCTCCCTAAAAAATAACTTAACACTGAAGACTTTAAAAAAGACTTGAGTCAAAATGTTTGCCATTAAGTTTTATTTAGTAGTTCTACATTTTCAAAACAAAAAGTCCCTGCTTTTGTGGTGGCTGATTTAGCTTTGTTCTCCAATTTAATTGTGATTGTTTAAAAAAAAAGTTCCCTTTTCTGAAATGAAGAAAAAAAACAGGATTGAACCACAACAGAGGCTGCAGCTAACAAAACAATCCCTCCATACATCTTAACTGTTGTGAACTTCCATTCACTAGTTTCTTATGCGTGGAGATAGAACAAGGACAGAAGGTAGGCAGCACTTCTCTGAGGGGATGGAATGGGTTACCTAGTAATGTTGCTGAAGGAGACTTCTTCACACAGAGAATGGTGAGGGGATGGAATAACTGCTGAAGGAACTCTTCTTCACACAGAGAGTGGTGAGGGATGGAATGGGTTACCTAGTCATGTTGCTGAAGGAGACTCTTCTTCACAGAGGGGATGGAATGGGTTACCTAGTCATGTTGCTGAAGGAGACTTCTTCACACAGAGAGTGGGGAGGGGATGGAATGGGTTACCTAGTCATGTTGCTGAAGGAGACTCTTCTTCACACAGAGTGGTGAGGGGGATGGAATGGGTTACCTAGTCATGTTGCTGAAGGAGACTCTTCTTCACACAGAGTGGTGAGGGGATGGAATGGGTTACCTAGTCATGTTGCTGAAGGAGACTCTTCATACAGAGAGGACCCTTTCTACCAAGTTTCAGGTTGTTCTGCTGGTGTTAATATAACACCTCTGGACTACCGACGTCATAATGCACTCATAAATATTGACACGTTTTTAAAGGGAGAATCAGCATTTTTGCCTTTACAGGTGCCACTGGTCCCTAAATCCAAAATGACAGTTGCCAAAAAAAAATGTTCGTCTCATTTTAATCAGTCTGAGGCCCTGTATAGCAAACCAAATAAAGACTAAGAATTTCACTTTTCTATTTGACAATTCAACCGGTTGGTGCTACCCCTAGTATTTAAAGTGATAAGTGACAACTTCTTATCGTAGGCAGATTCATTCCAAGCATAAACCCCCGGGTCCTTGGTGGCCAATTGTGGGCTGGCTGGGTTGGTTGTATGACTGACATCCAGCTTGCTTGCTTGCTTTTAGTATTATTACCTTCTATACCTCTGCACTCAGGCAGGCAGGCAGTTGTAGAGTTTCAGTGCACTGTATCCTCAGTTTGAGAAGTAGCACTAATCACTTACAAACATGGATGTAACAAATGACAAGATGGTTTCTAATGTGTGTTACATAGAGAAGGGTTATACTTACTGTTTTAGGTGTGTTAATATTCAGATGAGCCATTGCAGTGTCCTTGTGCAACCGTCTTTTAATCTCTGTTTAAGCCAATTTGCTAAGACATCTCACAAGAGCACGAGATCACAACAGGACCCACGTGTCCAGACAGCAGCAGCAGTGTGTGTAAAGAGACCGTTCATTTCAACATTTAAATCACCATTTCATTTCCAGTTCCTCAAGTCTCCATTTCTTTGCTTCTTGCTTTAAAGTTCTCCAAAGGCACATGCTATATTACTTTGTATGCATGTTTTCAGTCTTATTTGCAGTGAATACACATTTATTTTCTCAATGCATCGATTACTGCTGATTATTACCTGCCCAGTGTTTGAATAGGAAATTGGTTGCTGAAAGGTAATGCATTAATATTTTGGGTACTCCTCCAAAATAAACACCAAAAAAAGCCCTAAAACTTACCATAAAGTAGTGCCACCAGTGACAAGTCAAACACTGCAACAATACTGTTATTGAGCATTTATACTGTAAAAACAATCAAATGCAATGGGTTTACATTTACATTGGTAAAAACAACAGAAAAACCTACACATACAATAAAAGAAAAACAAAGTTATCAATGGATAATAAATAAATACATTAGATTAGGGGGTGAGAGACTTAGTGTGTGACCAATAACCTGAACTAGCCAGACCTAGCAGTGCAGTAGTGATAGTGTTGAGTACACAGTATCAGAGTAGTGTTCCCCGACATGCAATAAAACAGAAAAGAAAAATATAACTATAATCTATTTAAAATTATGAGTAAACTTTAAAAGGAGTCATTAAAAAAAGGCCTCCCTTTTGCCACAGTATTATCACAGCCCCCCCCCCCCCCCCCCGATTGTTTTGCTGTTGTAATCATTTTCTTCCTGTAGCCCATTTCCTGAAACACCTGTTTCATGTGTGCAACACAGGAGGCGAGTGTAACGCTCAAATGGGGCCTACATGCAACATAGTACAGGAAGTAAACTTAAGTGTTAGAGCCCCCTGAAAACATATTTACAAAAACCTACCTTTGATGTGTCTCATATTGTCCATATTCACCAAGAGAAAGATCATTTTTCTTCTAAATGCCGGAGTGTATCCAGTTCATGCTCTTGCAACAACACTGGATTGGAGTGAACGTAGTATTGTGGGAACAGAAAACCAGCACTGTTGCAGGATGGAACGTGATTTGAATACACTGTGATCCTTAGAAGAGAAATTCCCTTTTTCCTGGCAAACGCTACAGAGTAAATGTTGAGAAATGTTCTCTCTGGTTTATTTATGACCCATAATGTGTGATGGAAATGTTTTAATGAGTTAGCAATATGTTTTAAAGTATACGCTGCGATACAAACATGAGACACAGCAATGGTAATGCGATGCATTTCTCATAAACACTTTCCATCTGCCCCTCAATCTCTTCTTCCAATATCAGCCTGTTTCATCTGCAGCTTTCAATCCAACATTACACAGATGTCAACGATTATCACGTTGTGCCAAAATAAATGTCGACACTCATTAGGTAACTTCCACCATCATAGTTATAGAGATCGAGTCCTGACTGGGGCTGACAGAGACCCAGCGGAAATCCATGTGACCTGAGGGACACTTTCAAAATCAGCCACTTTCAAATCAGTCCCACCGGCAGATGGAAACGTAGCAAGAGAAGCTGAGTTCAATTGAGATACGAGATGGAAAGCAATATAATCAACCAAAACAAAAAGGGGGGGGGGGGGGGGGAGGTATCCTGTTCTGCTACCAAGAGATAATTTATATTTCAGATAGACAGATAGACAGACAGACAGATAGATAGATAGATAGATAGATATATAGATAGTGCTGGGACAAACACAGGATTTTCATGTTCGGATATTCGCTCAATTTAAATATTTGAGAGACACCATAGCAGCAGTTTCAGGGGGCGTGGCGTGGCTCCTGTGTGTGTGCGCCTTTATTTTACAGCAAGACCTCACAATATGTAACACATTAAAGTAGAAAAATATCCCAGGAGTAAAGAATACATTGTGTAGGCCTTACTTTACCCCAGTGAATTAACTACAAAACAAAGGATGCCAAATAGCAGTTCAAGTTAAACGTTGTTTTGTTTATTCCCGAAATAAACAGCACATAAAGTTGACACCACATTTTATTTTTTATTTTTTTTCATTCCTTGTCATTCCCGTTTCTTCACAGTAAACAGTGGCCATAGACACGTTTTCATTAAGTAATAACACAAGGTTTACTTATGCCTTTTTGTTGCTGAACAAGCAAACGAAAACTGAAATTTAAACTTGAAATACTTCAAATAAAACAAAACGTGGAAATGGCCCTGTAAAATGAAAGGGGGAAAAAAGCCTCACTGTGTTGGTTCTCGTTTAATTACATTCCATATAACAAAGTCGCAAAAAAAATATATATAATATATACAATCTACATAAAAATATCACAGTTATAAAATTTATTTTCAAGATAAAAATCACTCCAGCAAGGCACTGTTTAGCCATTTCAGAATGACTATGAGATTCTGACTCGCTCTAAAGCAGCACAGTTCGTTTTTGACCCAGATGGCCTTCCATAGAGATCACTATGCGTGCGAGCACATAATCTGGTTTGTTTTCTTTTTGCCGTCTAAAACTTTAATAGAGGCTCAAGAGCAGCTGTGTTGATGCTGTGCTTTTTTATTTTTAATATATTAATCTCACATATCACACCGAGCTCTTTTTCATTTGCCTTTTTTTTTTTTTTTAAACTGTTGCGCAACTTCTGGTGAGGTGGTAAATAAGTGCAAGGCACTTGTCATTTCTAGCAAATACGAACATCTGATTTTTGTATCCGAATACATGTCATTAGTCCCAGCACTATATATATATATATATATATATATATAACACACACACACACGAGAGAGAGTTCGAGCTATATACAGATAGATAGATATTTAACACTTCATTCAAAACTTATGGAATGGCCACGTAGCAGCTTTTAAATGCAACCTTACAAATCAAGCTGCAATCATGACTTCTGATCCAGTACAGTAGATGTTGAGAGGGGTTTTAATACAGCTGATCAAATACATGAATTGCACAGGAGTTACAACGTGTGGGACAAGACAGCAAAGGTATTAGTCACAGAGAACAGCAATTCAGTAGGCTGAGTTTACAATGAAAATGCATCACAACGCTGCACCTTGCACACACAGGACTGTACTTCCCCAATTTACTTACAGTTGTATTAGCACCTGTGCTGTCTTAGTCCACAGGTTAGTCGTGTCGAGGACATGCCGACAGATAAACCTTGCACACCTTTATTGTGCTGCAATCCAAGCCTTATCAATCATACAGTCTACTGTCACACTTCTATTCTATGACAGTAAATGAAGCAGGAAAACCTTTGTGCCGACGAGGGCACTAGTTGTCTTACTGGCAAGAGAGACACGAGTTGTCTTACTGGTAATATTTTGGCATAAATAATTGTTTAATTGATATCCCTTTACCCAGTTCAGTGCCATGACTATAATAACAGATATGAAAATGACAAGAGATCAGTGTTATTCCAGAACTTCATAGCCATTGTTTTACACAGCTTTCTTTTTATGTATTCAATATTTGTTTGTCCCGGAAACTGCCAATGGTGAATATATACACACACACACACACCCACTCCTATTGCATATATCTTACTGGATATTAACAAGGAGCTTCAGTAAATGCCCATCTGCATATCAACTAATTAATCATGTATTTCTACCATTCTAAATGTAGCATTACCATAAAGATTCACATGCCCAATGCCAATGAGAGAAGAATTGAAGCAAATGGAAATCACATTGAACATGACGTGATGATGGGACACAGCTCCCCCTGTGGGTCATGTGGCAGTTTTACTTGCCAAAGATTGAGTGGTAAGAATATCAGATGTGTGTGTTATTATGGAGGAATAACCAATAGCAGCTCAAAGGTTTCCCATAGAATAGTAAAGCAATTTGTTTGCCATGTTTCAAGTACAATGCTTCTGAAGAATCTGAGTGAAACAAACAGCTTCAGGTGGTGCTGTTTTATTCCCAGAGTCCAGGTTTAAATCCATTTGAAATCCATTCTCACCGAGCCCCATTCTGCTTCCTCTACTCCAATGATGAGTTTATGTGGGTCTTTTAATCTTAGTTGTGACCCAGTGGCTTCATTCTAGAAGGGTTTTGATTAAAAAAAAAAAAACACACAACTGGAAACACCTGCCCAAGTGTTCTTTACAACAGCAACTCATTTGTTACACATGCATTCTGGAATACAGAGCAGCTGCACCTCCTTGTTGTCGTCACAATAGCACGACAGGGTTTAGAAGGTGCTTCCCAAATTCCTTACAATTTACAAGGAACAGTCTGAGAAGTTATGAGTCTTTCTATAGCCCATTCTGAATACCCCTCCCCCATTAAAACATCCCAGAAGGACTAAGAGGCTGGTAATCATGGAGGAATGGTCATGCATCCCTCCTGACCTTTTTAAACACCTGCAGCCATGGCCACGTTGAATCAGTGTCACCCAGGCTGCCTGTGGGGACCCTACATCCTACTGTTTATTAAAGATTTTAAAATCTATATGTACATTATTAAGAATGGGGCTATCTTACGTGTTTTCTGTAATATTTATCATGATATTTTTAGACTCAATAGTTGCAAATGTAATTCTAGTTGCTTTTTATATATATATATATATATATATATATATATATATATATATATATATATATATATATATATATATATATATATATATATATATACACACACACACACACACACATGCAACCATGCAGTGATTCTGGATTATTATCATTTTTCTCCAGCTCTGCTTTGACCTGGCTTTGACCTTGTCTGGAGAATGCATCGTGCCTGGACTGAACACCCTTCCTTATGCCATTCAAATCGTGTGACATTGAGACAACTCTGCCAGCCCTGCTCTCTGTCTAATGTGTGTGCTTTACGGGTATGTAAACAAACTGGACAACAAACAGGGTCTGGCTACTGACAATGCACGCAGGAGAGAACATTATAAAAGAATGTATTACCAGTCACTCGTAGAATGAAACGGAATACGATTGTGGGTTAGCTTAAAATACAGGGACTCAGTTCTGGCTGCCCACGGTGGTCCTATACCCTACTGACAGACATTTCTAATTTTACATCCAACTCCTGTAGGAAGTTATATATCACATGGATAGCAAACCTATTTGTGTCTTTTTGATTTTCACAGTCAGTATTCTTGTCCACAAGCTCTGCAAAGGGGGTACGGTACCATCCTCAATGTGAAGCAGTGAGAAGGTCCGGTTCTCGAGCACTGTGAGCTACAGTCGCCCCGCCTTGGCATCGCCGATCGCCCCCCACACGTCAAACACAAACTCGTCGGGGAACGCGAAGTCTCCCAGCGTCTCGTCGAGAGCCTCTGCGAAGTCGTCCGGGTTCTTCTTGTCTTTCCCCAGCTCCACCATCGTGGCCGCTGTCAGGACACACAAACATCACCAGAACTAGAAATAACCAAACTAAAGAAACCAAGTCAAGCAGATGTTTCGGCTAGTGTCTTCTTTACTGTACTTGGTATTTTTATATCAGTTTGGAAGACTAAGGCTGAGGGGATAGGACTGTCATTCCCAAACAACTTAGACAAACTTTTGCACCCTTTAATTAACACTAAAACGTTTATCACTGCTTTACAAAAAATGGTGCCAACAGTACATTGGTGTAAAGTTCCTGATACCGCTACAGGACTGTGAATGTATTTCTTGAGAGAGACTGTGTGTGTTCTCACCCAGCTCACTGTCCCGGATGCCCATGTAGCTCTCCAGCAGGTCATCCACCTTCTCGATTGCTTTCTCTTCAAAGGCTGAGGGCTGAAACACAAATACAAACACTCAGCACTAAACCAGCGGGACCCCTGAAGGCCTTTTTTGTGGCCAACAGCCGTCTTAAAGTACAATTTGCTTCCGGGTGTACAATTTACATATAAATAAATTACCTTTACCATTCTGTTAGCATTTTTCTATGATGGCGATACATATTAGGTAAGATTTACTGGAATAATTTGCTTCGCTCCGTGTGCTTTAAGCATTGGTGTCCTTGCAAAGTCATTACTTGCGAGATAACGCACTGCTGTGCCAATTCAGAGTCCTGAGCCCAAGGCACGGGCATTTAATGAAAGCCAACGTCAATTATCTACTTCAGGGATAGAAATAAGACTCCTACTGTATTGCTGTTTCTCCCATTCCAGGTTTTATTACCTATCAGTGTATAGGTAACAAGCTCAGGTGTGTCTTATTAAACTCATAGTAAAACCAGGAATGGATCAAACTGCCATACAATGGCAACCTTATTCCCATCCCTGTACATGTAATGCTGCACTGGACATGACTGCTATTATGAGTCAAATGAAAGTTTTTGTAGAAGACGACATTTTAAAAATGGTTGTTCCCAATTGCTTAGGCTGCTTGAACATATGTCTCAGTTTAGAGATAAGATTCCTGTTAGCTTTTCGATCTATCCTAGGAAACTGAACACTCCACTGGGAACCTGACTGACTCTGAAGATCCGAGAGGTTTATACTTGCATGCGAAATATTACAGTTGGAAGTAAAGCAGCGTCTTGTTTATCCTGAACCAGAACCCTGCGATTACAGTAACGCTCACCACTTCCTCCACTGTGGCCGGACCCTTAGCCCGGAGACGCAGTGTTCCTCGGCCAGTCCCCAGTGGTGTGGCCGAGCCGGACCTCGCCCCTCCAGACCGCTGACCAATCATGTCTGAAAAACAGGGGGCGCCGTTCATTCAAGACCAGTCTCGTTACATTTCCCCTTCACAATCCCCATTACTAATTAAAAACAAATAAATATCACATTCATTTTACAATATACATTCCAAAACAATGGTAGATACTTTATCAATTATTCGGCACTGCACCATAAAACATTCACAATTCAAAAGGACACAACAATGGTAGTCAAGATCCTGTTAAATGTTTAGGGTAAGCTTTATATTTTTTTTCTTCCTGTCTCCTTATGTTAGTAAGACACTTGTAGTCATTGTGGATGGTTCTCGTTGCAATTTCTCAAATAATCAGCTGTGTTTAGGAGCTGTCACCAGGGTTCAGAAGCTGCTCTTCAGTCCTAGTTGCCTGCCATTATTTGTATGACAGATCAGCCAAAGTGCCTTTATACAATCAAGCCCCAGTGCCCTTTAGTGATCTGCCACTTTGAATTTCCTTTTGTTTTGCTGGCAGGACAGTGCTGTGCTGTAGTGCTGGGAATTACTAATGTCAACTTTGGCTGATCTAGCCTACTTTACATATGTCAATGGCAGGCAACTGGAACTGAAGAGCAGCTCCTGAACTCAAAGCACCTCAACACAGAGTTATAGAAGGAAAAGATATTTATTTGAGAATCAATGATAAGCCCTCAGAATAACTGCAAGCATGATAAAAAGGAAAGGGGACAGTGAATCAAACTAAGTAAGGAGAAGCTACTTAATAATAAGGCTAAAGGCAGTGAAAATACTGTACTCTCAAATTGAGGTTGGCTATTATAGGTGGAAAGACTGTTAGGGTTAATGCACACTTCAATTACGTCTCCCCACCTCAAGCCACTTACCGAAGGCTTTCATTGGCTCCACCAGTTTCAGACAGAAGTCCCGCCCCTTTGGTAGCTCCTTGAGCATCTTGGCGACCTCATAGTGTCGGCAGCCAATCAGGCCCTGGCCGTTAATGGATTCGATCATGTCGCCCACGTTGATCACCTGGATTCTGTCAATGATGCTCCCTTCTTTAATTCTCTGAAATAAAAATAAAGTGTACAGTTTAAAAATCCTGGCATCAGGCACAACAACTGACCTCAGCCAGCGCAGCAGCAGCAAGGATTGTAACCTTTACTATTACATGCAAAGCTGTTTTGCGGGACTTCACGATTCACGATCAGTTTGATGGAATATGAACTCTGTGCAAAATAAATCTTAAAATAATTTGCAAAAGTGAAACCTAGTCAATATTTTTGCACAGCACAAAAAAAAAATACAACGTTGTTTTCTTGTTTTGTAAGTTAGTACCCCAATGAAGGCACTAGCTGAAACATGCGTCTACTAGAATAAGAATGCCCCTGCATCTTATTTTCAAGGGGCACAGAAGCACATATTCACACCTGACCAGCGGGGTCTCTGAAATGGGGAGGGATCTCCTCCTTCCCTTCCCTAATCCAGCAGCAGTGCAAAGGCAGATCTCCCTGCGAGTCCCAGCTATCATTGGAAGCTCTGTGTTAAACTCCCCTGCACTCCACAGGGCAGTGGGCTAGAAAACAGACTGAACAGTGCAGTACCTTGATGAAGGCATAGCCAGACCCGTTATCAGTGATGGTGAGCCCCAGGCCGTCCTCGTTCTTAAACACCTCCACTTCCTTGCGCTGGCCCTTGATGTGAGCAAAGATGAAATCCTCCAGACCTATCTGTCCCCCGAGCAGCTTCTCCATGTCAACCTTGTGAGTGTTGAGTGTGCAGAACATCACCTGCGTCAAGAGAGGAGGGAGGAAACTATCAATAAACACCATCTCATAGCTCACAGAACTGCATTGCGTAGATGCTCATATATTTCAACTTTCATCACAATTCGTCAAGCGGTTCTGTAGATTATGCTGCTAGGAGGTTTTGAAGCACTTTGACACACAGTTCTATAGATACTGTATAAACAAAACTCTATAGCGTGATGTGCATTCTCCTTGCCCTGTAGATGATAATTCACATACTGCACAAGATGAAATCTCTACAAAAGGCATATAATTGTATAAAAAGCCCTGTGTAACAGCCTGCTGAACAGCACTCACCTCTGCTGCTGGGATCTGAAAGGCCTCTCCTATTTTGCTGTAGAGCTCCCGGACGTTGCTGAACCCCTCAATCCGACCTGTGGGGCTCCCGTGGGCCAGCTGGGTATGAAAGACAAGCCTGGGCCTCAAGCTGGAGGGAAATGGGGGGAGGCCTGGCTGGAGGCCTGGGCTTCCTTCAGCATTGCCCCCCAGGCCTGAGACACTCATCCCAGCTCGGACTGGCTCCCCTTCCTCATTCTCTACCAGAGGGGCTTTTTTCCTGCGCCCCAGACCAAGCGGCATCTCGACAGACGAGCCAAACGAACGACACGAGGCGGACCACTAAATTACACAAGGGGTGTCGGTTAAACTTGTCCACAGGTTAGTTTACTACTGTAAACGTTCAGCCATTTACCAAAGCGTTTGAAACTCAAGATATTAGACTATAAATTAACTTCGCATGTTACTCATTTGCTTTCTAGTAGCTTGGGTGTTTATTTTTGTGAATTTTAGATTGTTTATTAAATACTGTTTCGCAATGAGCCCCTGTACTTTATCTTCTTTGTGAGTGTGTCACATACACCAAGTGTGTAAATATGAATGGTACGTTTTACTGAGGTGTTCAAATAATGAAGTGTGTCTGTCCTAGATATCACACAAACAAAAAGCCACTGGCGTTCATTCCAACCAAATACACTAGGGGGAGCCAAACTGTGCCCACTGGAGAATACCTGGAACAAAAACAAAACGATACATGCTATTAGTATCAAGGATATAATGATTAGTATATTACAGTAAACTCCAGAGTAGTGGGTTTGATTAACAGATGACTTTGGGGTTGTTTAAGTGTACGAGTACGAGTACGAGTAAGTAAGCCGGCTCCCAAGGGAGGGAGACAGTTTTTCCGAGTTACACACAAAAAAGCTGCGGATGATCCAGTGGTTAGGACTTGAGGACAAGACTAAACTAGTAAGCCAGTTAGCACCAATTGCAACGAACCAAGAACTCCCAGACAGACAGTCTCCAAGTGCGGATTAAAAATGTTCCCAAATGCAACTAACTCCAGATGATGACTGCTGTCCCCTAGATTAACCTGACACACAGTACTAAATTAAACCATCAAACTCTAGACCAAGTAAAAGAGTTACCGTACTAACTCAAGTTAAAGCGAGAAACCTCATTCAAAGCACTTTTTCTGAAAAGAAACCATTAATAAAACCGATATCAAACATAGACTACAGAACATTTTTCTAAAACTTGGCAGTGTTTTCAATTTTTAATAAGGCATGAAATATATAATTAAATAAAACCTGATGATATGCTTGTATTAGTCACTCCAAGGTCGCTAAATTCAAATTATAGGAGGTGGATATTGTCTTTAGCCTACTGGATTGGATATTAAGCTGTCTCCTTTATAAGTGTGCGTCACTGTTCCCGTAGTTTGAGAGGTGCAAAGATGTTAGGTGACTACGGTTAGGTTTTGTATGCTTTGATTTGTAAGCTTTCACCAGGGACATGATCCCTCAATCGTCTACAGTAAAGTGTAGAAAAATCTATAGAGAACTCAACCCAAATAATTTACTAAAAACATGACAGTATGTATTATTTACTGATGATTAATGCACCGTACAAACGGCTGACGTTACCATTTGATCTGTTTAGAGGGTGCACGAAGCATCACTAAACAGTACTGCAAGGTCATTTGTATAATATTTGGGTTGTGCTCTTAATTATTATTTTGATAACCTGCCAGCATGCTCAATCTTCCACTATTGGACTGTTCTGTATTGAACAAATGTACAATCCTAATAAATGTAGATATGAGATGATTATGAAGATTTGGAATGATTCAATTGGAATTGTCACAGGGTATTTCCTCTTCACATCGCGTGTCGCTCTGCACCTGTGAAGAATGGCCCAACAACGACCCAGGTCAGCAGTGTGGAGTAGTGGTTAGGGCGCTGGACTCTTGACCGGAGGGTCGTGGGTTCAATCCCAGGTGGGGGACACTGCTGCTGTACCTTTGAGCAAGGTACTTTACATAGATTGCTCCAGTAAAAACCCAACTGTATAAATGGGTAATTGTATGTAAAAATAATGTGTAAAAAATAATGTAATTGTATGTAAAAATAATATGATATCTTGTAACAATTGTAAGTCGCCCTATAAGGGCGTCTGCTAAGAAATAAATAATAATAATAATAATAATAATAATAATAATAATAATAATGCGACACTACTATTTGCATTTAATAATAGCCAATATGCTGACTAAACTGCAGTGAATCTTTACCTGGCGTTCCTGCGACAGATTCTTGTGTATCAACCTCAATGCTATCACTATCAATAGCTTCTTCTATTGAGGAAAGCAAATTGGGCACAAACTATGTAATTAGGCTGTACATCATGGGGCAAACGATGGTCAGACGCTCCGCTCAATTGCTGCTGTTGGCATTGCTCGACAAAATAAAGTTTCTGCTCTGTCGCGTAATTCTGTGCACGACCGCCAGCCATGACTTCTTTGGTATGAATACAAATATTACACCTTTATATACAGTGCCTATAGAAAGTCTACACCCCCTTTCAAAATTTTCACCTTTTGTTGCCTTATAGCCTGGAATTAAAATGCATTAAAATAGTTTTTTTTTCATTTATCTACACATCCTAACCCACAACTTCCAAGTGAAAAAACTATTCTAGAAATTTGTAGAAAATTAATTAAAAATAAAAACTGAAATAGCTTGGTTGGATAAGTGTCCACCCACCTTGTAATAGCAAACCTAAATTAGCTCAGGTGTAACCAATCGCCTTCAAAATCACACACCAAGTTAAGCGGCCTCCACCTGTGTTAAATTGTAGTGATTCACATGATTTCAGGATAAACTGAGCAGTTCCTGTAGTTTCCCTCTGCTGGGTAGTGAATTTCAAAGCAAAAGACTCAACCATGAGCACCAAGGCGCTTGCAAAAGAACTCCAGGACAAAGTTGTTGAAAGGCACAGATCAGGGGATGGGTATAAAAAAATAATATCAAAGGCCTTGGAGCATATCCCGATTGAAGTGGAAGGTGTATGACACCAAGACCCTGATTGCCATCCCTAAACTGGATGGAAGGAGACTGATCAGAGAGGCTACCAAGAGGCCAATGGCAACTTTGCACACCACCAAGACTGGTCAAAGTATACTTGTGACAACAATATCCCAAGCACTCCACAAATCTGGCCTCTATGGAAGGGTGGCAAGAAGGAAGCCATTGTTCAAGAAAGCCCACTTTGAATCCCGTTTGAAGTATGCAAAAAAACACTCAAGAGATTCTGTAGCCATGTGGCAAAAAAAGTTTTGTGGTCTGACGAAACTAAAATGGAAATTTTTGGCCTAAATGCAAAGCGTTATGTTTGGCGCAAACCCAACACAGCACATCTCCCAAAGAACACCATCCCTACTGTGAAGCATGGTGGTGGCAGCATCATGTTATGGGTATATTTCTCATCGGCAGGGACTGGGGCACTGGTCAGGATAGAAGGGAAAATGAATGGAGCAAAGTACAGAGCAGTCCTTGAGGAAAACCTGCTGCCCTCTCCAAGAAAGCTGAAACTGGGACGTAAGTTCACCTTTCAACATGACAACGACCCAAAGCTACACTGGAGTGGCTAAGGAACAAAAAAGTAAATGTCCTTGAGTGGTCCAGTCAGAGCCCCGACCTAAAACCAATCGAAAATGTGTGGCATGACTTGAAGATTGCTGTCCATCAATGCTCCCCAAAGAACTTGAACAGTTTTGTAAAGAAGAATGGTCAAATATTGCCAAATCTAGGTGTGCAAAGTTGGTAGAAACCTATCCCAACAGACTCACAGCTGTAATTGCTGCCAAAGGTGCTTCCACCAAGTATTAACTCAGGGGGTGGAGACTTATCCAATTATGATCTTTCAGTTTTGAATTTTTAATATATAATTTCTCAATAAAACCTTTTTTCCCCGTTAACAGTGTTAACTGTGTAGATAAGTGGAAAAAAGGCACTGTACTTGATGACTATTTCATATCTGATTACATTTACATCTTTGATAAATTCTTGCTGTTATTAATGGACTTTGTTTGTAAATGTGGATAAATACGTTTTGTATATACCACGCAAAACTATTAGGCTAAATAAAATTTATTATTAGCATGTTTTACCAATATATGTTTATTATTATTATTTATTTTTTGCAGAGAATGTGAATGCTTAATCACATTATAAATCCTTTGAACATTAACGAACTGGAATCAATTGGTTTTTGTGCGAGCTCCGCACTTGAGGTTTGGAGATAGTCTTGATCCTCTGCTGTGCACTAAACCAGCTGATCCCCAACTCGTTTGTTTGTTGCAATTGGAACTAACTTAATCCGCAGCTGGGGATGATCCTCAGGAAAGTACCGTACTAGCTAGTCCGCAACTTAGCACACTTGATGCGTGAATGTTCGTTGCAATGGACCCAACCAGTCAAAGTGTTTTCACCATCATTTCAAAAAGTCTAGCTATTTTGTTCACATTGGTGAAATGAAAACAAAGTGTGCGATCTTTCCAATGTATCTAGTAAATTGTTTCTCTTAAATGTTGTCAGGATCTTTATTAAAAGTTACATTATATGTGGTAAAAATCGAAAACACGTCGCATTATTAATAACATGTTTTTCATATTATTATTTAATAACAGTTTAACTTCAGGTTACGTAGTTCACATTTAATCGCTGGCTACTTTATATTATAGGTGTTCTTCGTACATGTACTTGAAATATATTTGCAAATATTAGCGAAAGAGAAATAAATACAATGCATGCATTATTCTGTATATGGATTATGACATAAGCAGAAATAATGTATTTATTGTGCGATTTATTTTTATGTGCAATTATAATGTGTTTAAAATGCAATAACAGTTTCTAATATGACAGATTATCTATTACTTAATAATAGGTTTAATACCCAGTTTACAAAGATGTGGCAAACTCTCACCAGAGAATTTCTCAGCTAGTTAAGCATAGAATTAAACCACACCTTCTGTAAATAGATCCTTCCCATACCTGTTTTTATTGTATATATTGTTTTGTGTTGTATATTTTGAATTGTGTACATGTACACATTGTTCTGTTTTCAATAAAAGTGTATTTTTTAAATAGCTTTGTTATTGAGAAATGTATATAGACATAAGTATTACTGTATGGCATGCAATGAATGCTGTATGATATCTTTGTAGTATATTCATGACGTCTTTATATTTATCAGATCTGGTGTCAAACATAATAATTAAAACAAATCAGATAACGTTAGGAGCAAGTTCTCACATGGAGCTTTACATAATAATCTACAAGTAAAAAAGTATAACCTGTGATATGACGTTTATCTTTCCTGAAATACAACGACTGGTGAGTGGAGACTTATTGCAGAAGTGAGGACTAGAGATTTGCACAGGGAACAACATTAAACTGGAGAGCTATCTGAATTATTAGTGCAGTATTAGGTGCTGTGCGAGTACATCCACCATGTCAACCAGGATTACAGATGTTCATATAAATAATTTAACTGCACTTTAGGACGGTATGTGTAGGAAGCCAATCATTTTGTGAGTTTCTCAAATTATATACACACCTTAAAAAACGATATTCCACTAAAAATGCGTACGTTTTCTATATTAAAACAGGTTTAGCTATCCCACGTAAACTTCATTAAAACGTCAAACTGTATTCTCTACATGAAGAAAAGTGTTTGTACCCACTTTCCCACTCAATTTATTGAAAAGGTTCAAAGTCACTGAGCAATTTACAGTGAAAATAATATAACTTTGTTAAAGTGAGCCTACATAAACATTTATTTGCTTACCCCACAGAATATGACATGTCCACTAATGACATTTTTGAAAGGAAATACACATTTGGCAAGTAGTGATTTTAACTATGCATAGACAAATTATACCGACAAAATGTTTAAAATATTTATGTCAAAAAAAACTAATACAGCGAGCAATTTCCTGAAGATAAAATGTATTTATAATAAAAATTAAAACATAAATATACATTACGATGTCACCTTTTTAAACAAAAGAAATACTGTCTGCAATACACTTCGATAAAGAAGATGACAACATATTTAAACAAAAATTACTGTCTGCAGTGCAATACCTGTTTTCGTTTCTCAAAAAAATGCAAATGGCGTCCTGTAAATTCTCCACAGAGAACCTTGCCTTTAAGTTCTAATATTCGCACCTACGTAGAAAGGCTCAAAAAGGCAAACGCTAACTTATTTCCCAGCTAACTTATTTCCTGCGACACCTGTCCAGCCTACAAATAGGATCAGTCTTTTTTATATTATTATTTTTATTTTGAAATGATAAAGACAGGGCAGGTCTGTGTCAGTTTCATGAAGACCCTCTGAAAGAACAGGCTGGTGCCAGTGTCACTCAGTGACTGCAGGCTGTGCTGAGGGTTAACAGGACACTGGATTTATCACAGGAAAATCTGTATTGAGCTCGATATACCAGTTTGGACTCCCCATACACACATAGTACAGCTAGTAGGACATCAATTCCACTGTGAGATCCGCAGCTCATTATCTGAAGAGGGATGACTATCTACACCAAATTATTTAGTTTACAAGCTGGGTAAAACTGGCAACAAATATCCCAGCCCCAGCACCACAAACCAGGCAGGGGTGACTGAATACTTTTTTGGGTCAGTGTACAGAAAGAAAAACAGGAAAGGAGTTTTCAAGGGAGCTTGGCAGGGGTTCAAGCTGGCAGCCTCTGCCAGGAAGTTAGAGCCTGCATGTCATTGAGCAGCTCCCCGTGTGTCCTTGAGGCATTTAAACAGGGAGAGAACAGCGTGTTCTTTTCATTTTCAATCAGCAAACTGTTTTTCATTACTGGTGTCGTTTCTTTAAAAATCATTTTAAAAGCAAGACACTGTGAATAAGTGGATTTATGGAAATGGGCATGACATAGCTGCAACCACCACTTAATTATCTGGTTCAACATGTTTTGAAGGAACTTGAATGACACATTTGTCATCACGACCCTCTGTCTACCACTCAGCACGTGTGTGAAATATTAAACACATGGCTGAACATCCCAAGAGACACCTTCCAGCCCCTTGTGGAGTCTGTGCTACACAGTATCAGGGTTGTGATCGGGGCAAATGGTGGTCTGAAGAACACGTCCTACTGAAATAAAGTGGCCAAGTAAGCCTCTATGAATACACAGGCACCCCCCTGTATACATAGGGACAGTACCCCAGAACATTAGGTCAAGTGTGCATTTCTCACAGCTTAACGGCTCTTGTACAATTCCTATTTTGTGAAGAAAGTTTGATTGTTTGGAAAATGTAACATTTTTTCATTGCCCTGGGTGAAATGAAAGCATTCAGGAGAATTCAAACCCCTCCCTAAACCACAGAGCCACGCCTGGGCAGACCGGTTTCAAAGCTGTCCCACAATCATGGTCCATTTGAATTGCTCTGTGGCTGCTAATCTTCGGTTTACACCTGATGACTCAACAAAATAAATGCAAAACAATTTATGTAGATGTTTCAAAGAGCGCTCTAGTAGTACAGGAAAGAGAACTCCCCTCAACACTGCAGTGTGCTCTAGCAGTATAGGAAAGAGAACTCCACTCTCAACACTGCAGAGCGCTCTAGTAGTATAGGAAAGAGAACTCAACACTGCAGAGCGCTCTAGTAGTATAGGAAAGAGAACTCCCCTCAACACTGCCGAGCGCTCTAGCAGTATAGGAAAGGGAACTCCACTCTCCACACTGCAGAGCGCTCTAGTAGTATAGGAAAGAGAACTCCACTCAACACTGCAGAGTGCTCTAGTAGTATAGGAAAGAGAACTCCACTCAACACTGCAGAGCACTCTAGTAGTATAGGAAAGAGAACTCCACTCTCCACACTGCAGAGCGCTCTAGTAGTATAGGAAAGAGAACTCCACTCAACACTGCAGAGCGCTCTAGTAGTATAGGAACGAGAACTCCAACACTGCAGGAAAGAGAACTCCCTCAACACTGCAGAGTCTAGAGTATAGGAAAGAGAACTCCACTCAACACTGCAGAGTAGTAGTATAGGAAAGAGAACTCCACTCAACACTGCAGAGGAAAGAGACTGCAGAGTCTAGTAGTAGAAAGAGAACTCCACTCACTGCAGCACTGCAGAGAACTGCAGAGTGCTAGTAGTATAGGAAAGAGAACTCCACTCAACACTGCAGAGTGCTCTAGTAGTATAGGAAAGAGAACTCCACTGCAGAGTCTCAACACTGCAGAGTGCTCTAGTAGTATAGGAAAGAGAACTCTAGTAGTATAGGAAAGAGAACTCCACTCAACACTGCAGAGCGCTCTAGTAGTATAGGAAAGAGAACTCCACTCTCAACACTGCAGAGCGCTCTAGTAGTATAGGAAAGAGAACTCCACTCCACACTGCAGAAAGAGAACTCAACACTGCAGAGTGCTAGTAGTATAGGAAAGAGAACTCCACTCTCAACACTGCAGAGTAGTATAGGAGTAGTATAGGAAAGAACTCCACTCCACACTGCAGAGCGCTCTAGTAGTATAGGTAAGAGAACTCCTCTCAACACTGCAGAGCGCTCTAGTAGTATAGGAAAGAGAACTCCACTCAACACTGCAGAGTGCTCTAGTAGTATAGGAAAGAGAACTCCACTCAACACTGCAGAGCGCTCTAGCAGTATAGGAAAGAGAACTCCACTCGCTCTAGTAGTGCAATCCGTCTATGTAACTATAAGACTTAAAATCTCCAAGTTGTTTGAACACAATGACATATAAATAATACCAGTCACACCCAGTCAAAGTACATTGGTAGCAAATGAATCAGCATTTCTGGGAAGGATAGCCTGCCAAGAAAATCTTCTGCATACTCTATGGAGACCATTACCTATTCAGGGATGGGGACTGAAGGAGTAAAACAGGCAACAGTTGCCCCAGCCGATTTGTTGGAGGAGTTGAGGTCGCTGTAAATTAAAATGTCACAATATAAACGAAAACCTGTTCAGGCAGATTTAAGGAAAAGCCAACTGGGGTGTTTTTTTTGTTTGTTTTTTTTTAACTCTGGCAGCTGGTACTTCCAAATAAAGAGCTGTGTATCAAGTTCTAGGGCAACGTTGTAAAGAAATTTTTACTGCACATTGTACACACCCAAAAACTGTATTCTCAAGCACTATTACTCTCAAGGGTCGCAACTGAGTCAAGAAACCAGAAGCATCTCAATAGTCACCTCTGAATACAGTACAACAGCAGCATTGTAGTACAAATTCTTCACCTGCTCCGAAAACATCACGGCTGAGGAAAGACAAATATGTATATTTTATTAACATTAAGCAAGGTAAACGGGTATTTATACAATCTACCTCAGTGCCAGTAACAATCAAACATGTAGATAACGACGCGGTATACTGAAGTGATGGTCTGTACACCGTAGACAGGAGTGGAGGTGCCCCAGGTAATTGTGTACAGTAGTGATAGTCAGGCGGTTTTTAGTTAGAGCTTCGACAGCACTAAGTCAATGGAAATGTACTGAAGTCGACGGACAAAGTGCTAAAACATTCACATATAAAACAGCTCGGATATCACAATTGCAGTTAGATCTGCTGCGGTTGTGCTTCTGTTTACACAGTATTAAACATGTCTGCAGCACACATTTGCAAATAGGGTCAAATAATATATTTGCTCAAGACAAGCAGTAACACAGCACTGACTAAACACCACTTCCAGCCACACGGATATTCATTATATGATCTATAAATCAGGCAAAATAATACCAGCTAAATTTAACCAAGAAGTGTTTGTAGGCTTAAGTGTTTTGCCGTTATAAAGTAACACAGCTAAACAAACCGATTCGGAATAGTAATTTTCTGTTCACACGTCACAAGATAAAGTAACCGTACTTTTTAAATTGATACTGTCTAGCTAAATGCTGTAACGTGTATTATTAGGCGCTGTTAAGAAGTCACTTTCTACAGTAAAACAATACCACCCTCCTATTAATAAATTAACTTACCAGACAATCCAGCGATCACAACCAAGCACTGAAAACGATACTTAATTCAGCTCCCAGTGTAGCCCCCAATCTTTCTGGTCGTGCTCTCCGGCTAAACTCCAGTTTGTTACAGAACCTGGGACCCACCAGTTCGGGCCGTGACTCCCAATTCAACACGAAGCGGAGATGAAATAAACCGACAGCACTCTCAAATGACAAACAACAGGATCCATCCGGCAGGTGGGACTACCACCCCTCTGAGCCAACCACAACATTCCGTTTGCAGCCAACAACCAATAGAAAACGAGGACGCGCAAATAGTTGCTGATTGAAAACTGTTGCGAACCAACCGCAATTACAAGATTTTCTGTCGGCGAATCACAAAGTGCAGATTCGGGTTAAAGGGTAACCAATTGTAGAAGCGTATCCAGGCAGACTTGTTGCCAATCCCTCCCGCGCTTCCATGAATGGAGCGCACAGGTTTGTGTATATTTTCTATCCCCGTTTGCAAAAACCTTATATAAATAAATGTATTGCAGTTAACTATCAAATTATTAATTGCGTCGTTTTAAAATAAATCTACGTTTTAAACATAATATTAAAAGTGGTTGTTGCTGACATAAATCTTACCTGTCGTGCATTTCCATTTGCATGAAAGAAACACATTATAAACATGGTATCTGGTAGAACACATCTCTCTTTGCACATCTTGCTTTCCGATAGTCTTGCACTTCCTTGGTCATATCACCTGAGAGTGAAACTGCCCCACCCCTAAAGGGTTAGTAACCAACCAGCTGCTTCTCCTTATGATTGACATGCTTTACATGCATTAAGATGCTTAATCCAGAAGACACTGCTAAGGTGAAATGACCCAGGAATTGTGACAGACTTCCTGGAAAGCACCGGAAATAAACTTCTACTGAGTGCAGTAACAGATGTTTTAAAATGAAAATACACTGCATGTGTTTCTTTCGAAACTGCATGTGTGAGACCTATTTAGAGAATGGAAGCTCACGCCAGTTAAAACTGTTTTGTTAGATGCAACCATTTTAAACATTAAGATCAAACCTGGCAATATATAAAAATACACCAAAGAGACTTTTTGCTGGAGACAGTCAAATGCCATTCTGTTATTAATTCAATCCTGCGGAATTTCAATCATTCTTTACATCAAGTGAATAAACCCTATTATGCTCTATGTGTACCAGTATATTTGAAAATATCTTTTTTTTTTTTTTTTTAGTTTCAGAGTTTTGTTACACTTTGAGGGCAGCCTATATTATGAGTAGAGCGACTACAATAGTTGAATACAGAGCACCCAGGTGACCCACGTTACGCAGGTCAGACCCGCAAATTGACATTAAAACCTGCAGACCCGTGACAGTCATTGTACAGCCTTCAAAATCAAACTGATATGTAAGATCACTGTTTGGGTGATGTAAAAAACTGCATATCATTGTATGTACACTCCATTCATTGATGGGTTCTTAATCGTCCAGAATGTTCTCGAGGAAGGGGGGTACCCCGATCCCCCCACCCTGAAATGTATTTCATAATGTAGTGCTTTGATTTAAAACATTTTTTTTATTAATGTTCTAAAATGTAATTTACATGTTAACAGATTGCAACCGCAACTGCACTTCCGTCCGTGATTGGTCAGCTACCAGTTTCTGAGGTCGGCTATTTGGTGCTTCGCCTAGTCTACACAATATACAATAGATTTTTTTTTTTATTTATTTTTTTATATAGCGCCTTTCATAACAGATTATCACAAAGCACTGAATAAGACCAATAAAAAAGGAACTTTTTTAACCTACTTTTAAAAATCGAAAGCGAGTCGGACAGGCGAATACTCTCAGGAAGTGAATTCCAGAGCCTGGGATCGTGATTAGAAAAAGCTCTTCCACCCAGAAGGGACAGAGTAGAGCTCAATTAGAGGAACGAAGAGATGACCCGGAGTGAACAGCTTCATCAGCTCACAATGCAATCAGGGCCAAGTTCCTTACAAGTCAGAAGTACGACTAAACTCAATTCTCTGCTTATGTAGGAAATAAAGTATTGTTATGTTGAGATGTGGTTCAAAAGTTCATGCACTTTGGGTCAGACCATAATAGCCTAACCACGAAGCTAGCTGAAACCGGTTAAGATAAAAACAATAAAAGTGGAACAGTGAATAATGATCACAATGAGTACATAGCAACAGAATTACCCAATTATAAGAGAACACAGTTTGGGCTAGTATAGACAGCCAATCAATTTAGAACACACACATTAGGTTTATGACTGTGGAGTTGTTTTGTGGGTCTAAAATAAGGTTCCATGGACAGCCAACTCGAGTCGACTCAACACTGTGAGTACGCTCACAGTGAGTACGCTCACAGTGTTGGTGAAAAAAGTGACGCTTCCATGCTCTTCCGAGTTACCCACGTGAATTGGGCAGGAGGAAATACTACCACTTTTCCCAAGAAATACTTGCGAGTTAAAGGTCAATAAGTGAATTCGCTGCAGACGTTAATACAGTGAAATTGTCAACCTTTAAAAAATAAATCCATCTCGATAGTCTTTCGCATTTGTTTCACGCAGTACATATGCCTCTGGCAGACTGTGCAGAACAGGGCGCGCGAGACATGGCAAATAATGAGTCACATGTCAAAGTGGATATGAGAATGGCAGTGATGAAGCCAATTAAAACATACAAATGAGACCAAACATTTCCATCAAAGGATTTACGAAAATCTGGAATTGATCTGAAACCCAAAGGCAATGTAAACTGCGCTTGTTACTGACAGGACTGTTATGTTAAGCATTTTTTGTGTTACTTTATTTTACAAGGGTTTAATTAACAGACAAAATAGTTGTTAGAAAGTCTGTCACAAAATGTTTGATTGTTACTGTCGATACGTTGTAGATACGATGACTGTTAGTTTCTGTGAGAAGTTAAAAGGCTTAAAGGAAAGTGTTCATGCTTCGGGACGTCGAAAGCGCAGCTACTAGCCTGACAATGCAACGCTGTTGTATGAAACATTATCTTTTCTTTCTTGCCAAAAGCTGCAATGCTACTGTGTTTTTAAATTGTTCTGCCTAAAAAAAAGTCATAGCAACAGCCTCTCCCAAGTTATTGTGATCATTTGCATTTGTTGAAATTCAAAATTAATGATAACAGCTGTTGTGTATGTTCTGTTACAAAAGGCAAAAGAGAAAGGTACGTTTTACTGATAATCATGTTCAGGTGTTTAAGATGTGTTCTGGGAACTTGTTGGTAAAAGTGCTTACTTTATAAGATCTATCATGTCACAGCAAACTAAGCAAATAGCAAAATAACAGCCAGGGCCGGCGTCAGCACCATGGCAACCCGGGCAAGCGCCAGGGCCCCGACGCCAGAGTGGGGCCCACACACATACAGAAATAAAATTAGAAATACGAACGAGCCAGCTATCCTACTCAAGCAGTCTTTACGACTAGAAACATTTCGTTTTGACTCAACTGAACTAAGCTGTATGCGTGCAGTGCAGTGAAACTTTGCCAGTTAAAGACACCCTATAATTGGCACCTTTATACTTTCCACCAATCAAGACTTTAATTTGACAAGCATTTTTGTCGAGCCTCACTATCAACGCCTATTATAATTATACGGGTTTAAACCATCAACAATGAAACCTGCTGAACCTTCAGATAATTGGAGGTCCATGCCCAGGACCCATAAAAACCTGTCACCAGCTCTGATAATAGCCAGTGCCATCTGAACTAATTAAAGAAGTTACTGAGTCGAAGAGGGGAATGAAAAGCTAAACTCGCACCACCGGTAGTTTTAATTCTCTTTTTGAGCTGGTACAACTGTAAAAGGATACTTGCTATTACTTATACTTATATATATATATATTACTAAAAATCATCAAGGTAGTCATCACTCTTCCAGTAACAACTGCAAGCATTGAGCGTCTGTTTTACTATTTTAAGTTTCGTTAAAACCAATTTACGAACTTCCATGACCAATCCTCGTCTGAGTGATCTGCTTGTAATGGCAACTGAAAAATCACTGGCAAAAAACACTTGATTTTTATGTTATTATTATTACTATTTATTTCTTAGCAGACACCCTTATCCAGGGCGACTTACAATTGTTACAAGATATCACATTATTTTTACATACAATTACCCATTTATACAGTTGGGTTCTTACTGGAGCAATCTAGGAAAAGTTCCTTGCTCAAGGGTACAGCAGCAGTGTCCCCCACCTGGGATTGAACCCACGACCCTCCGGTCAAGAGTCCAGAGCCCCTAACCACTACTCCACACTGCTGCCCTGATGTCCTTGATATCTTTGTGAAAATGAAGCCTAGACGATATCCACTGCTTCACTCGGTTTGTGCAATGCCAGAAGTTTTTAATGTTTAAGTTTGTTGCAGAATTTTATTATTATGGAGAGGGAGCCACTAAATGCATTTCTTCTTGTTCACCACAATTACTACATAACTTATTCTCATGACTGCCAGCCCTTTATAAATGCTGATTTAATGCTGTATGCCCTAACCTTAGTCTATTAATATTAGTTTCTTCATCCCTGTTTTTCCCTTTCCCCATATGTTTATAGTTCCCTACTTTTGAGTGATTTTTATAATATAATCTTGTTTCCACTGTTTTCCCATTGTTCTTGCCATACATCCATTATGTTTGATTAGCCACAGCATTCACCTCTGCAGGACTCAAAAGTATTGTTATATCAATTTGTTTATTTAGAGTTGTTTTTTTTGCTTCAAAATCCACAATTTAATTTCCTAAGATACTCAAGTGACTTGGAATCCTTGCCATTCTTACAGCCAGAATGTAATTTCTGGATAATTTTGTTTATAATATTGTAGCGTTTTCGTCAGGTTTAACGGAGACAGTGTGGAACTCTCGGTCTCAATTTTTATTTTAATAAACAGAGAATTCCTGTCAGGGTCCGAATTCACACTAAAACAACAAACCCTTCTTTATCCTCTATTGCTATCTCTCTCTCTAGTCGCTGTCACTCTCTCTCACTCCCGTCTCTCCCCGCTGTCACTCATCCACCACCTTATATAACCTCCCTCATCTCCCGCCACTGTCCGGCTCAACCAATCGACCCATGGTCTGCAGTCCCCTTTTCCCGCTGCCAACTAACGGCGTGACCCGTTCCCCTTACAATACACATAACGACAACAAGTCCTGCAACAATACAATTGTCCGGTATTACACAGCCCCCCCCTTAGTCCCTCGTCCTCGAGGGAGGGCAAAGTCTCAAAACGCCCGGGAAGCCGAAAGGGCCGTGGTCTCCTCACAGGCGTTCCCCGTCAGTCACAGCAGATGGACTGACCGAGTCAAGGGTGTGGAGCCCCAGGCAAGGGGCTGTCAGGAACTGGGGTAGAAGGTGAGGGACTCGCAAACAGGGTGAATCAGCAGGAGGCAAGAGGGGACTGTCAGGGGTCGCTGTGTCAGTCTGTCCTGGGTTCCGTCCCAGGTAGCCGGTCCCGGCAGGACCACTTTATTCTAGGTGGAAGCTGCACCCGTACACTACCTCCCGATCCGCCCAGGACCTGGCAGGGCCCGAGCCAGTGGCTGTCCAGCTTGGGGCAACGGCCTCGCTTTCTCTTGGGGCTGAAGATCCAAACAAGCTCCCCGGCGATGAAGTGGCGCCCCGAGAGGTCGTAGTTCCGCTTCTGCCTGACACCAGCAGCCTGCATTTGGTCCCGGGCAAAGTGGTGGGCTACCTCAGCCCGGTCCTGCAGCCTCCGGGCGTACTCTGGACCTGGAGGCACACTGGGGTGTTTGAGGGGCGACGAAGATCATCTCCGCTGGCGTGCGGAGCTCAACCCAGCATGAGCAGAGCTGGAGTGCAGGCAGTGGAGTCCTGCACAGCTGAACGACAGGCCATCAACACAAGAGGCAGGTGGGTGTCCCAGTCTTTTGGTGGCTTGCGGTGGTCACAGCCAGCTGTACGGCCAGCGTGCGGTTGAAACGCTCAACCAATCCATCACTCTGCGGGTGGAGGGGTGGTCCGGGTCTTCCGGATCCCCAGGCGCCGACACATCTCCGCAAAGACCGGGACTAAGTTGCGCCCCTGGTCTGAATGGAGCTCCTGGGGATCCCGAACCGCTGAAGAACCCCCAGCAGTGCTTCAGCGACCGTCTCTGCCTCCTGGTCTGGCAGAGCGTCGCCTCCGCCCGCCGTGAAATAGTCAAACCAGGACGGACCGGGTTCCCCTTCTCTGAGCGGAAAAGGGCCTAAGACATCCACAGCGACCCTCTCCATGGGTCCACCGACCTGGTACTGCTGGAGGGGGGCGTGCGACCGCCCGGGGTCCTTTTTCGAGCAGTGCAGGTGTCACAGCGCCGCAGTGGTCCTCAACATCCCGGCACTGCCCCCAGTAGAAGGACTGTCGGATTCTTCGTGACCCCAAGTGGCCGGTGCCTGGGGTCCCATGGTGGGCCTTGAGCACCTCCAGGCGCAACGCTTGGGGGCGACCACCTGCCATCTCACCTCCCCTGTTGCTGGCTCCTTCCACTGCCGTTGGAGGAATCCTTAAACCCAGCCCTGTCCAACCAGAGGCCCGGGTGGCAGTAGAGTATCTTGCTACCTCTTCCCAGGGTGGTCTCCACTGGTCCTTCAGCCACTGCAGTCTGGGTCAGCCTCCTGGTGCCTCCTCCACTCCGTCCTCTCCACTGGCACTAGCGTACAGCACTGCTCCGTGCTTCCTGAGGACAGCTCGGCCTCCTTCTGTTCCCTCCGGTCGCCCAGTGTGCAAACAGGGTCGGCGGGACAGGGCGTCCGCATTGCTTCTCCCCTGCCCGATGCTGGATGGAATAGTTAAACGCTTGTAGCTGTTCTATCAGCGGGCAACCTGTCCTCTGGCTCCCTGAAGGTCAGGAGCCACTGCAGGGCTGCGTGGTCCGTCCTCACTGTGAAGGGGAGCCCACAGGTACAGCAGCTCCCGTTCACAGTACCGGCGCGCCCGGTCTTGCTGAGCGACCGGCTGTAAAACTACCTGCTCACCGTCTGACCCGGCTGCGACAGGACAGCTCCGATTCCCTTTGTCGCTCGCGTCAGTGTCCAGCAAGAAGGTGGAGTGGGGGTCTGGGGTGCCAACACAGGGGACTGACACAGGGCCATTTTCAGGCTGTCGAATGCCTCCCGACGTTCCGGGGTCCACTCAAAGGCTCACCCTCACGCAGGAGGCAGTGTAAGGGGCAGCGATGGTGGCGAACAAAAACCTCCTATAGTAGGGCGCTGGTCCAAGGAAGCCTCTCAGCTGGCGGAGGTTGATGGGGTAGGCCAGTCTCTGACTGCTGCGACCTTGCAGGGCTCCGTACTGATACCGTCCTCTCAACTCGATGACCCAAGAAGGTAACCTCCTTGCAAAGAACTGGCACTTTTCAGGGTGTAACTTCAGTCCTGCCTCGGTGACTGTTCTCGCAGGGAGGCCAGGGCCGCCTGGAAGGTCTTCCCATGGACCAGCAGGTCGTCCAAGTACACCAGGCACTCTGTAACCGCATGCCGACCAGCACTTTTTCCATGAGTCGCTCGAATGTTGCGGGGGCGTTGCAAAGTCCGAGCGGCATCACGGTGAACTGCCAGAGCCCTCGGCCAGTGGAGAAGGCAGTCTTGGGTCGGCACGGGACAGGGCCACCTGCCAGTAGCCACTCCTTAGGTCAAGGGAGGAGAACCACTTCGACCCGCCACCAGGTCCAGGGACTATTAATAGGGGTAAGTCCTTCTCCGTGACATCATTCACGTCTGTAACACAGAAGCGCCACTTGCCATCTTTCTTGGAACCATGACCACCGGGATGTCCAGGGACTGTCGGAGGGCTCAATGATTCCAGCCTCCCGCATCTCCTTCAGTGCCTCCTCTGTAGCCTCCTGGCGGGCAGTGGTGGACGTTGGCGGGGGGGGGCCCTGATGGGCGGGCCTCCCCTGTGTCGATGGAATGTTGGACCATGTGTGTCCGAACGTCTTCAGGGTTGGTAGCGGCTAAAGTAACAGCTCCAGCTGGGCCTGTTGCTCCGGGTGAAGCCCCTCAATTCTGGCTCCAGACTGTGGTCACTGTGGCAACAGTGGGGTCCTCCATAGTACCTGGGGGGCAGGCACGAACTTGGGGCTGTGCGCGTCGTCTTTGCTACTGATGGGGGCTTGGAAAAGGAGGGTCTCCGTCCCTGGCGCTGGGGCCCAGGGAAGGGCTGAGGTCCCCTGGGCTGGCATGGAGGGCTGTGGGAGTGGAATCCTCTCCGGCTGGGCCCGCCGGAATGCTGCGTTGCCCCTGGGGGCAGGGGTCGGCGGGGGGTCAAACGCAACAGGGAGAGGGCTGAGGTCCCCGACCCAACGGAGTCCGGGGCCATGGCGGTGTAACAGTGGGTATGGCTGGCTCATTAGCTCCCCTCTCTTAGCAGTCTGGCCCTGACGAGCAAAGGGGTCCCGGTCACGGCCCAGCTGCCCCGGGCGGGAAGGCTCGCCCCTCCCGGATAGGCCAAGGCCAGGGCCGGGCCCCCTTGTAAGTTGTCCCGGTTCGGAGGTCCAGTTGCCCGCCTGTGTAACAACCAATCCTGGACAGCTGCTACCCAGACAGGGTGATGTACTGTCCGCCCAGCCACTTCTATGGCCAGGTTGCCCCTCCTTTCATAGGCGTCAGCTCCCCAGTGACTGTGCGGAGTTGAACAGTTGTGGGTTCCAGCGGACCCCTCTGGGAGCACATCGGGATTACCAGGGTCACCGTGGAGCCGGTGTCCACCAGGGCGGTACAGGGGACCCCCTCAATCTGGACAGGAACATGACAAAAGTCCCCTGCGGTGGTTCTCCCGACTACCACAGCTGGTCTGTGTGGATTGCTGTCAGTGGCTTCAGGAGAGTGGGGGGGCACCCTCTCCCGCAGGTCGGGCCCCAGCTGTGTGTGGCGCAGGTGGACGGTGGTAAGTATGGGAGACAGGATGGGGGGCCCACGTTGTCCCACTTACGCGGGCCCCTTGGTGTTTTCCGACGGTGAGCGGTTGGGTGGGGCTGCAGCGGAGGGGCATCGCCGCTGTAGGTGCCCAGGTTTGCCACAGTTCCAGCACAGGCGCGTGTGGGGGCCTGTGTGGACATCAGGGCGGCCAGGTCAGAGATCCAGGGAGGAGCAGCGTGGCTGTCTGCAGTCTCCTCCTCTTCTGCTTGGGCTTGACGTGCAGTGGGCCTGGGGGGCGGTCGGTCCATTCTCTCCCCTCGCTGGTTTCCCCAGGGCCCAGTCACGCCACCCTCCTCGAGCACAACCCCGACACGTTCTGCGTTGAGCTCTAAGGAGGTTGGGGCAGCGAAACCTTATTAGGGGTCAACAAATGTATTGCCGGTAGTTGGGCTAAAACAGGACATCTGCTGCAAGCACACCCAACTAAACCACGGCCGACAGCAGGCTCTACTCTCAAATGTCCAGGGCCATGTTTTAAAATAAATCCAGCTGTCTGCTTTAAACATAATATTAAAAGCCAGCTTTCTCTGTCGGGCTCCAGGCATTGTTGAGCGCAGCCATCTTGAATTTGGCCTGGTATGCCTCCCATTTGCTTTTACCGTACCGCCAGCCCCCGCATCCTGTCACTCACACTTGCTTACAGCACGGGCCCATCTGCCCAGCTACCTGGATCCCCACAAAACAGTCACTTAATTGTGCCAACACAATCAGTAAACCGGAGGTATGGTAAGGCATCACCGGTCAGGCTGGTGATAATGCCTACAGTTTTTTCCTTATCAGTCCATCCTTCTAATTTCGCCATTAATTCAAACTGTATTAAGAACAATCGCCAGTCGGCCTTACCATCATAAGTGGGTTTGTTGATGCAGGCCCCTTTGTTTTGATCCAGCAGCTCTGATGTTGCGCCTGCGCACCGTGATGACGTCACTTCTTCCTGGACAATTTTTTTTACATGGACGCTCAAGGCCCTGTGCTCTGCCCCACTTCCGCCCCACTGTGACGTTGCCTCCTGTTTGACGCGTCGTGATGCTTCAGCCGCAGCTCCGTTTCCACGCAGTGCGCAGGATAGACAAACACAACACGCCGTTTTCAAGTTCAATGCTTTATTTATGAACCTCTTAGAGCCCACTGCTCTAGCCACTTGCTCTACACCGACCACAATGAGCGTGCAACGCCCGTTTTATAATAAGCCCCGCCCCTTTATGTTAATCGGGTGCCAGAGCGAACAGCTAACCCATTGGTCCCCAGCCGCACCCAGGACCAATGGGCACACACAACAAACAGCCTATGACAGGGGCAGCTCGCGGCTAAGACAGAGCGAACCCGCAGCTACAGGTAATACAGACGGGGAAAGGAACACAATACAGCGGCAATAACAGACAATAGAAACAAGAGGGAATACAGTACACAAACACAATACACGGATTTAAGCCTTTTGCCCCCAAAAGTTCACAAATACTCCATGCAGCATATGACTGGGCTCGGCAACCTCCACCCCTTTCCCCGCAACGGTTTTCCTTCCAGGGCCTTTGGTGGGTGAGCCGACGGGCCGTGCTGTATCTGCTGAGCTGCGTGACTCTCGGTACCCCAGTATCAGGAGCTCGCTCTCATGCCACAAGTGTTCTCCTCAGGCGCCAGCGGTCTACTGTTTTCAAAAAAAACTGTTTTGTTAGATGCAACCATTTTAAACATTAAGATCAAACCTGGCAATATATAAAATACACCAAAGAGACCCACGTTACTAGGAGACAGTCAAATGCCATTCTGTTATTAAAATCCCATGCAATTTCAATCAGTCATTTTACATCAATTGAATAAAATTCGCAGGCAAGGCACCAGCCTCCCCTCCAAGTCACCGAGGAGATCCTCCAGTCCGCCCGTCCCACCGGTTCTGTGACGGCTTGGAGTGTACAGCCATTGGTCCATCTTTGTCTTCTCCTTCCTGCTCAACGCTGGATTACTTGTTGTATTGATCCCAGTTCTGACACCAGTGTGAGGGGTTGCGCGGGATAGACAAACACAACACGCCCGTTTTTCAAGTTCAATGCTTTATTTATGAACCTCTTAGAGCCCACTGCTCTAGCCACTTGCTCTACACCGACCACAATGAGCGTTGAATAGCAAGCCCCCAGGTGCCAGAGCCAGCTAACCCATTGGTCCCCAGCCGCACACCAGGACCAATGGGCACACACAACAAACAGCCTATGACAGGGGCAGCTCGCAATTGACAGGTAATACAGACGGGGGAAAGGAACACAATACAGCGGCAATAACAGACAATAGAAACAAGAGGGAATACAGTACACAAACACAATACACGGATCGCTACACTATCTATCCAGTTTCCTGTTCCTGATTATAATGCCTTGTCACAAAGACGGCCGGAGTGGGTGGCGTCAGACCAGAAGCAGGAAATAAACAGACAGAGATGTGGTTTGGTGAAGCTGGGCGCGTGATCGCGCTCAGGATTTAATCAACAGAACAGAAAAATAAAAGGTTTGAAACACAAAAACACTGGACACGGCACTTGCGCCAAAATAAACAGACAAACAAAACGGACTAGACAGTGCACAACAGACAGACGAACAAACACGGTGAGTGAAAACACTTTAACTATTATTATTATTACTTTACTTCACCTCCGTCTCCAATCCCGTTCTCCACTCACTGAACACCCTCCCGACTGAGTGAAAATGTGCGTCTATATATACTGTTGTGCTGGGATTCAATTACTAATTAATTATTCACTTGAATCCCAGCACGTGAATTCATTACGTGCAACCCCGTGCTCACATATTACATTTAACCAGCACGTGAAGTGATTTGTGCCCTCCTCGTGCCTAAATACAAATCTACACTTTTTAAATCACACGTGAAACACAGACCCGTTTATATCCCGTGTACCAATCTATACACCAACATTAACACACGCACGCAACATACAACACATAATTGCAACAAATAGGCGGGGCACATTGCCACATATACCCCCCCTGTGCAAAGCACACATGGCCTCAACGGCCACCTCCCCCATAAAAATCCAGCAGTCCAGGCCAAAGTCTCGGGCTGGGAAGGGAGGCTTCAGGGGCCCACAGGTGGCAATGTTGCCAGTAGCCAGGCTGCTACTGGCCATGCTGTCAGCAGACGTGCTGACAGCTCCCAGACTGACTCCTTCAGCCGGGCAGTCCTGGCAGCGAACGGCTGCTTGGGGATGGTCTGATGACCTCCCCTTCTCTTCGTGGCCGCAGCTCCCTCTTCCGGGCTCCGGCCACAGTCTCTTCTGCAGCACAAGTGCTGCAGTGGGCAGGTGTCCGGACCTCCCCACGATCTCCGGCAGCGAAACTGCTGCAGTGGGAGCAGGTCTCGGACCTCCCCACGAATCCGCAGCGAAACTGCTGCAGTGGGAGCAGGTCTCCAAACCTCCCCAGATCTCCGAAGCGAAACTGCTGCAGTGGGGCAGGTCTCCTGACCTTCTCCGGCAGCGAAACTGCTGAAAGAGCAGGTCTCCTGACCTCCCCACGATCTCCGGCAGCGAATGGGGTTGGTGGTCTCAGACCTCCTCCCCTTCTTCGTGGGCCGACAGCTCCCTTTCTGGGGCTCCAGCAGCTCCCGTGGTGGAGCGGGAAGCAGAGACAGCCCTGCTGTTCACCTTCTGGCAGAGAGGCAGAGGCAGGCTCCTCTGCTCCTGAAGTGGCAGAGGCAGCTCCTGCTCCTCTGCTCCTGGAAGTGGCAGAGGCAGCTCCTGCTCCTCTGCTCCTGGGAGTGGCAGAGGCAGCTCCTGCTCCTCTGCTCCTGCCGGTGTAGGTGGCGGAGGCAGAGGCAGCTCCTGCTGCTCTGCTCCTTCCGGTGGAGGTGGCGGAGGCAGAGGCAGCTCCGGCTGCTCTGCTCCTGCCGATGAAGGTGGGAGCAGCGTGTAGTCTCCTGCCGATGGAGGTGGGAGCAGCGTGTCTCCCCTTTCCAGGGGACTGGTGCTGCTCTGCCTCTCTTGCAGGGGGAACTGGTGCGGCTCCGCTCCTATTGCAGGGGACTGGTGCGGCTCTGCCTCTGAAGGGAAAACCAGCAGGCATTCTTCCTCTGCTGGTTGTGCTGGGGAAACCAGCAGGCATTCTTCCTCTGCTGGTTGTGCTGGGAAACCAGCAGGCATTCTTCCTCTGCTGGTTGTGCTGGGAAACCAGCAGGCATTCTTCCTCTGCTGGTTGTGTTGGGAAACCAGCAGGCATTCTTCCTCTGCTGGTTGTGCTGGGGAAACCAGCAGGCATTCTTCCTCTGCTGGTTGTGCTGGGGAAACCAGCAGGCATTCTTCCTCTGCTGGTTGTGATGGGGAAACCAGCAGGCATTCTTCCTCTGCTGGTTGTGATGGGGAAACCAGCAGGCATTCTTCCTCTGCTGGTGAAGGTGGGAACAGCTGCCTCTCAGGCTTCGGTTCCCGCGGTCCCCCTGCCTGGGCGCTGGGCGCTCGCGGTCCCCCCTGCCTGGGCGCTGGGCGCTCGTCCCCGTCTGGGCGCACAGTTCCTCCTCTTCATACTGGGTGGGGCATATGGCTAACGTGTGCCCATAAGCCCCACAGCCAGGGCATAACTCTGCCGCGAGGTTCTTTAAAAAACCTCCCAGCCATCATCCCCACCTCCTCCCTTTTGGGCTGTGGACACCCCGACTCCTCCCCTTGGGCTGTGGGCGTTCGGGCTCCTCCCGCTTGGGCTGTGGACGCTCAGGCTCCTCCCGCTTGGGCTGTGGACGCCAGGCTCCTCCCGCTTTGTGGGCGCTCAGGCTCCTCCCGCTGGGCTGTGGACGCTCAGGCTCCTCCCGCTTGGGCTGTGGACGCTCAGGCCCTCCCGCTTGGGCTGTGGACGCCAGGCTCCTCCCGCTTGGGCTGTGGACGCTCAGGCTCCTCCCGCTTGGGCTGTGGACGCTCAGGCTCCTCCCGCTGGGCTGTGGACGCCAGGCTCCTCCCGCTTGGGCTGTGGACGCTCAGGCTCCTCCCGCTCAGGTACTGGAGAGGGCAGCGACTGCTCCTCCCCTCTTGCTCACTGGAAGGCATCCCTCCCATGTCTGCAGCTAGGTACCCCAGCACCACCATGGTGAGGTCATGCCGGGTTGTGCTGTTGCTCCCAGTCCTCCCATCGTTTCCCATCTCGCATCTGCAGCGCGTGAATAACCCAGGGAGGTCACTGGCGGTTCCCTCGGGGTGCACCAGCCAGTCCCATATTTCCCGGGACGGTGGGGAACCCGGTGGCAGTGGGGGGTAGAGGGGGCTACTGCCCCGTTGTGGCTGTCCTCCTCCCAGCCCGGCATGCAGGATGAGGGCTGCAGCTGTTGTTGTTGCTGCTGCTGCTTCTGCTGCTCCTGCAGCTCTTTCTTCCCATCCTCGTTTACTATTTTTTTTTTTTTTTTTTTTAACCCCTCTCCTGGTCTGACGCTTGGGGCGCTATTATCCCACGATGACACCACGTGTCACAAAGACGGCCGGAGGGGTGGCGTCCAGACCAGATGCAGGAAATAAACAGACAGAGATGTGGTTTGGTGAAGCTGGCACATCTCAGGATTTAATCAACAGAACAGAAAAATAAAAGGTTTGAAACACAAAAACACTGGACACGAACTTGCGCCAAAATAAATAGACAAACAAAACGGACTAGACAGTGCACAACAGACAGGCGAACAAACACGGTGAGAAAACACTTTAACTATTATTATTATTACTTTACTTCACCTCCGTCTCAATCCCGTTCTCCACTCACTGAACACCTAACCCCGACTGAGTGAAAATGTGCTATATATACTGTTGTGCTGGGATTCAATTACTAATTAATTATTCACTTGAATCCCAGCACGTGAATTCATTACGTGCAACCCGTGCTCACATATTACATTTAACCAGCAAAGTGATTTGTGCCCTCCTCGTGCCTAAATACAAATCTACACTTTTTAAATCACCGTGAAACACAGACCCGTTTATATCCCGTGTACCAATCTATACACCAACATTAACACACGCACGCAACATACAACACATAATATGCACACAGGGGCGGGGCACATTGCCACATGCCTGTATCGAGCTTAGAAAATCTGTAAAAAACACAATATACTTTTCTTTACATTCCTCTATTTTGCCTATGGCCATAAGAATTGCCACACACTCTGCAGTAAATCCTGATACATGATCTGATAATCTTCCTCTTTTACATATTTCAAATTTGTGTATATAGTAAGCACATTGCCCAGATTTAGGGTCTTTTGATCCATCTGTGTATATATTGTAACGACCCTGGCGATGGCAGCATCCTGGACATTGTGTTTGTCTTGTTTGTTACGTCCTGTTTATGGTTCCATGTATTGTGAGGGTACGGGGCACGCCGTTGGTGTGTGTCTGCGTGAGTGCATGCGTGTGTGTGCAGTGGGCGGTTCCCAGAGGCTATAAGTAGGAGGAAAGGGGAAGCGGGAGGAAGAATGCGTGAATGTCTGACTGGAGAGCGATTACGAGACAGACAGACAATACCGGCTGAGAGACTGCTTGTTGAGTCTGCGGTGTAAAAGAGAGAGACAGCTATTTGTTATTTTGGCGTGAACCCCGGCCCAAACAGGGTTTCGTTGTGTTATTAAAGAAATTAAAAAAAAAAAAAGTAAACCTCATCTGGTCTCTCCCGAGTCTGTCTCATCCCCATAGCACAGAACGCTAAATTGGTGTTTCAAAGTGGGATTTGTACAGCGCCTGTCACGAGGGGTGAAACAGAAGCAAGAGGAGAAGATGGCGGACGCGAGAGAGATGAGAGAAGACGAGCTGCGAGCCAGACTGGAGGAGCTGGTCGCTGAGCTGAGGGTCAGGAGCTACCGAGAATGGGCGCTGCATGGGGAGGAGAGAACATGGAGCGAGGGAGGAGCAAGAACCCTTGGGCGAAAGAGGAAAGAGGGATCAAGATGGCGGAGCTGGGAACAGACAGACTGCTCCGCAGGCTGAGGGGCAACGCCATCGTCATCGAGGGAGAAGGAGATTCTTCGGTCATCGGCACAGAGATAGGAGGAGCGCAAGTCGCAAAGGAGGCAGCGTCACCATCGGACACGCCCGCCCTGCAGCAGAATGTCAACAAGGGGTTTATTACAATCATTTGCAGTACAACGGTAAGGCCGATTGGCGAGACTTTGTAAAGCAGTTTGAAATGATGGCAATGGTAAACAACTGGACAGACAGAGAGAAAGCCAGTAATTTAATTGCTTGTTTAGAAGAAGAGGCTTTACATTGTTTAACCACCGTCGATCTAAATGGCTGTAGTAGCTATGGGACATTGGTTGCTGAACTGAGCGTGTGTCTGACAAGAGAGCGTGACGTTAAGCCCCCGACATGGGCCCCGATGCAAGAGAGAATACATGTTGCCAGGGGCGAGCGGCAGCCAGTGAAAGCAGGCCGATGGTAGATCAACCCAGGATGGCAGCGCCTAATGACTGGGGGCCGGCGGAGAAAGCAGGACAGCCGGCTGCATTAGAGGGAGAAGCGCAGGTTCTGCTGGACTTGGGCCCAGAAGGTGGCCCAATTAGAAAACCCTCCGCAGCCTCGAGCTATCCTGGAGCCCAAGCACTGGCCAACCGCACTAGAACAAAATTGGCTGCTGATGTCCGGTACCTGGCCGGAGGGGGGTACCCAATGTTCCCGCCAGCCACCCAGGAGGACCTGGCTGTCGAGGCCTTTGTTCGCGGACTGACCCCGACCGCTCACGTCAGCAGGTCCGGTTTGCTGCCCCAACCTCCCTAGAGCTTGCCGTGGCTCACGCCCGAGCGAGTCGGCGGTGCTCGAGGAGGGGAGACCATGCCCTGGGAGCGAGAGTGGTCAGCAAAGAGGCGGCCTGACCACACACACCCAGAGCTCGCATGGCCCAAGCAGAAGAAGAGGAGGCCCCATGCAATTGACCCCACCTGGCCCCCCGGAGCACCACCCTCATCAGGGCGGCGATCACCCAGCCAGCTCGGACTCCTGAACCCCCACAGCTGTGCTGGGGCTGTGGACAGCCTGGCCACCCACGGCGCCACTGCCCAGCAGCAGCTGCTGCAACCACCACACCTGACACAGCAACCGCAGGGAAACGCCATTGCGAACCCCAGTCCAGTCCCAATTGACCACCCAGCTGCAGCGGCCACCACCAGTACTAACCGGTAGCCGACAGAGCAGGGCGTCACCCCTCACGGAAACAGCCGACCACAGACAGTGCCAGCCAGCTATAGCGGTAGGAAGGACCACTGCCGGGGACTTCTGCCATGTCCCGTCCGCATTGAGGGGGTCCGTGCACTGCACACTGGCTCCAACTCTCATCCGCCCGATGTGCTCCCTGCAAAGTGCAGTTGCGCACTGTGACTGGAGAGCTAGCCCCCCATGCAAGGAAAGGGCAACCTTGCTATTGAAGTGGCTGGACGGACAGTACACCACCCTGTCTGGGTAGCAGCTGTACAGGACCCCTGCATACTGGGCCTGGACTTCCCTTTACAGGCGGACAGCTAAACCTCCGGACCGGGACACTGCACAGTTTTTTAACCCTTGGACCGCTGGGTCGAGTCGGGACCCCTTCGCCACGACAGTTTCGGGATCTGCCGAGACACAACGGACCGCCATGAGACGGAGACCTCAGCACACCCCGGCTCCATCATACCAGTCTCATCAGGGACAATACAGCGTCTCGGCGGCCCCCTTCCCGGAAGGAGCTAGCTACTGCTAGGTGCCAGCGCTCTCCAGCCAACATGGCCAAGGCCATCACTGCCAGCCAACACGCCACTCTCAGGCCGCAACGCCGCCAGCCAACACGCCCACCCTCAGGCCGCAATTTGTACTGTCCTTTCTAAATGCAGCTCTCCCCAGGCAAACCGCTACCCAAGGCCTTTGCCCCGCCCTACTGTCAGGAGTAATTCCAGCAATCTCCCCTCCGACCAGTCTCCCTGAAGACCCAGCTCTCAGCGCAGTGCATGCAGTTTGGCTCAGGAGCTGCGAAGGGCTTTGCACAGAAGAGCGTCGCCAGCTGTGGGAACTGGTGTATGAGTATCGCCACAGTTTCGCTACCGCCTCGGATGGCGTGGGGGACACAACCTGGTGCAGCACCAGATCGAGGCGGAGCCGCCCGCCCCCATTTTTCCAGGAAGCCACAGAGCAGGTGCTGGAGGAGATGAAGGCAATCATTGAAACAGCCCCTGGACCTCGCCGGTAGTCATGGTGCGGAAGAAGGGCGGCAAGTTTTTAGTGAGCGATGTGACGGAGAAGGACTCTACCCCTTCCCGCATCGATCCCCTGACTTGGTGGCCGGCTCTAGATGGTTCTCTTCGCTGGACCTCCGCACTGGCAGGTTGTTGGATCCCTCTGCAAGATATCACCTTCTCCACTGGGCGGGGTCTGTGGCAGTTTACATGCCGTTCGGACTTTGCAACGCCCCGCAACGTTCGAGCGGCTCATGGAAAAGGTGCTGGCATTTGGATGACCTGCTAGTCCACGGAGGGACCTTCCAGGGCGCCCTGGCCTCCCTGCATGAGGTGCTCGGCGAGAAAAGGAAAGCGGGGCTAAAACTGCACTCTGAAAAGTGCCAGCTGATGCGCCAGGAGGTCTCGTTCCTCGGGCACCGAGTGGGATCCAGACAGAGGTGGACAAGGTCACCGCAGTGAGGGACTGGCCTATTCCGTCAACCCCGGCAGGTTAGAAGCTTCCAGGGCTTGCGTCCTACTACCGCAGGTTTGTGCAGGGCTTTGCCACCATCGCTGCCCCCCTGCACCGCCTCCTGAGGAAAGACGAGCCCTTTGAGTGGACCCCGGCGTGCCAGGAGGCGTTCGCCAACATGCGCTGTGCCAGTCCCCGTGCTGGCTCCCCGGATGTCGTTCTCCCTTCCTGCTGGACACGGATGCAAGCAACGAGGGGATCGGGGCTTCTTATCCCAGCCGGGTCCAGAAAGCATGTGGTGGCGTAAGCCGGTCACTCAGCAAGGCAGAGCGCCCGGTATTGCGTCACCCGACGGGAGCTGCTTGCGGTGGTGGAGGGGGTCCGCCACTTCCGCCACTATCTCTGCGGGCTCCCCTTTCGCACAGACCACGCTGCCCTGCAGTGGCTCCTGACGTTCCGGGAGCCGGAGGGACAGGTTTTAAGCTCCAGGCGTTTCAACCGGATCCAACACCGGGCTGGTGAGAAGCACGCACGAATCCCGTCGTCCCTAGGGATGCGCCCATTGCAGCAGAAAGGAGGAGAGGGAAGCAGAGCTGTCCCACAAGAGCAATTGGCAGTATCGGCTGAGAGGGTGGATTGGAGAGCCCATCAGGACCGAGACCCGGACCTTACTACATTGGCTAGAGGAGCTCCCTGGGAGGAGGTTCCCTTTTTCCACCGACTGGGGGCTGTGGGCTCAGTGGAGCTTGGCCTTGCGTGACAGAGTCCTTCAGCGGCAGTGGAAGGTGCCCGCCAAGGTGAGGTGGCAGGTGGTTGTCCCGGGGCGATAACCAGGAGGTGCTAGAGGCCCATCATGGGACCCCAGGCACTGGTCATTTTGGAGTGATTGAGGCGGCTCCGCCAGTCGTTCTACTGGGGGCAGTGCAGGCGAGGCCCTGTTGACATCTGCACTGCCCGGAAAGGACCCCAGGGCGGGTTCCCAGGTCGGGGCCTGGAGAGGGTTTATACGCTCCCGAGAGGGGAACCGGTTCGTTCTGGTGGCCCTCGATTACTTTTGGCCAGAGGCGTGCGCTTTTTAGACCAGGAGGCATAATCGCTGAAGCACTGCTGGAGGGGTTCTTCAGCACCCTCAAGTTGCATTCCCATTTTGAGTCCCGTTTTGCTGTGCGGCGCCTGGGCATCAATCCACCCCTCTGCACCCTCAGTTGGTGGAGAGGTTCAACCGCAGGCCGTGCAGCTGGCTGTCACCACCGCCACCCACCAGCGGGACTGGGACACCCACCTGCCTGTCGTGCTGTTGGCCTGCCGCCTGCTGTCCAGGATTCCAACCCCCCCTTGCTTGAGCTATTTAGCTAGTTTTTTTTTTTTTGAGTATGCCAGGAGACTACAGGACCGACTGGAATCAGCCCACAATTGCAGGCCGCTGGGGTGCGGCAGAAGGAACTATGACCTCCCGAGATACTTCACCGGGAGCTCGTGTGGGTCTTCAGCCCCCCAAGAGACAGCGGGGCGTTGCCCCAAATTCAGCCACTTTGGTCCTTGCCATGTCCTGGAAGGATCGGGGACGTGGCCTACTGGGTGCAGCTACCTCACAGAGGGCGCAAGGTAGTGCTGCACCGGGATCGGCTGGCCCCTACCTGGGACAACACCCAGCACCATCCGACCCAGCAGCTCCTGACAGTCCTCTCCTGCCCCCTCCTGATCCACCCGCCCCTAACAGTCCTCCCACCCCAGGGCTGAGGGTTCCTCCCCGACAGTTCAGTTTCCCTGTCCCCTGTGGCTGACAGGAGCCCGTCCTCCAATGCCAGCATCGCCTCCCGGTCGTTTTTGAGACTTTGTTCTTCCCTCGGGGGAGGGACTATCTGTGTAACGAAATGGCAGCATCCTGGACATTGTGTTTGTCTTGTTTGTTACGTCCTGTTTAAGGTTCCATGTATTGTGAGGGTACAAGCACGCCGTTGGTGTGTCTGCGTGAGTGCATGCGTGTGTGTGCAGTGGGCGGTTCCCCAGAGGCTATAAGTAGGAGGGGGGTAGAATGCGTGTGAATGTCTGATGGAGAGCGATTACGAGAGACAGAGTACCGGGCTGAGAGACTGCTTGTCGGTTCTGCATTTAAAAAAGAGAGAGACAGCTATTTGTTATTTTGGCGTGAACCCGGCCCAAACAGGGTTTCGTTGTGTTATTAAAGAAATTAAAAAAAAAAAAGTACGGAACCTCATCTGGTCTCTCCCGAGTCTGTCTCATCCCCATAGCACAGAACGCTACAATATGTAACATATCTTCCTTATTTTTAACATATTCCTGTCCTTTTATTTTAGTTTCCATTGTATTTCCTTTCTTGCTAATTATCATGGTTAACAGTTTACATATTTTTGGTTTCTTAAACATCCATTTTGGCATCAATATTTTATCTTGATTTTCCATTCTTTTTAGTTCCTCAATCTTAATCTCCTTTGCCCAGTTTGTCATATGGAATGTGAATGTTCCACCAGCTTTTTCCCATTTTTATATTCATGATACTAATTTGTCCCAATACTCCCCCTCACTGGATGTTCCTCACTAAAAGACTGAATCTTATTCCAATACCTTATATTAAGTAATTTTCTCCTTAATCTTAGTGGCATCTCTCCTGTCATTACTTGCAAAGCCTCAATTGGTGATGCTCTCATTGTTCCTGTACGTATTCTTAATGTCTGTCCCTGAATTGCTTCTAAAATCTTCAATTGACTCTTACTTGCTGCCTCTATAACTTGGCTTCCATAATCTATTACACTTTCGAACATAAGAAAGTTTACAAATGAGAGGAGGCCATTCGCCCCATCTTGCTCGTTTGGTTGTTAGTAGCTTATTGAGGTGTTGTGGGCTAGTCGACGAAACACAGAGGATGGAAGGTGCCCACTTGAAGACCCCAGAGATGTACCCTACTTAGCTCAATCCAGACGGTTGTCATGCTGATGCGCTGGGGAGACCGCACTGTGGTTGATCCCCGGAGCCAGCATCGCAGATGTTGTGTGTGCTGATGCACTAGGGAGGCAAATAAGCTGATCCCTGGAGCCAGCATTACACTTCAGCCATCAACACCAGGCAGAAGGATATCTACATTATCATATGGAAGGAAACGCAAATGGATGGAGACACAAATGGATCACATTTGTTTACTGTAAAGCTACGTCTTAGTTGGTGCTTATCTTGGCGAGAGCCGAGTTCAAATCAGCATGAAGTTTTAACATCTACTCTTGTGTAATGGAAATCATTCCAGAATCTCATCAAGCAGCTTCTTGAAGGATCCCAGGGTGTCAGCTTCAACAACATTACTGGGGAGTTGGTTCCAGACTCCCACAATTCTCTGTGTAAAAAAGTGTCTCCTATTTTCTGTTCTGAATGCTCCTTTATCTAATCTCCACTTGTGACCGCTGGTCCTTGTTTCTTTTTTCAGGTCGAAAAAGTCCCTTAGTCAACTGAATAGATTCAATTCGTTTAGCCTGTCTGCATACGACATGCCTTTTAAACAAGGAATAATTCTGGTCACTCTTGTTTGCACTCTTTTTAGAGCAGCAATATCCTTTTTGTAGCGAGGTGACCAGAACTGAACACAGTATTCTAGAGGTCTTACTAATGCATTGTAAACTTTTAACATTACTTCCCTTGATTTAAATTCAACACTTTTCACTATATAACCGAGCATTTTATTAGCCTTTTTTATAGCTTCCCCACATGTCTAGATGAAGACATTTCTGAGTCAACATAAACTCCTTCTTCAATTTCAGTATCTCCCATATGGTATTTATAATGCACATTTGTATTGCCTGTGTGCAGTACCTTACACTTTTCTCTATTCAATGTCATTTGCCATGTGTCTGCCCAATTCTGAATGCTGTCTAGATCATTTTGAATGACCTTTGCTGCTAAATTTGTCGTTTGCAAATTTAACAAGTTTGCTTACTATACCAGAATCTAAATCATTAATGTAGATTAGAAATAGCAGAGGACCTAATACTGATCCCTGTTGTACACCACTGGTTACCTCGCTCCATTTCTAGGTTTCTCCTCTAATCAGTACTTTCTGTTTTCTACATGTTAACCACTCCCTAATCCATGTGCATGCATTTCCTTGAATCCCAACTGCATTCAGTCTGAGAATTAATCTTTTATGTGGGACTTTGTCAAAAGCTTTCTGGAAATCTAAATAAATTTTTAAGAGCTCCTAGTTCCTTTAACACCTCTGCCTCTGTTATGCTAAAGTTATTTAAAACTGGATAGGCACAGGACGACATGTGGGGCATGTTTTCCGTATCCTCCTTTGTAAAAACTTGCTATTTTTTTTTCTTACTCTATGATTTTGCCATTTGTATCTCTTAGACATTTGACCTCCTCTTTGAATGTTGGAAAAACTTTTTGGAATTGGTTTTAGCCCCCTTAACAATGTTCATTTCTCTCTCTCTCTCTTGGCCTTTTAACTTCCTTTTTGATTTGAGTTTGCAGTTCCAAGTACTCTTTCTGTACTTTGTTCTTGGTCCCTTTTAAATGCTCTGTAAAGTGCCTTTTTTCTCTGAATATTTTTTTAAAATTGATCTATTAAACCATTTTGGCAATTTTGTTTTAGATTTTGATTTTGTCTACTTTTCTACATTTAAAAAAAAAAACAGCCATCCTTTTTCTGTGGATGTTTCCTCTATTTTACTCCAATCTACTTCTGTTAGTACCTCAGTTGTTGCCCTTGTTCTGATGCAGTTTCCTGTCTGTTTTTTTGTTGATTTCTCCCCCTTCCTTTCTAGTTTAAATGCTTCTGAACCTCCTCGAGGGTCCTTTCTCTGAGTAGATTGGTTCACTTTTTATTTAAGTGCAGTCCGTCCTGCCTATATGGATAGTCCTTGTTGTAGAATGTGGTCCAATGTTCAAGGAAGGTGAAGCCTTCCTGTGTGCACCACGATTTCAGCCATGCATTTAGATTATTTCCAGTTGTCCGTATGGTCCTTTGCAAAGTGCCGGCTATCCCAGAAAATACCACAGTTTTGGTCTTGTCTTTTAATTTCCTTCCTAGCTCTCTGAATTTGTTTTGCAGGGATCTTGGTCTGTCTCTTCCAATGTTGTTTGTACTGATGTGGACGACTACTACCGGGTCGTCTCCTGTTCGTTCTAGGAGGCTGTCCATGTTCTCAGTGGAAGGCAGCACACTGTTGTAGTAAGGGGGTCCAGACTGCGAACTGAACTTGCTGTGTTTCTCAATGTGGAGTCCCCAACAATCATGACCTCCCTTCTTTTTGCTGCCTGGTGGACTGTTTATAGGGTCCTGGATGTTGTTCCTTTTGTTTTTTTGATGTTGGTTTTGATCATCTAAGTTTTTAAGAGGCTCAGATATGTCTGATGTTTTGATTTCTGGTGGTTGTGTTTGACTAAGTTTCCTTTTTTTTCCTGTCTCTGCCTACCTGAACCCAGCTGTTTTCACCCAAGAATTGAGGGTGTGCCAGCTCCTCAAGCTCCTGTTGCTGTCTCATTTCCTGCAGCTCCATTTCTAGCACACTTACTAGTTTAAGCAAGTCCTGGATCGTGCAGCACTTTACACACACTTGGTTTAGCTCTGCTGGGTTTTGTCGGATTTCCCACATCATGCCGGTGTCACAGACTACTGGTTTGAAGGCCATGTTATTATTATTTTTTTTTGTAAGTTTAAGTTTAGCTTCTGCAGCTGTCAACCTGCTTTCAAACTGCTTCTAACTGCTCTATACTTGTCCCACAGAGTACTTCTCACACGCTGTTGCTGTTAAAACTGCCTTGCTTTTTTGTGTGTTGGTTCTGCTGTTAGCTCCTCCCCTTGTCTCAGAACGGGTGCCAAATTTGAATCAGCTGCTCTGAGTTCAGCTTGTTATCAGATAAAGACAAGCAGCTGTTAGAATTTAAACTGCAGTAATTTCCCAATTAATGTATTTTTCTGATTAAAGCAATAAAGGTTTAATGTCTGGAACAACTCCCCAGTAATGTTGTTGAAGCTGACACCCAACTTCAAGAAGCTGCTTGATGAGATTCTGGGATCAATAAGCTACTAACAACCAAACGAGCAAGATGGGCTGAATGGCCTCCTCTCGTTTGTAAACTTTCTTATGTTCTTATGTCTCCTTACTGCTTCTAACTGCTCTGTACTTGTCCCACTGAGTACTTCTGACGCGCTGTACCTTTATATATCATTAAAAGACTCTTTTGATCTTTTCCCCATTTGGTACCTGCTATTGCTCTCAACAGGTAACAGGTAAACAGGGTTGGGTAATAATAGAAGGTAGGTATGACAGCCAATCACAGACGAGTCACAAGCCAATCCCTGATATTACTCTTAAAGGTGTATTCACCAATTTCAACATTTTATTAGTATTGTATTATTTCTCCTTAGCAGAACATTAATTCCTTGTGCTGTTGATAATGTTGCTTGTAACATATATTTTATAGCAGATTCTGATATTGACACGAGATAGCCACCTGAAATGTCTTTGTATCAGATTGAAATGACGTCATATTAAAATTAGCTATACTATTTAATTATTCTTATTTAACTATGTATTATCAAAACAAATATAGGGTGCTGTGTGAGATACAAGTGGATTTCCACTAACTCAAGGTCAAAGCAGCCAGTAAACTCACTCCCGGGTAAGTGCTCTGACCTCTCATGGAAAGGATATTAGCTTGTATCACACAGCACTCAATACAATATCCTCTATGTATTATCTTTAGAGAGTTCTACTTCTTTCCACACAATTCCAATACTGAAAACTGGACAAAACATTAGGTGTATTACATAATAATCCTGGAACAATTCTAATACCACATCCGATTTCCACTTTCACTGAAGTTCCAGTGCTATCCTGCAATGACAGCAGTACAGTTTCAATACACAGGTGTCACAAAGGCTCCCATTCACAGCACAGACAAGCCTACCAATGAGTTACTGATTCAGCTGGCACATAACTGACTTTAATTCCAATACAGTATTAGGTATAACTAGAGGACACATCAAGTAGAGGCATACGCTTATATTCAAGCATAGGCAGATGGTCAAATTGGATTTGAAATTATGATTACAGTATAAAGTATGCATGCCCCCTTTATAACCAGGAGCTTGACAGCAGATATCAGTGACCTACAAGCTAATGGAGGACAAAGCAGGCAACCACTTGAGCTCAGTCATTGAGAACTGTGCCTCCCTTACCCACAGGAGCAGCAGAGCCAGAGTTCAAACCTGCGACCACCTGACTGTACAACCCACCCAGGACACCACACGCCCGTGCCTTTACCAGGCGAGTCATTCGGAGGCCCCAATAATTGAAAATAATACCTAATGCACGACAATAATGTAAAACAAGGCAGGAACTCACTCAAAAAAGTGACACTGGGAAAAGGAAATGGAGGTGCTGTCTTTACACATTTTACCAGGTTCTGTTATCCAAAATATGGAAATGGATAGACATGTGTTTCCTGGATACAAAACCTCCGTGGGGAGTAATGGATGGAAACAGAGCGTCTACAATAATTACCCAGCCCTCTTGGGTACTTACAGAATGTGACACGCTGTAAAGCAATGACATGATTTATTGACATGACAGTATTTATTTTAGGTGCCGAGTGGGCTATAAAATACTTTTTCCTGCTTGTTGCATGTAATTTGTGTCTCGTGAGAGCCAGTTTTGACATGCTTTACATAACTTTCAACTCTGGAGGCCTGGGGTCAAATCTGAACAGCTAATTGAGTTTGAGGTCAGTGGTCAACCTAGCTCCTTGTGGAGATTAGTGTTATACACGTCACTTAACAAACCACAAACTTCAGCAGAGATGTGATTGTCTGCTTGAGAGAGACCCAGGACTGAAGCTTCAGGAGTGCTCTGTAGTTTCCTGTTTATAGCCTGTCAGTCATCTTTTAGGAGTTTAAATTCAGCACTGAAAATTAAGAAAACAGAATGAATACATTGAAGTCTATTCAACTGATCTTAATGGAGGCAGAAAAACAACATCTCTGTCAGGGTGTGTGAGTCTCGGTACTTTTGAACTTTAAAAGTAAATATCATGTGTGGTTCTATTTATATCGGTCATTGTGTAGATCAATTGAATACTCCATTGGAGTTATCGTGTTTGAACACTCTTACAATATTCAAATAGGCTGAAAAACAAAAGTACATTTTGTACCATTTTACAGAAACAAAAAAAAAACACCTCTCAGGAGTAAAAGTCAGTGGCACTATGAAATGACCCATAGAAAGAAGAGGAATGCTCTTCTGTGCAGTAGTATGTGTGTCATTTATTTCTGATGCCATTTATGCATTGGCTTGCTTGCATGATATCTGTTTGATACAGTCACTTGTAAAGTCTGTTATGAGAGCGAGCAAGAAAATTGTCTTTTTTCAAAAATATTTCAAGATGTTTTCTGTATATTTGTGTTAGCAATAAATAAACTCCCTCTGTACCTATTCCAGGTGACTGTAGCCAACAAAACAGTTCACTGAATTGAATTATTTTGTTAGCTACAAGCACTTAAGGGCCATCTTTTCAAAGCATTTCCAACATTCTGTAATTCACTCCTATTTTTGGAAAGGAGAAAAAAATCACATTCATGCTACAAAATGAACCTGAAATATATAACATAGTTGTAGGTTTTAGTACAGTATAGTCTCTGCATATAGGAACACCTCCTAAGAACACTTTGGCTAAGAGAACACCCTTGTGGTGAAACAGATTTTTCCCATTGTAAATGCTCCGCCTAATAGAACAGGAACTTCGCTTAAAAGAACACCTTTTTGGCATTGTGACGGAAATATAATGAGTTCTGGTTGTAAATCTCCCTCTCGGCCTGTGAGGGTACGAAGTAGCGAAAGGGGAAGGCTTTGGACAGGTTGTCCTGACAGTTCATTCCCTGGGTCGGGAAGTCATTCAGCCTGGAAAAAGACGGACTCCAGTGCGGGAATGTATTGACCTGGAAGGTAAACGAGGTAGCAGCTGCAGGCAATAGAATCAGCTGCAATCATTTACCAAGGGGTCGTGCATAATCGCATAAAAGGGGCTGGAGAATTGTAAATCTTTTCCTTCGCTTTTGGTTTCGAAATAGACCCGGAAGGACACGTACACTGTGTATTAAGAGTATCGTGTTTGTTTGTTTGTCTTGTCTATAATTCTTACTTGTGTGTTTATAGACGGCTAACACGTTCCGGAGCTGTCGCCAAGAGCCAGCACTGAACCCGGAACAGCACTGCACTATTTGTCACTCTTTAAACTGTATGGCCCACCACGAGCACTACAGCACGTACCCAGGACTGGTGACCGTGGTTGTATATTGTGGGAGAGATACTGTGTTTATTGTTTAGGGCTGCAATCCCTGTTACTGTTCTCCGTGTTTTACGCATCGCTGTGTATAACCAGAGTTTATTATTTGGTCACCAGACCTGGATTATAACTAAAATAAAACGGATATTTTTCCCTACCGGATTACAAATCTCTGCCTGTTTATTCCTGCACTGCATCACCTCTGCACCTGTATATAATCAACAACCACTTTGCCACAGGCATTGATAGAAATTTGTTCACAACTGATGCAGTACTGTTTTGTAACAGGATAACTCATCATAAAACTTAAATTTAAATGGTTTATTCAATCTTTCCAGAACTGCCTCGTTTTGTATTCTGATTTCCACGAGTGCACCTCATCGCTATGAAATGGCATGTAAACACATGGGGAACCGCGCTGCTGTTTCTCTTGCTACAAAAAGTTGGAAATTGTTCAAGCTCTTGAAAAAAACCTGAATCAGACACAAGTCGCAGAGCAGTTTGGTGTTTTCCGTTTCCATTTTGTGTGTCTTGAATATTTCTCCCGTAAAGGTATTCGTAATTAATCTAGAGCTGCTGCTGTATTTAACGTGTGTAGGGGTGCTGTGTTAATTTAGTCTGATTAACATTAGTTTGTCTGCTACTTTATTATTATAGTTTATTAACATACTTGCCTATTGCTTTTCTTTTACTCATTTGTTTATTTCATGCTGATGCATGTACGTCACGACAAGTAATACATATTTGTTTACTGTATTGTAAAATTAAACAGGTGTTTTACCTTTCAACACACTGTTAAAGACTGGAGTAAAGACTTTGAAAATACGGTCCATAATGTTTTAACACAGTAAGTGTTACTTCACGCTTTAGGTGTTTATGAAATACAGAAAACTAGAACACAGCGAGATAAACAAAAAATTTTTTTATTTCAATACCCCCCTTTGAAAACAGCAACCAATAATACACCATAATACTTTTTTTTTTTTTTGGCACAGTTCAAAATAAATTTCAAAATTCCAAGTGTTCTCTTGACATAGAATTCCATTTTCATGTTTTATTGAGACTCTAAAAAGTTCATTCCACATGTAACCAATTCAAAACAAGTGAGAAATTACATAGAAATTCAGTAAGATTTTTTTTTTTTTTTATTGAGCATGTTCCAAGAGTTCCATATGAAATAATATACGACACATTTACAGTTCAAATATAGTTGGAATGTTTTTTTTTTTTTGGTCCCATAAATGAAAAATACAATATATTGTGGAATATAAGTTTAAAGTTATTTTTACTAAAGCTGTTAATCTACACTTAATTACATTAGTCATTTAGCACAGCGTTTCCCAACCCTGTTCCTGGTGGCACACCGGGTCTGCTGGTTTTCTAACGCAGCGCTCAATTGCTTAATTGAACCATATCAACAATAACGTGAAAATGCCCAGTTAATCCCTTTTACTTCAATAAAGGGTTTAATTAAGCAATTGAGCGCCGCATTGGAACGAAAATCAGGAGACACGGTGTGCCGCCAGGAAGGAAACACTGATTCAGCAGACGCTTTTAGACTAGGTGAACTACGCATCAACAACTGCTGGTGCAGAGTTAGAATAGGGTCTCGGCTTTACATCTCATCCGAAGGACAGAGCACAAGTTAGGTTAAGTGACTTGCTCAGGGTCACACACAGTGAGCCCAGGATTTGAACCTGGAACCTCCTGGTATTAAACCCTTTTCTTCAACCACGGTTGGTGTCTGACTTCAAAAGAACACAATTAGCACTAACCTTAAATTACTTTAGACTAGTGCTAATTGAGGTCTGTGAAACTAGTCATGACAATTTAAAAACAATGCTCACAACAAAATATATTTATTTTAAAATACAAGGGGTCAGTTGCAGCATACCAAATTTAGTCCACTTGATGGATCAAGCAGGTTTAGTCCACTTGATTGGACTAGTTAGGACACCTTCTAATCCCGATTGCAGCATACCAGAAGTTAAACATCACAGGTAGATCCTCTGCTAAATCAGACTAAACAAGATCCCGATGGCAGCGTACCAAATCAGATTAATGATGGCCCTGTTCAAGTGGATTAACTTAGTGAAGGATAAGACTACCTTAGTGCGCCTGCTTGTCCTAAGCATTTACTGCTTACATTTTTTTTTGCAGACAGCTGCATTTTTCCTCTAACATGCCAAATACATCTGAAAACTTTATTCTGTACATTTCTTATACTCGTCCCATTTGGGCAGTCAGATCCGCGAGAAGAAAGTCTTGCGCAATATATATAGGCCTTACATTTTAAATAAACTTTTTAATCATGTACCTTTGATACCGTTTTCAGCTTAACGCAATACAATTTCAGTTAATATGCTTTAACTATAAAACAACTAATGGTCCATTATCACACAATTAAAGTTTTCTGTGCCTATGCAGCAGTGTCGGCAGCTTAAATGTAATTACACTATGATCCACCAGTTTGAAAAGTGCCAGAAAAAGACAGGACATTTAATTTTTACTTAAATATGCTTGATGTCATAAAAATGCATCTTTTTGTACAGGGATCCCTTTATATTTATCCAACACTGAATTCTACATATCGGATTAGTAAAGAAGGATTTATACAGCTATAAATTTTAGGATTGAGAGGGGGGGAAAAAAAAAAGCTATATGAACATAACTGATATTTTATTTATCATATAGTGAAAGAAACTACAAAATGATATCGCAGAAGTCTACCGGAAGTCTATAACTGCAGTACAGTGTTTCATGTTAGATTTTGAAACGTCACATTTACCAATTTGTCAGTTTTTTTTGTTAAGTATATGAAAAACTAAAGTGGTATGTAATTTAATATATTAACATAACATTATTTAAACACGTTTCATTCTACTTTATGAAGCAAAATGTGTTAATTCTATAGGGGATGCAGAACTTTTGGTTACAGCTGTAGGTTAGTCCCCATTATCAGCCTAACTTGTTCCGATCAGTTAAACCAATTAGCGGGATCATGTTTGGTACGCTGCAATTAGGATGAAGTTAGTACAGCGATGCAGGATTTTCTGGTCCGCATTTTAGTCCACTTGATGTAGACTAAATAACTGGTACGCTGCAACTGACCCATTGGTATTGAAACTCAGGTTTAACAGTGTTTTGTTGGCACTGTTTTTCAGATATGTTTTCAACACAATGAATAGCCTTTCTTTTTCATATGGAAGCTCCCTAATTTTGGAATCAATATATTGTACACAGGCAGTAGGTATTTCTCTTTAAAAAGACAGTGAAAAGGTTTCAGATTCAAGTCTTAAAGCTTAATCTAATACTGAACACAGTGGATTTAAAAAAAAACACAAAAAAAAACAAACACCACACACTAAAGTACTGAATTCCTATGTAAAACGCCAGTTATTTAACACTGCACATGTGAAAATATATATTTAAAAGTTACCATATTTATATACACAACAGGCCTTATCACTCACTCAGCCAGTCTCATTTAAGCCAACAACATTGTAGGCCCAAATCACAAACAAACATTTTGAGGCCCCATACCATTTCGGATGGGCCTAATTTTTCTAAGCCAAATAAAATACCTATCTTTATATGTAATCTTTGGAATTTTTAGTTAAGTATTTTATGTTCATTAAACTAAACTTGCCTCACAATCAGAAAGCTGAATTAAAAAAGAATTATAAATGAAAATAATAATAAAATAAAACATTGAGGAGATACCAACACAGAAGTATCCTTTTGGACTGAATTGATATCCCAGAACAAGTGTCCCTCATTATCAACTTCAGTATAGGATACACACAGAACCAGCCCAGGACTGAACAGCTCCCTATGCAACAGTAGAATAAATCCCACTGAACAAAATATTAGAAGCCCGGTCATCTTTAGAACATTACAGCAATGGGCTGAAATTCACCATACATTTGTTATGTAAACAGATTCCCTAACATGTGTTCTGGAAATATGGAAAAGTTGCATCTCCCTATCCAATTGTTGGAGGGCCGGAATCGAAGATCGGTTGGTGAGCGATTCCAAAACTAAGCCTGCCCAAATGACAGCTTTTGAAGGGACTCAAGCATGACTACACTGGTCTGAAGATATCCAACCACTACAATATGTTATGGCAGATGTTTCAAATTTTTTGTCCAGCAGATGCCTTACCTCATCACATGAATTCAATAAGCTTGTTTTTCATGTCAGTCTGTAAAAATGGGCTGTATTTAGGTTCCATATAGAACCAATATTCAAACTGGCTCTCAGGAGTACAAGAGCCAACTTGGTTAGCCCATTAAATTTTATTTATATATTTTATATTTATATATTTTAGACATACAATATACATTTTAAAACATACAATATATGTATTTACATTTTGTATTAAATGTTCATCTTCTTCTTGTGCCATATGCAGTTCCCATAGTAATTGTGGACATGTGCCCCTTTTGAAACTGATAAATAGCTTCAACATGTGTTGATACCACTCTCTTCTTAATGATATGTGCAGTCATTCCGAGTGCTGTTGCTATTCAACCTTCTTGTTCCGCCGTGTGGCTGTGGTTCCAATTCTATGATCTGAAAGTCTGAAAGTTCCAAGTGAGCAAGAATAATAATCTGAAGCAACTGAACCAGCGAGTATGAATGATCTTATTCAATACCAAGGGAAGTATTTTTTTGCTCTTTACCCTTTTAAACAGAAAATTCATACCTATTTTTGTTCTACTATTATTATTATCCTATTAAACATGTTCTGTACAATTCAATATTATTTCTGCTTAGATCATTATTTGCCAGCAAAAATTGCTTCTGAAAAGACTTCTCGTGGTTGATTTGCTGGAATAGTTCGTAAGCATGGGGGGGGGGGGACTGAGGTCTGAGATGACAAAACATCAAATCTGACATTAAATTTATACTATGAAAGATAAATGATAAAAGAATGACAAAAAAAAAAAAAAAAATCAAATCATGACATTTTGGCCTTGTGTGCCTGCAAGTGTTTTGAAATTTATACTATGAAAACTCAGGTCTATAAATGAACCTAAAAAACCAGCACCATGTCCCCCCGCTTGTCTGGGTTTTTGGGGTGGGGAATTTTCCACTCCCAATGAAAAAAAAAACACATCATTAAATCATCATTTACCTGGGGATGGAGAGAAGCGTTCCATGTTCATTTTGGCCTTGTTAATGGGTGCCTAAATTCCAGCTAAGTGTTTTGAAACATTTAACCGTTGTAAACAAATATGCAACTATAGTCTCTGAAGAACTCAGGTCTAAGCTGGCAGCACCTGTCCTAGTGTTTAAACAGTCCTTTGTGCTTTTTATGATGTTGTGGCACCTGTCAGGAAATTTCACCTCAAAAACCAGCACCATGTCCCCAGGCAATCCTCGTCTGACAGTTTTTAGCTCCTTAATATTTCCCCATACATACGTGGGTTTAAAAATAAACTCTTGGGGCAATTATGGTTTTAGTTCTCTATGGTCCTAGACTAATTAGGGATTTTCCACTGGTTTAATCCCAAAAGGCTTGATGACATCCTTAAAGGAGACTGGAATTACCCGGCTGTCCAGCATAGGTGCATTAACAGTGCATCCGCCAGTTTCCTGTTCAAACGGGTTCGAGAGCCTGGGGGTCCTAGAGTTGGTTTGATTTATAACTTTACTTTGATACTTTACTGCTTTTACGGGACAACGGAACGAGAGGCGATATTCAATCAAATGGCTCATATTGTATGAACTGGAGGACTTGCCATTCACACTTGCATCCTTTTCTATTTTTTTTTTGTGCAGTTTGCTATTTTTTGATGGGTTTTGTTTTGGAAAGTTTTTTGGAAATTTTTCTAGAACTTTATTAGTTTGTTTTTGTTTTGTTTTGTTAGGGTGCATTTAATTCAAGCCCGGGACTGAAACTTTTAAACATTTGGATATAATTATTGCAACTGTGTAAACAAATGATTATTGCAACTATTCCAACAGAGGTTAGCCTTTGTGTTCCCATAGTGTTTGTGTAACAGTATATATATATATATATATATATATATATATATATAATGTGTTTGTCTTTTCCAATTGCATTTTTATGTGTGTTACCCTTTGGTGTCCCTACCAACCTGGATGTTTGGTTTGCACCATTGAGTCATGCTTACTTAAGACTTACCGTTCTGATTACTCCAGGATACCCAAGTGCTATATACAAATAGACAAATAAACTGTTTAAACAGGTTCTCGTGAAAACCTTGTTTTTTGCTGTACTGAGCTTTTATTGAATTTTTATTTGGTGCTGTATACTCTTTTTGTTTGGGTATGATGTCTGCAATCATTGAGTCTAGGGAGTTGACTGGGAGTTCAGGAGCTGCTCTTCAGTACTGTTTGCCAGCCATAAATATATGCAACACAGGCTAGATCAGCAAAAGTTTAATAGCAGGAAGAGCCAGTAGTAGCTACTGATCAACCACTTGGGATTTATTTTTGTGTTTCTGGCAGAACACTGCTGTGCACCAAGTTATGCGGACACTTACTAAAACAAAGACACCTTGACTGATCTAACCTACATTACATGTGTATGGCAGGCAACTTGAACTGAAGAGCAGCTCCTGAACTCAGGCTCTATTTAAATATAGAGACTACTTAAAGCTGATCTAAGACTGCGGCCATAGACATAAGGAGCGAGAAGCACCCTAAAAAAGAGACAGGTGCAAGGCCATCCATTTCCTTAAGCCAGAATCAAAACCTGACCACTGTTTCTATGAAAACTGAGACTGCTTGGCAACTTTATTAGTACAGGTCTACCCGATTCAAGCACTTCCACCCTCCATCCCTACCTCTCGGAGCGTGACTTTAGCCGAGTAGAGGAGATCAGAACCATCCCTTTTGAAAACTGGATGAGGCTTGTCCTTCACCACGAAGATTATATCAGCCGCGATATTACTGGGTGTCTCGTCTCCCTCTCTGGGGAAAGTGATTTTGGTCCCTTCCTTCCAGCCTCTCTTGATCTCGATAGTCAGAATCTTGTCTTCTGTCCTGGTGCTCCTGCCATCCGGGTTGAGTCTCTTGTGGGAGATCTTCATCTTTTTGGTGCATCCACTGTAGATCTCATCCAGGGATACCATGAGGTCATGAACCACTGCAGGGTCTTGCTTCTTCGCGAGTCCGTCGTGGTGCATCTGGCTTGAGTTTCTGGCAAACCCCCTTGGGAAGCCCCCCATGCCTCCCATGCCCCCCATGCCTCCCATGCCCCCCATGCCAAACCCTCCAAAGGGGTCTTCCATATCAACATCCTCCCCTCCATTGCTGTGTGAGAAGAAGGCAAACGGGTTTTGGCCCCCGAAGAATTCTGCAAACATGGCGTGAGGGTCTCCATGGAACGTGTAGCTGCTTGAGCCAGTGGGACCACCTCCTCCTGGGTTTCCTTTCAGACCTGCAAGAGACACACAATATCAGACCTTCACCCACAACTTCAAAACACAGAGACTCAGGTAGGAAATATTGTAATCTTCTTGTTGACTTTGTATCATTTTCTGGTTTGGTCATTACTGTACATCCTGGGGACTTTAAGCACCTGCCATCTTAGAAACTAAACTCTCAGGTACACCAGACTGTAGCCATTAACCTGCCCCTTGCAATATTCTGCCCCTAGTGGACATAAGAAATACCTTTGCTCTACAAGCTAGGTTTTACTCTTAGAGTAATTGTAAGAGTTCTTACATCCCCTGGTGCAGTGTTGTTGGGGGAAAACGGTTGAGTTTAGATATGATTCTGAGAGCTCTGTTGAGGGTGCGTTCAACTGTTGGGTTTCAAGTCACCAGGATATGATGATTGAAACAGAGCGAATCTAAAAGACAGTTGCATTAGTTACCCACACCAAGTCGCTCTTTAATTTAAGACCAGAAACATACTAAACATTACAAATTTTATATAATACATAAGTCACTAGTATTTTCTAAATTGTTTGAATTTTGCTTTTTAAAAATATTTTTATGTCTGTAAACAAAGTACCAAAGAAATGCATTTAAGACTCAAGGCTTCTGCAGACTACAGCACAGTACACTGTAGGACATGGACAAAATGGCACTTTTGAAAAGGTACAAGAAAACCATTGAGGACTTTTAATATCAAGTGTATAAAGCAGGAAAATAAACATTCCCTCAGTGTGTAAACTGTTCCCTTTAACAGTCTGATACCCACAGGCTGGGCTTGTCAAGCTTGTTCTGGTGTCTCAGAGTGAAACTCACACTCTGTTGAGAACCCCTGTTGCATAATCCTGTTAGACTAACAATAAGCCTCTAACAACTATGCACAAGCCTGTTAGAAACGTCCAGCAAGCCGAGAGACTGCCCAGTCAGCTCCACCAATTAGCAGGCAAGACAGGCTCACAGATACATTAGGAGAAATAGATTGGAATGGAAACTAAATGTTTAACCCCAATACTGCTACCTTATTTACAGCTTGAATCTTTTATAACTATCTGTGGCACAGAATACAAGGTTAACAGCTAAAAAGCCTGGTTTGTTTAGCTGAGGTGAGCAGTTACATAGAGTTCTAAGCTGCTATAATTCAAACTGCTGAGTTCTGTAACCATGGCTAGTTATTGGATACTGAATGATCGTTCATGGTATACAGTTTTTATTCGTGGCAGAAGGATGAACCAGTAAATCACGAGTCTCGTGTCAATCTGCAGCCTCTCGTTTTCTACTGTTACTGGTGTTAACGAAGGGGCTAAAGGCTGTTTAGATAAATCAGATAGGTAACTAGCATTTCTTGACTATACTCGTTCAAGGAAATCGGAATCCAAATCAAAACAATAGAAATTTGAAATTATTTCAGAAATGTTAAAGTCGTTATAAAACACGTATCGTGGCAGTATTGTTTGAACTACCGAAGCGCACCTCCGTCCCGAATTTCAGCACCACACCACCTGATTAGAATGTAAACAAACACACATTCAAAACTAGTCCTGGTAAGCATGCTATCCCCCTGAGATATACCCATGCTTGTGGTATAAACTCAATGAATCCAGCTGTACTAAGGTAGGTACACCCTCTCACCCAACAAGACTGCAGAACTTACAAGATCCTCCCTGGTATGCTGTTCATTTAATATTTGCAGAGCTTCCCCCCCTCCCTAATTTTTTCACTATCAAATTACAATAACGTTAAAGGGTCAAATTCTTTATTTCACTGTAGCTTTTTCATCCCTGGACTTCAGTTGCAGTTATCATGAGTTACCATGACTGTTCTAAAGCAAAAGGAACTTTGGTATTCTGTCATTTGCATACAAGACTATGACCTCAGTACAAGGAAATACCCGAGGTGGTGTCTGTCACTTGTGCAATGCGGGTGTGTTAAGTGAGTGAGTCGCTCAGTGAAAGAACCCACTTGACGACATGCTCAGTTCCGCTCCATCTGAGCAGCTCAGAGCAGGTTTCATCAGTGATCTGAGCTGCTCAATTACTTAACTGTGTATTTTGTGGCTCCAGAGTTGCAGAATATTGATATCCTTCTAGTGCTTTATATTTTCCACAGTGTGTAGTTTGCTGTGGTAGTTTTTAAAATCTTAAAAGGGTGCTTTTGCTATAAGTTTTTTGGTGTGAAAGCTGATTAAGCCTTTGTCTGTACCCCTCCTAAGGGCGTCTGTAAATCCCAATGTGCACAGGCATGCTTTAACCTGCAAGTATTCTGGATTGAGTGAGTTTTTCAGGGCGTTTCAGGGCGTAGCACTGTTTAAAAAAAAAAAAAAAAAAAAAAAAAAAAACTTGCAATAGTACGGCTGTCCCATAATCATGAGCAGTTTTATACTACAATTCCTGGCTGATGGCACAAAAGTATAAAACGTCCTTGACAGCCGGTCACTAATGCTACTTTTCTGCAACTAGTTCTAGTAGAAGTGCCAGTATGACCCACAGTAATTTATTAAGAATGTCAGAAAGAAACTGAAAGAAGGAAAAAATAGAAAAAAAAGCCTACTGATAACATATCAAAAGGTAAAGCTTACCAGACTAGTACTTTCGAGAACATGGGCTTATAAAAGGAACAACCATTAAGTTATAAAAAATATTTATTATTTTTATATATATATATATGTGTGTGTATATATATATATATATATATATATATATATATATATATATATATTATAATAATATATATATATATATATATTATATATATATATATATATATATATATATATATATATATATATATATATATATATATATATAAACATATCATACGTATATAGCTATATATATATATATATATTATATATATATATATATATATATATATATATATATATATATATATATATATATATATATATTAGGTAAAGAGCCATATAATAACAAATTATAATAACAAAGGTTGTTAACTTATTGTGTATTACTATTTAGGAATGGTAAGAGACTGAAAGTAATTAATATAAAACCATGCAACCCCAGTTTCACAAAATGAATTGATTTGAAATAAACATAGAACACTGAATTCCTACACTATAGTGAGCTATCATTTAGTTACAAATAACTTTCTATATTGATTTGAAAGCCTCCCCAGAATCGCTCTAATAAAAGATCAGTTCACCAAAGGTAGATGCGACCTTGAGAATTACATTTATCACATTAGCCAAACACCCATCAGATCGCAAATGACTGCACATGTACCAAAATCTGACAAAGTACCACTTTCTCACGAGTCATACTTGGGTACGCATACCACTTTCTAGTAGCACTGCACCTGTGTACCCCGCGCTTGGGGGCGACAGCGACATTTAACAAACGTTTTAAATAGATTAATAAAGTATTTACCATCCTCTCCGTATTTGTCGTACACATCTCGTTTCTTGGGGTCGCTCAGGACGTCGTAGGCCTCGGCGATTTCTTTAAATTTATCCTCGGCATCTGCGGACTTGTTCTTATCCGGGTGGTATCGAAGAGCCTGCTTCCGATATGCTTTCTTAATCTCATCGTCCGAGGAACCTTTCGGTATCCCCAACACTTTATAATAATCCTTCCCCATTACAAAGCCAGGTCACTTCTCCCGGCCCCTTAAAATTTTAGTATAAACACGCCGACTGACTTTCCAATCAAATTCCAAAAACAACAACAACAAAGCACAATATTAGTTTTGTAAACAAACAATTATTACTGACAACTGCTGACGCTGTTTTACTTTACGTTAGCTCTGTCCGCTATATGGATTTCTATACAAATATATATATATATTATTAATATGTTCCGCTTGTATATTTTAAGACACAACAGCACATCAATATGCCCCCACGTACGCACTCCTCTGTTCCTCACAATCTCCCTGAAGCACAAATCGCATCCTTTATCATACCAAGCAGAAAGTTCCAGAATTTTCTACTGCCATCAAGATGCTTCCACACGCATCACTTCCGCACACGCCCACCGACGCAAACCACGCGCATCGCGTTTTTATTGTTTTCACGCCCCATGACCGCCTTGTTATATTTAATTTAATTTAATTTAATTTAATTTAATTTAATTTAATTTAATTTAAATTCAACTGGTTTTCAAATGGGCTTTATCTCTTTCCATACCAAATGTAATTACATTAGCGGGGCTGTAGCTACGGCCACGGGGAACAAAATAAATAAATAAATAAATAAATAAACGCGACGTGACGTGACGCCATCTTACAATCTTACAATTTTCCAAAAAATGATGATTGTATTTTACAGCGGTTAAATATATCTGTCAACGATATCATTAGCTTGAATAAAACGCATTTAATTGTTCCTGTTGTCCAATGAGATCAAGTCGTACAAATCGAATGGGACTAGTTCGTGTTGATTGGTTGTCACGATGGTTCTATGTTTTCTCATTGGAACGTCACTACTTAACCCGATCGCCGATTGGCTTGAAAGTGATACCATTTCTGATCGCGGATTGGCTATTCCAGAGCCTCTTTCTTCTGATTGGCTTTCGGGGAGAGGTCAGGAAGACTGGTGTTTGAGTCCAAACTGTCACAGCAAGGATGAAGCACTACGAGGTGAGGGGAATAAAAACAGGTTTCATTTGAATATATTCGTGTTATATTTGTCGTATTGTTACATTACATGGGTTCGTTAGCATTGCATGTGGTTGATTTAATTCATGCGGATGTAATAGCAGTTGGCTGCTATGTATGTGTCAAGTGGTGAGAGGATTAAGATAAACCTCGCTAGGGCCGAACGGGGACAGTGCTAATATCAATTAAATAAATGCAAAAAATGTTTATACGTATTTTTATTGATGTGAAAATGTGGTCGAGAAGGCGAAAAATAAGATATGCATTCATGCATAGAAAAAAAGACATAAACAGGATCGTACCTACAGTACGGATACATACAGTACAGTAGTCTGCGGTGTTTGTTTGAGGTAGGCTGCAGTATAACTTTGTAAAGATTATACTGCTGCTGCTGGTCAGGCTTGTTAAGGTACCCGTTTTAAACTGCTGCAGAAACTTGGAAAATGACCCCTTTCTGTCCCAGATTCATTTTGTACAGTAAAACCTGCCATCAAACTGGAGGGATTAATTGTGGGGTGGATATTGAGGGTCTGTTAACATGGGCAATGGATTTGGGATTGTGAACGTGTAGCCTTTGTACATAGGTGCCTTTTAGTTTAGTTTATTTGGCAGACGCCTTTATCCAAGGGTTTCACTTTAAATGGGATATCTACTCACGCACACACAGTGGCAGGGGTATAGTCTGTGCATCCGGGACAACTGCACAGAGGCCCACACACCAGACTATAAAGACCTACGCTCCATTAACACTGATATAAATATCTAACCATCTGAAATCCACCTGTCAAACCCTGTCATCACAACAGTGTGTCGCTCGCTCTCAAAGAAATCCCTGTCTTAATAAGGAAACACAGCTTTGTTTGTAGTGGTGCGGGATTGAACAAAAAACAGAAACACCTGCCATAACAGCGTCAGTAGGCTGCCACAGATTACACGTGGCTGCAAGGTGTTCAGTTTCGTCCCACCTATAATAGCGATTAGGGATGTCAGGGGTAAAAATCTGCAGCACAATCTGTTTTATAGTCATTGTGAAATACCAGTAATTAGTGTTTGATACAGTTTCATTTACCAAGACTATCAAAATCGATCAGATCTCCCATTTTGCCCTCAAACTATATATTACAGAATATATGTCTGGGATTTTCAATTTAATTTGCATTCTAAAAATAGCATCATTAAAAAACATATGTGCTGCATGTTAGAATTGTTTCAAATAATTTCAAGTAAACAATAGTTTCGGCTCAGTGATGCAAACAAATGCTGTTATTAGTTTAACATGCAGCCTTTCATACAATAGCACTAATAAAGTAGGGGAAAGGACTTGCAATGCAGCCTGTCCCATGTAATGGTCTTGCACAATAAAGTGGAGTGATAGCCAAGGCTTTACAGTTCTCTTGGTTCTTGGAACACCCTGTGTTCTTTTCATTAATTTAACATCAGTGCATCAGTATGCATTCGTACAGTGCTGCAGATTCAAATGACTAACTGCAACATGTTTCAACATGTTTCTGCTCTTGCAGGGACCATCTAGTTAAGTAGGGTAAAGCAGGTAGGTAATTAGGGACTGTGAATAGAGAAAAGGAACTTGAGAGCAGGTGGGGCTGGATGAGTGAAAGGTTTCCTTTTTAGGACATTGCCATTTATTGGTACTCACTTGTAAACGTGAGTGAAGGACAGCTTTTCTTGTTTTGAAATCAACACGTTAATGAATGGATTTATTGAATACCTGCCAATACATTATAAGCAATTCTGAGTATGAGTAACAGCACACCCCTACTGTCAACTTGAATGGAGGTAGCCAGCGAACACTTACAAACATGCATAATAATAATATATATTTAAGGGGGGCTCCCGAGTGGCGCATCCAGTAAAGGTGCACCACATGCAGTGCAGGATGCACTCTATAGTCTGGACGGCGCAAGTTCGAGTCCAGGCTATTCCACAGCCGACCGTGGATGGGAGCTCCTAGGGGGCGGTGCACAATTGGCCGAGCGTCGCTCGGGTGGGGGGGAGGGTTAGGTCGGCCAGGGTGTCCTCGGCTCACCGCGCACCAGCGACCCCTGTAGTCTGGCCAGGCGCCTGCGGGTTTGCCTGTAAGCTGCCCGAGAGCTGTGTTGTCCTCCGACGCTGTAGCTCTTGGTTGGCTGCATGGTGAGTCTGCAGTGTGAAAAAAAGCGGTCGGCTGACGGCACACGCTTTGGAGGACAGCGTGTGTTCGTCTTCGCCCTCCCGAGTCAGCGCAGGGGTGGTAGCGGTGAGCTGAGCTTCAAATAATAATTGGCCATTCCAAACTGGGAGAAAATAATAAAAATAATTGGCAAAGACTAAATTTATAAAAAAAAAAAAATAGATGATAAATAAATAAATAAATAATATATATTTAAAGAACTTCTTATGCATCAACACTAGAGGGAGCTCCTTGCTTCTGTAACCTCTATTGCTGCACAGCTGGTTTTGTTTTTCAAATGTCCAAGGCTCTGTGACAGCACAGTAAGTAACAAGCTGGCTAAGGACATTCTTTAGCAGTTATTGAGAGTATCAGAATCTGGGTCTGTAAAACGGTGCTTCTTCGAGCTGTCTGTACAAACGCATGACACACTAACACTCCTACTAGAGAACCGCTTACACAATTGTGACGCCAGCAAAATGACAGAAACTTTTAAGAAAAGATCCAAAACCTACAATTTCCTTCATTCTAAGATACTAAAATGTTATAACAGCCACCTCCTCATTTTGATGCCATGGAAATCAATGCAACAAAATAAATAAAACAACAACAAGTAACAACACACACCTCACCGTCGCTCTAAGTACAAAGTTCGAGCCTTCATCAGTGTAGCGCTAAAGTAAATCACATGACCTCAATCCACAACACAGAATACTGGAGCATGTCATGAGCAATGATTGAAACCAGTCACAAGATTCCCAAGAGTGAGACAATCGTTTTTTTTTTTTTTAAACGTTCACGTTCATCATATCCTTTTTGGTTGCAGTACAATAGCATGGTTGAGTAAGCAAATAACGAGTTGGCAGCATTGGTTTTGTACTTTTTTTTTGTTTTGATAGATAAATAAGCAGGTTCTTCCAGTAACTTTAAACAGTAGTGCTCAATACAAGAATGACGGTCGTAGATATGAATGTGCTTAATCTGTACAGAACTCCCCCTGCTTATCAGGGCTGCTTCTCTTTCTGCACGAAACATTGACAGCTAGCACAAGGGTTTGATTACTTAAGGAAACATACATAGCAAAGCAGAAAAAAGACCTAAACTTGTTACAATTTTCTGAATCTTTTTGATTTTCTCATTTAAGAACATTACAGTGAATTGAGCCTGTTATGTTTTTACTGTAAGGGCGGAATGGGGAGAGGCTCCTGACTGGGGGAGGATGCTGTGCTGGGGGAGGCTCCTGACCTGGGGGAGGGTACTGTCCTGAGGGAGGATCCTGACCTGGGGGAGGGTACTGTCCTGAGGGAGGCTCTTGTCCTGGGGAGGGTGCTGTCCTGAGGGTGGCTCCTGTCCTGGGGAGGGTGCTGTGCTGGGGGAGAGGCTCCTGACCTGGGGAGGGTGCTGTGCTGGGGGAGGCTCCTGACCTGGGGAGTGTGCTGTGTTGGGGGAGAGGCTCCTGACCTGGGGGAGGGTACTGTCCTGAGGGAGGTCCTGTCCTGGGGAGGGTGTTGTGCTGGGGGAGAGGCTCCTGACCTGGGGAGGGTGCTGTCCTGAGGGAGGCTTCTGTCCTGGGGAGGGTGCTGTCCTGAGGGAGGCTCCTGTCCTAGGGAGGGTGCTGTGCTGGGGGAGAGGCTCCTGACCTGGGGGAGGGTGCTGTCCTGAGGGAGGCTCCTGTCCTGGGGAGGGTGCTGTGCTGGAGGGAGATGCTGTCCTGGGAGGGGGGGGAGGGGGGGGGGGGGGGGGGGGGGGGGGGGTGATTTGGTTACTGAGTTCCTGTCCTGGATTGTTTTTCATTCGCAGTCAGGTCCATCTGAACTGCCTGACACCCCTGACTGAAATAACAGAACAGCCGCTCAGCCCTGTAGAGTTCAGAACAAGGTCACTGCTTACTGCCTCCAGGGCCGAACCTTAGGGCTGGAACAATAATCGTAATATTGACGATTATTTATCGTACTGAAAAATGATTATCAATTGTCAATATCGGCAATAACCGTGTTCCTGGAGACAACTGATTTGTCATTAAAGAGATGCTGGGTTGTGTTATGCGCCAGTTAAACTGGGCATCAGACATTACCTCAATTGTGGGAGAGGACAGTGGGACAGTTTTATTTTAAAAACAACAAGCAGAGAGAGAGACAAATCTACTTACTAGGGAGAAAATAGAAATGAATGGGAGATCAAACATGATCAAACATAATTGTGATTATCATGCCAATTTGTAGCCGATTTATTTTCGATTATTGATTGTCATCAAACCCTACTGGACCTATCCCTGCATTATCTATCCTCAGAAAAGCTTTGAGAAATGTCTGCTCAGCATGGTTATAAGGAGGCGCTGCCATTTGAATACACCTCAACAGAAGGACATGTTGAGTTCTTCCAGCCATATGTCTGTTGTGTTATGCACAGCAATCTGTTCAGTTTCATTTCAATATTGATTATGGTACTTGGTGGAAATAATAACGATCACAGCAAACCGGGGGTGTTGACAGCACAAAGTAACGGCATTGCATTTTAAATTCTTGAGGCTCTCAAAATCTAGGTCATTATTTTTAGCTATATTTTGGAAACTGTTTGCTTTAAATTTGACCAGACTTTAAGGGTTATAATAATATATTAACATGTTATCCGTGCACAGGGCTCAGAGTTAACACCAGCAATGTGGCAATTGCCACCATGCCCTTCAAAATGATTGTCTAAAGAATGCCTGTGGTCGGTCTTTACAACAAGAGATACAGTTAGTAGGGTTAAATGACACCAGCAAACCGTACCCGCGCCGCTCCTTCACCACACTGATAAAGAGAGCAGTGACGACATTGCTAATGCTGACTGAATGTTACACAATGCATTTCGAAGCCTTGGTTACAGTGGCACTCGTTTAAGACATGGAAACAGAGAGTACTGAGGAGTAAAAACTAGGGCTGCTCCGATTAATAGATTAATCGGACCGATTAATCAACTGAAGAGTTGATCGCAGATTAATCGTGTAGAATTTTATTTTTGTATATAAAATAAAATCAACCAATAGAAGATCTCTGTGGCCATCCACTCATAAGTGAGCAGAGGCAGGGCATAGAGTTGAAGGTCTTAGTAGGTTTAACCAATGGGAGAGTAAAAGATCTGCCCCTTGTTATGCAGGTCCACAATCATAAGTGAGCAGAGGCGGGACATAATTGCGAGTTTAACCAATGGGAAAGTCAAAGCTCTGCCCTGGTTTTGCAGCTGTCCAATTATTAGTAAGCAGAGGCAGGACATAACAATGCTAGGGTAAGGGTGTAAGAATAGCAGAATTTCATGCGATGTTGCTTATTATAGAGTAGTGCTGGGACAAATATTCAAACTAATATTTTTGACATGTATTCGGATACAAAAATCAGATGTTCGTATTCGTTACAAATGACAAAAATACTTTGCACTTATTTACCACCTCACCAGAATTTGTGCAAATGAAAAAGAGCTCTGTGTGATGTGTGAAATTTATACATAGATATAAAAATAACACAGGATCAACACAGTTTTAAATAGCAAAAAGTAAACAAACCAGATTATGCGCTCGCCCGCATAGTGATCTCTATGGAAAGCCATCTGGGACAAAAATGCACTGTGCTGCTTTAGAGCGAGTCAGAATCTCATGGGACAGAAAAAAGGCAGTTAAACAGTACCCAACTTCCTGAAAATGTTGTGTAGTGATTTTTATATAGACTATATATTATATATTTTTTGTTGAGACTTTCTGTTATGTGGAATGTAACAAATGAGAACCAAAACTGTGAGTTTTTTCCCCTTCACTTTACATCACCATTTCCACGTTTGTTTTGTTTTGAAGTGTTAAAAGTTAAATTTCAGTTTTCGTTTGCTTGTTCAGCTACAAAAAGGCACAAGTAAAACTCAAGTAAACATGTTATTACTTTATGAAAACGTGTCTATGGCCACTGTTAACTGTGAAGTAACGCCAATGGCAAGGAATGAAAGTTAAATAAAATGCGTTGTCAGCTTTATGTACTATTTATTTTGAGAATAAACAAAGCAACATTTAACTATTTGGCATTCTTTGCTTTATAGTTAATTCACTGGGGTAAAGTAAGTCCTACACAAGTTATTCTTTACTCCTGGGATATTTTTCTATTTTAATGTGTTACATATTGTGAGGTCTTGCTGTAAAATAAAGGTGCGCACACACACAGGAGCCACGGCCATACCCCCTGCAACTGCTGCTATGCTGTCTCTGCCTGCGTTAAGAGCAATATAATGGCTTGTATTGCTTTTTGAAAAACCAACGAATATCCGAACGAATAAAAAGGCTTTTAAAAAGACCAAATTCCTATTGGGCTTTGTGGCAGGATGACAGAGGTTTGAGGCTCAGAGACAGTGGAAGGGGCAAAATAATGATCTTTATTCAACAAAAAATAATCAAATAAATAGGCACAAGGGCCAACAAAAAGGTTCAAACAAAATACAGAAATGTAGGCTGGGCATTAGCCTTCACTACAGTTTCTTTCTCCAAAACTAAACATCACAGCACACTAACAAACAAACTCACCCAAAAACTCCTCTCCCCAACAAAGGGTTTCAGCTGTCTTTTATAGTCTGTGGCTGGAGCCCAATTAACTAATAATTAACAATTAAACACTTAAGGCTCCAGCCACATTCTCACATGCATTTTTACAGGGAGGAATTTAACCCCCACCCTGCCAATCCAAAACAAGAATCACAAAAACATAATGAAAACAGTAAAAATAACAACAATAACAAAACACAAATTTATAGGGGCAAGCTAGCACCCCATCACATTTCCCCCCCCTTGTGCGCAGCACAATTGGCCCCAACGGCCACCTCCCCCCTTAGTCCCAAAGTCCCGGACGAGGGGAAGCAAGTGGCCCATGGGGGCGGCCATGGTGGGAGGTCTTCCTTCTCCCATTGCTGAGGGAGGGTCAGTCCATAGCCCGGCGCCCTCTTGGCGGGACCGAGACCTGGCAAAAGGGGACCCAGGTGCATTGGATGGGGCGTCGGGAGCACAGGCAGGCGACCAGTCGGCTGCAGCCCCAGGCAGAGGTGCGAGCCCAGGCGACAGTGCAGCGACGTCTGGGCAATCAGGGGGAGCGGAGCAGGAGACCAGGCGACCTCCTGTGCCTGATGGTGCTGCGACCTGGGAGTCAGGCCCAGCGACCAAAGGTCCAGACATGGAGCCTGGGTGTCCGGGAGCCCAGGCCGAGGGATCCAACCCCCAGGCGCCGGGCTGTGGCACAGGGGTGGTGGTCGGGGCTGTGGTGGAGGTGGTCTCCTCACCTCCCCCCACTTCTTCGTGGCCAGCAGCTCCCCTTTGTGAGGCTCTGGCCACAGTACTTCCTGCTGCCCTTCAGGACTGGCAGCGACCCCAGGAGAAGCAGGACCCTCGGGAGGCGACGACGGCAGCGGACCCTCGGGAGGCGACGGCGGCCCCTCGGGAGGTAAGCTCGGGAGGGGAGCCCCTGGCCATGAAGACGGCAGCGGGAGCTCCACTTCTCCCTCGTACTCTGCAAACGGTGGCTGCCAAGGCGATGCAGAGCAGCAGGCAACCCCAGGCGAAGCAGGACCTTGGCGACCCCAGGCGGCAGGACCTTCAGCGACCCCAGGCGGGCAGGACCTTCATGGCGACCCTAGGAGGAACAAAAACAGAGCAGCAGGCAACCCCAGGCGATGCGAGGCAGGCATCCTTGGGCGTGGCCAACATTGCAGGAACCTCCGGCCAGGGTGGCAGTAGCCAGAGTTCCTCTTCCCTGTAGGCAGCAGGAGGTAGAGCCCGCTCCAGCTCCTCTGGTGGCGGACGGGAACAGCAGCTCGTCTCCCTCTGATGGCGGAGGCGGGAACAGCAGCTCGTCTCCCTCTGATGGCGGAGGCGAGAACAGCAGCTCGTCTCCCTCCGATGGCGGAGGCGAGAACAGCAGCTCGTCTCCCTCTGGTGGCGGAGGTGAGAACGGCGACGCTGGTCCTTCCGGCGACGCTGGACCCTCTGGACCCCCTGGCGACACGGGACCCCCTGGCCCCTCTGGCGACGCTGGACCCTCTGGCGGTGCGGGACCCTCTGGACCCCCTGGCGGCGCTGGACCCTCTGGCCCCTCTGGCGCTCGGGACAGTAGCTCCACCCCAGGCGACGGCGGACCAGCATCCCTAGGAGAAAGCACACTGAGAGTTTCTCTAGACGATGCGGGCAGGCAGGCAACCCCAGGCGATGCGAACAGGCAGGCAACCCCAGGCGATGCGGACAGGCAGGCAACCCCAGGCGATGCGGACAGGCAGGCATCCTTGGGTGCTGTGCTGTGCCTCTTAGCCGCCGGGCAGTTTGTCCCCAGCGCCCCTTCAGCAGCGGTACAGAGGCTGGGAGGGACCTCCAGCATCTTCTGCTGGCGGTGGAGGGAGAGACAGCGCCCGCTGTTCCCCCTCTGCTGGCGGTGGAGGGAGAGACAGCGCCCGCTGTTCCCCCTCTGCTGGCGGTGGAGGGAGAGACAGCTCCGGCTGTTCCCCCTCTGCTGGCGGTGGCGGGAGCGACAGCTCCGGCTGCTCCCCCTCTGCTGGCGGTGGAGGGAGAGACAGCTCCGGCTGTTCCCCCTCTGCTGGCGGTGGAGGGAGAGACAGCTCCGGCTGTTCCCCTCTGCTGGCGGTGGAGGGAGAGACAGCTCCGCTCCTCCCGCCGGGCCGTGGGCGCACCGACTCCTCCCGCCGGGCTCCGACTCCCCTCCCGCCGGGCCGTGGGCGCACCGACTCCTCCCTCCTCCCCCTCGGGCTGTGGACGTTCGGGCTCCTCCCTCTCGGGCTGTGGACGTTCGGGCTCCTCCCTCTCGGGCTGTGGACGTTCGGGCTCCTCCCTCTCGGGCTGCGGCCGCTCGGGCTCCTCCCTCTCGGGCTGACGCGGGCTCCCTCCCTCTCGGGCTGCGGCGGCAGCTCCCCCCTCTCTGGGCGACGGCAGCGGCTCCCCCTCTCTGGGCGACGGCAGCGGCTCCCCCTCTCTGGGCGACGGCAGCGGCTCCCCCTCTCTGGGCGACGGCAGCGGCTCCACCCCCTTTTCTTCAAGGAGGGGGATCTCCCCCATGTCTATCGCCAGGTATGCCAGGACCATGACGGCTATCTCCTGGAGGGACCCCGGGTGGTGCTCTCTCTCCCACTCCTCCCACCTCTCCCCATCTCGATGCCACAGCATGCTGAGGGCTGTGGGGAGGTCGTGGAAGAGGTCCGCTTCGGGGTGCACCAACCACTCCCAGATCTCCCGTGATGGTGGTGAAGGCGGTGTTGGTGGGGTGGCTGCCGAGGACGGGGTTGGTAGCTGCTGTTGCTTTCTTTGCTGCCTTTGTTTTTTCCCCATCCTGTGCACCGCCAAAAAAACCTCAAAAAATCCAAAAATTCAAAAAAATTCAAAATTCAAAAAAAAAAAATACTGCTCTGAGCCTCTAGGTGGCGCTATCCTGCTTCTGTCACCACGTGTGGCAGGATGACAGAGGTTTGAGGCTCAGAGACAGTGGAAGGGGCAAAATAATGATCTTTATTCAACAAAAAATAATCAAATAAATAGGCACAAGGGCCAACAAAAAGGTTCAAACAAAATACAGAAATGTAGGCTGGGCATTAGCCTTCACTACAGTTTCTTTCTCCAAAACTAAACAGCACAGCACACTAACAAACAAACTCACCCAAAAACTCCTCTCCCCAACAAAGGGTTTCAGCTGTCTTTTATAGTCTGTGGCTGGAGCCCAATTAACTAATAATTAACAATTAAACACTTAAGGCTCCAGCCACATTCTCACATGCATTTTTACAGGGAGGAATTTAACCCCCTCCCTGCCAATCCAAAACAAGAATCACAAAAACATAATGAAAACAGTAAAAATAACAACAATAACAAAACACAAATTTATAGGGGCGAGCTGGCACCCCATCACAGGCTTATTTTTTATTTTAGATTCTATTGATTTTTTTAAATATTACTATGCAGGACAGCTGCTATAAGAGCGTTACCTTTATTAAAAATGTGCAGGGATGAACCTACCGATTAATCAACTAATGCCCATAAATTAACCGATCAAAAATTATAATCGATTGTCAGCCCTAGTAAAAACCCGATCCAATCACAGAAACCGGACTCTCTTCACATATACAGTGTAAAGTACGTCAGTGCTGACAGCCGTCAGGGGCTGAGCCCAGTTAGCATCTTTAAACAATTCCCTCGACCTTCTTCCTCTGAGCTATGACTTTTGACATGGCCTCCAGGCTGTACATTGTTTTATAGATTTGTTTTATTTAACAATACATTGAATAATTATTTAACCAGGTACTGTTTTTATCTGATCATCTCTAAACAAACAAACACGTCTTTTATAATATTCTCCATAAAATAACACAAGAAGTAGAGTCCTGCATCGGGTCGGTTACTCGCGGGTGACCTGCAAAGTGGGTCGGGTTCAGGTCAGCATGTGAACTCATGGTTTGCAGTTCAGGTGCAAGTCAGAAAATGTAATTTTCAGGTCAGGTGCGGGTATGAATTTGAATCGCCAAAAACATTTTGTCTGCCCTTTCACCATACTTGTCTGCAACCCTTTCCCAAGTAACGTATTAGAAGGTAAATGTATTTCCTGCACCAGGTGACTAGGGAGGAGTCAGCTGACTAAGGAGTGTTCTCGGTTTGTTTGATACGTCGCAAGATCCTTTTATCACATCTGCTTGGTGATATTAAAAATGCCTGTGGACGAGGTGAAACAAAAGAGGGGTTCATATCCTGTAGTGGATAATAGTTTGAGAGGTAAATCAGAAGTGTGGAATTCTTTTGGAATCATTTTTATAAAAAAATCAAGTTTGGGGTAAAAGTAGGCTCTACCAGCTTTAACCCTAAATTCAGAACCCCTGTTTATTTCCCATGCCCCTCACAGAAACATTGCTTAGCACATTAGTCTTTCTGTATCAAATGACCCAGCTTTAATGTACACAAGCTTTAATCTACAAGCTTCAACATGCTCCTACATAAACATCTGTGGTATGAATGAGTGCATCGTAATGATGGGAGGATTTACTACTAAAAACCTTCCATGCAACATTTCACCCTCTAATTTACATCAGGAATATGAATACAGTATTTGAATATGGGTTCAGTTTGGAGTACTGTTTGAGTGAGAAACCTGTAATGTATCACATTCTAGAGAAATCAGCATGATTCAATCTTTCCAGTACTCTACTTCGATCAAGTCTTTTTAAGTATTCTATTAGAACACCCAGGGGTGGCAGTTCCTTGTACAGTACAGGCAGCTCTGTATACAGCAGAACAGGTTATCAGGCAGCATGGTCCTGCCTCCCATTTGACCCATCATCACTTTTACACCTGTTACAAGGCACAACACAAATAGCACTGTCTTGTAACTATGGCTTCCAACTATAACATTATGAAAAGGGAGCACAGTACTTGCTTTCAAATATTTATCACTTGCCACTTGCCTTTTTTGTTTATGTTTCTCTCCGTAGTGTTCAAAGCTTTCGCTTGAATGAAAAACTAAACAGTCAACAAAAACTGCCTTTAAATTTCTCTACCCTTTTGACTGTCCGTTTATTGACAGTACAGGAATTGCAAAATATCGCACTAACACAAAGTCTCTTAATGTTTGTTTAACTTCATTTTGATCACATCAACCAATTGATTCAGTAGATGATGTATTGAATCACTATGTAACACAATTTTTGTTCCTGGGTAGCAAGTGTTATTTCCTAATTGCTTATGCCTCAAAAGTATAGAAAATGGCTATTATTCCCCACAAACTTTGCTTTTGTGACCAGGACAGTGATATTTTGAAATTTACCTATTTCCAATGAGAAAACGGGCGAATTTGTGTCTTTTCGTTCACATAAAGTCAGAAAAAAACAACATATAAATCCAAATTAACATGTATTTATACTAAAGTAATACAAAAATGACTACAAAAGATTTAGAAGTGAGTAGTTTTTCGAGATTTACGATTATACTGTAAATCACTTTCACGAATCAGCCCCCAAATGTAGTCTCCCATCATGTTCTCGTTATACTGTCCTTGGTAGCGGCGTTCAAAGTCCAGTATATCCTGGTGGAAGCGCCGCCTTGCTCCTCCCGAGTATGCTCCCATGTTCTCCTTGAATTTATCAAGATGAGCATCAAGGATATGGACTTTGAGGGACATCCTACATCCCATTGTGCCGTAGTTCTTCACCAGAGTCTCAACCAGCTCCACATAGTTTTCGGCCTTGTGATTGCCCAGGAAGCCCCGAACCACTGCGACAAAGCTGTTCCAAGCCGCTTTCTCCTTACTAGTGAGCTTCTTGGGGAATTCATTGCACTCCAGGATCTTCTTTATCTGTGGTCCGGCGAAGACACCGGCTTTGACCTTTGCCTCAGACAGCTTAGGAAGAAGTCTTGAAGGTACTTGAAGGCTGCCGACTCCTTATCTAGAGCTCTGACAAATTGTTTCATAAGGCCCAATTTGATGTGCAGTGGTGGCATCAGCACCTTCCGGGGTCCCAGCCGTACTCATCATACTTAAAGGCCCAGCAAGGTCTTGATGCTGTTGTAATCCTCTTTGAGGTGCACCGAGTGAGCCAGGGAAGAGACGGGTACTTGTTACCATTATGGAGCAGCACGGCTTTGAGGCTCCTGGATGAGCTGTCAATGAAGAGGCGCCACTCATTCTGGTTACAGGCGATTCCGATTGCCTCGAACAGACTGGTCACATTGTGGCAGAAGCAGAGCCCATCTTGACGGGTGAAGAAGCTGGAAAAAGGTTGGTGACGCTTCCTCTGATCTGCGACTTGCACACTTTCATCCAACAAGTTCCACTGCTTGAGCCTAGACGTCAAAAGCTCGGCATTGGACTTGGTGAGACCAAGATCTCTAATCAAGTCGTTGAGGTCTTTTTTTGGTTGGGGTAGTATGGGTTTCTCTCCTCAGCTCCACCTCTGAAATTGTCATCTGGATCTACAACGTCTTCCTCGCTCTCTGACTTGCTGCTCTCTTCTAAAGACGGCTGCTCTCTCTCCGGACGAGTGGGTACGGGGAGCTCATGGCAGTGTGGCACCGGGGCGATGGATGAAGGAAGATCCGGATACATGATAGCAGGTGCATTCTTGCCAGTCCGACGTTTGGAAGGGTCCACCATGCAGAAGTAGCAGTTGCTTGAGTGGTCAGTGGGTTCCCACCAAATTCTTGGGATAGCGAACTTCATGGCTCTCTTTTCCCCTCTGTACCATCCTACAAAAATACATTTATTTCACCCATGACTAATGTGTAAGAGATTCTCGCAACATTTTTCATATATGATATATTTTTTCAATAACATTGAAAATTGTAAAACATTTTAAAATTAAAAACTTTTACAATTTTAAAAATTTTAACAAATTTTATAACATAAAATTCCGAGCAACAATTGTCCATCTTACCTTCCAGAGTTTTTTTGCAGTGCTTGCAGGTGAAATGAGGTGCCCAGGGCTTGTCTTGATCCCCGACAGGCATGCCAAAATATGCCTTGTAGGCCTCACACATCTTAGCAGATGCTTCCACGGAGTACTTTTTCGCTCTTGTCTTGATAAATTGGCCGCAGACATAGCAAAATGCGTCTGCCGGATGCTTGCAGCCTCTTGATGCCATCTCAGAAAAATGCAGATATGTATCCACTTAGGCAGCTGGAACTAAACTGAACTGGTGGGCTTAAGGCCCCTGTATTTATACTACTATTTATATTACTGGAAAGTTCTAGAAAGTTCTAGAAGTTACTCCAAGTTTACTCAGCACTGAATCTATCTGGAATGTTCTGGAAAATAGGTAAATTTCAAAATATTACTGTCCTGGTCAGAAAAGCAAAGTTTGTGGGGAATAATAGCCATTTTCTATACTTTTGAGGCATAAGCAATTAGGAAATAACACTTACTACCCAGGAACCAAAAAAAATAAAAAATTGTTACACGGTGTAATAAGTAATGTTTGATTACTATATGCAGTTGGCTGTGTTAACCAGTGATTCTATTAATTGGTTATCACTGGAAGTCATTTATAAGGGAGTTCATCTTTAAAGGTAAAACTAAGAACACGTCTTTGGCTGCTGAATTTTTTCTACAGCATAAAAAATCAAGGCCCATTTTCAAGCAACAAGTTCTAGGCAACATTTTTCAACAAAATTGTTTTGTTGAAATTGCTTAAACGTTGCAATTAAAAAGTCGCTTCTACATTTGCCTGGAAGTTGCCTTGTGTTTAATTTTCTTTAAAGGAAACTTTTGGGCAACTGTTGAAGTCGGATGCGATGTAAAACCGAGGTCCTATTGTAAGTGACTCTGCAGCAGTGGTGGCTGATGCATAGTTCACAGTCTCTCTTAAGTCGCTTTGGATAAAAGCGTCTGCTAAATTACTAATTCAACTGTGATGTTATCAGGCAATTTCCACCAAAACTACTACAGACAAATGGGTTACCCTGTGCCTTCATCATTGTGATAAATAGCTTAGAAAATGGTCTGTGTGATATATTGTAATATAGTGTTCATTGACAACTTTCAATACTCCAATCATAAATTAACTCTCAAACGTCAATTCCAATGAATTCAAACTATAAGAAACATGCATAATACTTTCAGTGTTATGTGAAGCCAATCTTGTAATCTCCTTGGCAATTCACAAAACTCAGTATTAAATTCATAGCCCAATCTAGAATCTCAAATACAGAAGACTTGTTATAGACATTTTGGCTAATATCTTCATTTAAGTTTTTCAAAGCTTCCAACACTCAATCATAAACACATATGTTAAATCTATAAGAACCAGAGGTAGCCAGGTTTTGGTTAAGTGCTTCGTCTGTGCTATTATATAGGATGAAAGAATTTGCCCAAAAGTTTGTACTTGAAGTTTCTTGTAGTTTTACCAGTTCAGAATGTCTGTAAGTTTATTGAGTTTCCTACCTCTCAATATGCTGTGTCAGTCTGTCTGTCCCCACACGCTGGTAAGCCTTCTCTCTCTCTCTCTCTCTCTCTCTTTCTCTCTCACACACTGTGTGCTGGGAGAGTTTAGTGGCTCTTCTGCTGTATATAGAAATAAACTGTTTCAGATCGGCCCAGCTGCTGCTTGTTGAATGTGTTGAAGGCAGTGAAAGAGTTGGGACCACAGCGATACCAGAATATCACCCTGCTGGAAGTGCTCCCGCATTAAACTCACAAATCAAACAGACAAGCACTGCTCTCTATGGGGGAGGGTTGCTTCTTAAAGGAGAGATATTTATTACATCAGCTTGGTATTATCAGCATGATCACTGGGGGAGTGCTAACCAGTGCTTTAAAAACATGCGTAGCATTATCACTGACTCCCTTTCAGGTTTTTCTTATTATATTATGAACAGTGGCCCATCTTTAATGAAGTGCTAACCACGGTGTTAAGAGCAGTTTTCTTATATAGTTGATTTTAGGTCTAGCAGTAATACTTTCTCTTTCATTGTGAAGAAAATATTTAGCTTTATGGCATTAAGACAAGTGCAAATAAATTAAACAGCTTCTGTATGGTACCTGTTTCTGATCACAATAAGACAGCAGGTCCATAAGACTTTAATAGAGGCAGGATAGCTGGTGCTCAGTTGGCAGGAGCTTCCTTCCATATTACCCTTAAAGCTTACCGTGGCACATTTGCAGGTTTCCCATGCTTTTAAATTGTCCCATAGTTTACCCTCGTTTGATATGTTCTTCACATTATTTACCATACCTTTCTGCTTTACAGTGCTTGCCTATGCTTTACCATGCTTTCACTGTGCTTTAATACACGTTCCTATGCTTCCACTGTGGGAAACTTTTATAAGGGTACAGTTGGAACTGGATATCTCTGTAGATTTGCCCCAACTTCCCTGAAGGAACAATTGAAACACCTCTCAGACTCGCTGCCCGCCACGTTGAATCAGTGGCTGCCCTTTTGACAGTGTTATGGCCAGCAATGTTTTGTCCAACCCCTTTTATATTTCAGTGAAAATGATTGATTTTTGGGACATACCCACTCAAATGATCTGTAGTAACCGGCATGTTTCCATTTCTGTAGAAGTTTAGCCTCTGTAATGTTTACAACAGTTAATAATAAAGTTTTAGATTGTTGCAGATACTTCTGATACTTTGAAATTGATCTCAAGAAAACAAGTGATTCACGAAGAGACACACAGAGAGTCATGAAAGGGAAGCTACATGCACAGCCACATGCAAAGCAAGTCCGGTCTAGTCGATACACATTAGTAATACTGTAGAATATTGAGCCAGCCTTGCTCTTTAACAGAAGTATTAAATGAAGTGATAATCCATGTTCACTGTATGCACAGGAACATCCTTACCCCTCAGATTCTGATACTCTCAATAACTTGTTCTAAACAGTGTCCTAATCAAGTTGTCTCACTGTTCCTTATATAAAGTCTGATGAAAGTAGGGGCACTACCAGTGGAGGTTAATAACAGGTTAAAAAAAATGCATATTTTATCATTGATTTAAGAGAGTGAGGTTTATTAATATATTCAATACAGTGCTCCTTTATATATAGCAGAAAACCTTCCACGGCCTGAACGTTTCCCTTATACTGTCTCTACCAGCAGCTGTAGCAGCCTGTTTCCTTTTCTGAGAAGAGCAAAGGATACGACCAGCCCTTAAAATAAACCCTGCGCCACAGTGTTGAAGAAATGACAGCACAGAGCTTGGGCTAAGCCCTGAACATCTTCTGCTTTATCACTCAACAACAAGGATATAAATTAAAAATATGTACATGTATTTTATCAGACTTTTAAGCGACTGAAAAACAAGTGGAAGAACTCCTTTACTTTTGGGAGGGGAGGGTGTTGGTGCGTAACTGCACATGCAGTTTATATATAGCTGAGTGTAACTGGTTCCCAGCACCGTCCTATCGAGTTACATCTTCAGTCAGCCCCCAGACTGCAAGGAATAGTTCTGTCTCTCTAGCCCTCCGTTCCTCCCTCTACTGCGCAGTGCAGTAACACAGCTCTGGGGGGGGAAAGGTAGCCAGGATCTTCACTTTGGGGATTAAAATATCCACGACAACTTGCTGTTAAACTCGTGTGCTTGGATTAGGGGAAAAAGGAAGGAGGATTACAAGCTTTGATTACAGGACTTTGCTCTTTCATTGTGTTGGGTTGATCATGGATATAAACTTTGTGGCTTTAGAGGCAAAACAGGCGCCGAAGAAAGCCAATGGGCCAAAACGCCCCGTGAAGCCGGCCAAACCTGCCAAAAAGACTAAAAAAGCTGTTGTTTTCTTTGAGGTGGAGATCTTGTGCGCCAAGACCAAGGACAAGCTATGCTTCCTGGACAAGGTAAGAGCACATTATTATTATTATTATTATTATTATTATTATTATTATTATTCAAGTTACTATTACATTGGTACCCTCAATTCTCTGTGTAATAATATGATGTAAATCAGGTCTCATTGAAGCCCTAGTTATGCATAGTGTTTATTTTCCTTCAAAACTGACTACAATTTCCCTATGGTATAATATAATTAAGGCAGTATATTTGTACAGACTTTTTCATTTCACAAAGTTTTTCGTTTGAAGTTTTGCCCCAGAAAATGTATGACTTTACATGATCTGAAAGATAAATTCTTGAGGCTGTGTGATTAATTAAAGACTGATACAGATTTATAGCTGTACACAGTCACCCTGATGCAGTGATGCTCAAACACTATTGATTATTTCTACTTGTTTTTTTTATTATTTTTTTTTTAAAAAATTTTGGAATGACCACTCCAAGTTGACAGCAAATCCATTTCCGAAACTGATTTAAATAGGGTTCTGTACCAAATTTCAGGTTGTTGTGTGAAAATGTAATGTACGCTATTGCGGTAACGAACTGGTGATTTATCGCCCATTATGTATGAATGAAAATGTGACACAGACAATAAGGGATACAGCAAAGTATTGTGTTTCTTGTAAACACTGCAGAGGATTTTATAACCTTTAAAGTCCACACTGGTGTGGGGGGGGGTGACGTAAGGTGATGTAGTGTGATGTGATGCGTCATGTGTGTGCAACTATTTAGCAACAATGATGTGATAGCAGAAGGATCTTGGTGACTTCACAAGGGGCATGCCAGCGGGAGCCCGTGCAGTCAGCTTGTCCCTTACACGGGCTGCATTGGCCACTGTGCTCATAAGGACAGGCTCCCAGGTGTTACTGGAAGTGTAATGTTCACAGAAAACCCCACCAGGAAGCACAGCTCTGGTCACCCCGAGACGTGCGCAACTTGTTGGGACAAGCAAGAGACCCACAGAACCGTACTGTTGCCCTGACGTTGTAGCAGTCAGATGCAGCGTGTAAATGAATATTCTGTAAACCTGACTGATGTGCTGCCACATTCGAGTTTCAAATTTGTTTGTTTAACCAGGAACGGCATGTTGAAAGAGAATCTGATTATGCATAAGGGGCCCTGCAAGACACTAAAGCAGCCAGCAGAAACAACTGCTGTAACCTGGCTGCACACTCAGCCACACGCAACAGCACCGGGGCATGGTATACAAAAATCCAGAGGGGTCAAAGCAAAGTTACACATTCAGGCAAGAGATGATATAACCCAGTCTTTAGAAGCTGAGAGCTTATTTTATTCTTTAGCAGTTGAAGGCATATAAACTGGATACTGGATATTTCCACTTCCCCTTATTAAGCTTTGTTGAAAACAGCCTTTCATTTACGTTATATAGTGCAGTGCAAAAGTCTTAGACATGTTGCATTTTTCTACTCTGGTGCATTATGAACAATTTACTCAAAGCCTCCACTAGTGTTTTCTACTATTATAACAACCTTGACTTGCATAAAGTAGGAAAAACAATAAGTGAAATAGCTCGCATCACTCGATTTTCAAGGTGTGGTATCCGAAGCATAATCAACAAGTACAGAAAAACATCATCTGTAATTGACAAACCCAGGACTGGAAGTCCCAAAAAGCTGTCTAACAAGGATGAGCAATACTTGAAGATAATATCCATAAGGAATAGAAAGAAGACAAGCGTTGAATTGACAACAGAACTGACAGAAGGCACAGGTGTCATTGTCCATCCATCAACAGTCCAAAGCACCTTTGACCATTGTTCCATATTCTAATTTCTGTGTTCTTGTGCATATTTTAGCCTTTTAGTCTTGTTCCCCTTTCTTAACAGAGGTATTCTTACTGCAACACATCCTTTAAGTGCTGATTTCAAGAGTGACCTTCGTACTGTTGATTTGACGGACAACGACACCTGTGCCTTCTGCAAGTTCTGTTGTCAATTCAACACTTGTCTTTCTGGAATTGACAACAGAACTTGCAGAAGGCACAGGTGTCGTTGTCCGTCAAATCAACAGTACGAAGGTTGTAGCATCAGCTGCACCTGTGCAGCATAAGAAGCTTGCTGCCTGCTGCACTAAATTAGGTGGCAGAACACCTGGCAGGTTATTATAAAGTCTAATTAAAAGCTTAATAAGCATTTAAATATTAAGGAAACAAATGTAACTTTCTTTCTGGGGTTTCTTGGTAAATTAAGAAAGTCTTCAGTCAATCCATTATTCCCACACAACACTTCTATAAGAAAGCTGTGCAGCAGTTCTCTTAGTTTTCTAGTTAATTATTTTAAGGGTCCTCCTAGCAAAGGCATTGTTCTATCTAATTGATAATTATAATCGGTAATTGCGGTCTCATTAAGCCATTTGGCCATTCCTTTATTGTTTAGTGGGGGTGAGTTTTCCTGAAGATAGGAGATAGAAGGGGGGGGCAGGTTTATAGTGCTTGCTGGGTCAAAAAAGTCTCCATAAGGAGGGAAAGTCTGACAAAACCTACCTTATGAAGACGCAGGCCAAGTCCTTGTAGTGTTTAAACAGATATTAAACAGTCATTATTGTTTTTTAAAACAAAATAAAAGTGCCCAAATATTGTGTTTGTTGTTGACTTTCATCCTGTGTGGAGTTTTGTTTGACTGGAGTTAGGAATAGTAAATAAAAATATAGTGAGAGTCAATGCAGAGTCTTCATAAACACTATAAACAAACATGTGTTTATTAGTGTTAGTGTTAGAAAAAGTATTTTCGAATCTACCGCTGTAAAAAACTCAGGAAAGAAATTTAATCAATTCAGTTTTGCTAGAAACTTTAGCTGAGTTTATATACACCATAGTGAATTATTCAAGTCCGTTATAGTCAGTCTTTGGATTCCTGGCTGCTGTCTCACCAATCGGTTCCTGTTCTTCCCTGGGATTTAAGCTACATTACCATTGGGGAAATTGTCTGTTGGAAGTTTTCCATAGCCAGGGAGTTTCTGCCATACCGATTCCTGGCTGAGATCAAACCATTTTATTCATTTATTGTGCAGGATTCATTTTTGCTAACCTTGTACATCCATTTTTCGTCCTGCTTCATCAATTACTTGGATTTTTCAAATACCCTTTTTTGCCGGGACCAATAGGTATGGTTTATTTATTGGGGTTAAAGGAGCACCTCAGAACAGAAGGATCAGTTTGATTTTGGTTTTTTGTTATTGTTTATTTGTTGGTGTTAAACGAACGCCTAGGAACAGAAGGCTCGGTTTGATTTTGGTATTTGGTCAAACAAGGACTCAAAGTTGCCCGATAAGTTTATTTTGTGGAAACAACTGTCTCAAACATATTGTAAATATTGTGCATTATCTGTGTGTGAAGTCTTATAAGATAGGTCCTATTGTAACTTTAATTCTTTCTTTGTTCTAATTGTTTCTTATTCCCCCTTATCTTCCTTGTTGATTACTTTTACTCTTGTTCTCTGGTATTTCTATTCTGTCTTGGTGTTTTGTTTTTTTTAACTTACATAATACATTATAATTGAAATGAAGCCTGACTTACCCAGTGTTTATTTTCTTGGATCTGGCACTCCACTCATCTATCTCTAAAGCATGCTTTATTGCAGGTGGTTATCTTATTATTGTCAACTATTTAAAACTATTGACTTTCCCACTAGAGCTGAGCTTGTTACAAGGTCACTCTTGAAATCAGGACTTAAAAGGATGTGTTGCAGTAAGAATACGTCAGTTAAAAAAGGGGAACAAGACTAAAAGGCTAAAATATGCAAAAGAGCACAGAAATTGGACTATGGAACAATGGTCAACGGTGCTTTGGACTGTTGATGGATGGACAACGACACCTGTGCCTTCTGCCAGTTCTGTTGTCAATTCAACGCTTGTCGTCTTTCTTTTCCTTAAGTATATTATCTTCAAGTATCGCTCATCCTTGTTAGTCAGATTTTTGGGTCTTCAAGTCTTGGGTTTGTCAATTACAGATGATATTTCTCTGTACTTGTTGATTATACTTTGGATACCACACCTTGAAAATCGAGTGATGCGAGCTATTTCACTCAATGTTTTTCCTTCTTTATACAAGTCAAGGTTTTTATAATAGTAGAAAACTCTAGTGGAGGCTTTGAGTAAATTGCTGATGCTCATAAGACTTTTTGCACAGCAGTGTATATCCTGGTTTAAGGGACGTAAAGAAAGTATAATTTTATAGCATCGTTTTGTGACCTAACTAAATGAATTCGGTCAGGTCTTACCATTGCTGCACATTGGAAAATGGGGCCTATTGTGACAACATTGAAACTGGAACAGTAAGATCAAACCCACCTGAAACAACTGGACAGGTGGACATGTAACAGAAGAAAACAAGCTGGAAATGAAATCCACGTTACCATTGCAGGGTTGTGGTTCAGTTTCATATAATTACAACATTAATGTTGGTATTGTCATTATCAATGAGGATTAATAAAGAAAAATCAGGAGTCGAATTGAAACTTAACATGATTACCGTTACTTGATTCCAAAGCACACAGTTACAGGTTTTAAACTTCTGTTTGTAAGGCGGTCACTGCATCACACAGCAGATTTGTACAGTAATGGCCAAGTGCCCCGTTTGTGAGGCGTCAGTATATGACTCCTTCATGGGGTGGATAGGAGATCTGGAGGTGTCTCATAACTACACTTGTATTTATACTGAAAACATGTCATTTAAAATAAAGTGGGGCCCCTTTTTTTTGGGTGGGGGCACTTTTCCCTTTTTCTCTGTAAATCCTATTAAGACGTCTGCTAAATTGAATAAAACAAGCAAAACATTATTTTTTTTAATTAACACCCATGTACTGTATTACAATGCAAAGAAGGATGGTTAGTGCAAAGCTCTCACTTTAAACTGCCTACAGCTGCATATCTGCAAGAAACGGATAAATGGGAGGCGCGTGTACCTTGCATTTATACACTCCCGAGGTGTGAGATGCCATGTAACCCCCAAGAGAGGTTTATTAATGCCACCCCACACCAAGGGTGTATTAAGTTATGCAAAGTGATACTGAAACAGTAACTTAATGATTGTACTCACTTGTGTGTTGCCTCATTCAGCTCAATGTCTTTTTAGCTTTCAGCTTTTGGTTCTTTTAAAATATACATTTGCCAAAGTTTAAAGCATTCCGTGAAAGGAAGTGTGATAAGTGTTTTTTTTTGTTTGTTTGTTTGTTTTTTTAATGAATTAGTAATTCCAATAATTTTAGTATTTCTCCATTTTTAGTAATCCTTCATTTTATAACTTGCATGATGTACTGTGTGCTGTGATATTAAGATTACCATGGTATTTTTTTGACCGTTATCATACCTTGAAAATGTTATACCACCCCACCCTTAATACGCACCACAATATGCTGGCTGCAATACAATCGATGTCGATAAATACACTATGTAACACAATTTTTGTTCCTGGGTAGTAAGTGTTATTTCCTAATTGCTTATGCCTCAAAAGTATAGAAAATGGCTATTATTCCCCACAAACTTTGCTTTTGTGACCAGGACAGTGATATTTTGAAATTTACCTATTTCCAATGAGAAAAAAGGCGAATTTGTGTCTTTTCGTTCACTTAAAAACAGAAAAAAACAACATATGAATCCAAATTAACATGTATTTATGCTAAAGTAATACAAAAATGACTACAAAAGATTTAGAAGTGATCACAGTAAATTTGATGGTACTGTAAATCACTTTCATGAATCAGCGCCCAAATGTAGTCTCCCATCATGTTCTGAAGGACTGTCCTTGGTTCAAAGTCCAGTATATCCTGGTGGAATAAAGTGTGTGCTCCTCGAGTGCGCTCCATGTTCTCCTTGAATTTATCAAGATGAGCATCAAGGATATGGACTTTGAGGGACATCCTGCCCATTGTGCCTTGTTTTTCAACAAGTCTCAACCAGCTCCACATAGTTTTTGGCCTTGTGATTGCCCAGGAAGCCCCTACTGCGACAAAGCTGTTTCCAAATCTTTCTGCTTACTAGTGAGCTTCTTGGGAATTCATTGCACTCCAGGATCTTCTTTATCTGTGGTCCGGCGAAGACACCGGCTTTGACCTTTGCCTCAGACAGCTTAGGAAGAAGTCTTGAAGGTCCAGCTGGATGAATTGACCTTTGCCTCAGACAGATCTAGAGCTAGAGCTTTGACAAATTGTTTCATAAGGCCCAATTTGATGTGCAGTGGTGGCATCAGCACCTTCCGGGGGGTCCACCAGTGGCTCCCACTTGTTGTTCCTCCCCACAGAGAACTCGGGTCCGCTGTGGCCAGTCCCGCCTGTGGTAGTGTTTGGTGTCCCTGCTGTCCCAAAGGCAAAGATAGCAGGAAACTTGGTAAAACCACCTTGGAGACCCATCAGGAATGCCACCATTTTGAAGTCTCCTATGACCTTGATGCCATCTCAGAAAAATGCAGATATGTATCCACTTAGGCAGCTGGAACTAAACTGAACTGGTGGGCTTAAGGCCCCTGTATTTATACTACTATTTATATTACTGGAAAGTTCTAGAAAGTTCTAGAAGTTACTCCAAGTTTACTCAGCACTGAATCTATCTGGAATGTTCTGGAAAATTAGGTAAATTTCAAAATATCACTGTCCTGGTCACAAAAGCAAAGTTTGTGGGGAATAATAGCCATTTTCTATACTTTTGAGGCATAAACAATTAGGAAATAACACTTACTACCCAGGAACCAAAAAAAAAAAAAAAATTGTTACACGGTGATATCACAGTAAATGTGATGGTCTTGATGGCTACTTTTATGATGCATAATAAGATTAAGAGATTATTTAATGAAGGACTGTTTTGTTAAAAGGCACATGTTAATGAAATAAAGTGTGTTTTCATACGAGCTATAAAACAGTTATTCATCATTCAACAACTCTGCAATGAGCTAGGTTGTGTTTTTTGTGTCTTATTTTACAACAAACGATTCACAGCTCTATTTATCACACACACGATGCCTCTACTGTGTACAGTACTAAATCCTAGACTTTTAAATAGTTTCTTGTACAGCGGCACTATCCAGCTGGATGAATTATTTTGCACAGGCAGTGTGAATGATGCTGACAGACCAGTGTTTCCTGGGGGTCTTTGTAATGTTTCTGGTGTTACTGCAGCCCGCAGCGGAGTGCCATTGCCTAGCACAAAGCAGGTGCCAGGCTAACATTCAGCATTATTATTATTATTATTAGTTTATTTAGCAGACGCCTTTATCCAAGGCGACTTACAGAGACTAGTAAGCATGCGGCAGGCTAACAAAATACTGTTCAAAATACATTGCACCACCCCAGCAAGTGGGAGCCAAGTAAACTGTGAGAGGGATTAGTTTTCCTCACTAAATCTGGCTGTTTGTCACATCATTCACTACTTTTGTAATGATGTATTTAACTTGGCCAGCATGATTCTTATTATCAGGAGAATGGTCCTTTAATACTCTGCCATCAATGTTGGAGCTGGGGAGAGATAGACAGCTAGTTATACTCTAGTTACAAAGGTGCTTTGTCAATACAAAATCGCACTAACAGACCACTCTCAATACAGATATTTAAGTAGGACATTAATATTGATCCTGCCCTGTATTAAGTCAAATATACTAAGGTGATACACCATCTATATCTGTATATTTTTTCCCCCTGTATATTACCCTGTGTTGCTCCAATTTTGAGTCCTCATTTTGTTTAAGTCTGCCTTTACCTGGTTTGAGCTTGTCTGGAGAAAGTCCTAGGACTAAACCGCATTCCTATAACACTCATCCAACTCTGCCAGCGCCACCTACTCTACACACATACAGTATAGAGGAGTTAGTGAAAATCTTAACTCATTACTGGAGCAACAGAACCCAAAACCAATTATTGCAAAAAAACAATTAAGACATTAAGATACATAAACAGTTAAGACATTAAGATACTGATTATTTTAATATATATTTTTGTGTAATTATTGTAAGTGCACTACAGAGCCTTTTGAAGGCAGACTGGAGAGAATGGGCAGATGCAGTAGATCTTGTTTGGACAGAATGCCAGGCTCTCAATCAAATCCCTTTGGATGATTTCCTGGGAATGCTACCTTCTGGCTCTGCTATTCCTTCTCGACACAGCCAGGGCCTATTAATACCCCAGAATCCCGTGCTAGCACAGTAATTGAAGCTGTCCTGTTGGATGAGCCCCGCACGTTTCTACAGCCTCCTATTGACAACTGCCGGTCCAACCTTCAGCCCAGCTATTGTGGCTTTGCTGTTAGTTTTCAAGTGAAATGTCACCAGCTTGTTTAGACCTCCACACTGATATTTTCAACATGGACTTATAATGGTGCTTTAAGAGCAGGAAGCTGCCAGTTCCATTTTCGTAGATGTTTGCAGTCATATGTGTGGATCTTTGAATATCAGACTTTAAAAAGATACTTGGATATCCAGGGCTGTATAGTACGGTTTCATGTATTCAAATTGTATGGGAACTCATAGACCCTATTTCCTTGTTCATATATTCTCTAAGGACAGTAACTGCTTGTTCTGAAGTTGATGAACCTGTGTATGACCCATGGATGTAGAAAATAGTGAGCAAGTGTTTGCATGGTACTGGAGCCAGCTATTGAAGACAGTGGGTCACATGTATTAAGGTCTTTCTGCCTGTGTCCCATGCTGTGATTGTATGTTAGTGACCACATGCTGTGAATGTATGTTTGTGACCACATGCTGTGAATGTATGTTTGTGTCCACATGCTGTGAATGTATGTTTGTGACCACATGCTGTGAATGTATGTTTGTGTCCACATGCTGTGAATGTATGTTTGTGACCACATGCTGTGAATGTATGTTTGTGACCACATGCTGTGAATGTATGTTTGTGTCCACATGCTGTGAATGTATGTTTGTGACCACATGCTGACCACATGCTGTGAATGTATGTTTGTGACCATGCTGTGATTGTACCACATGCTGTTGTATGTTTGACCACATGCTGTGAATGTATGTTTGTGACCACATAATGTATGTTTGTGACCACATGCTGTGAATGTATGTTTGTGACCACATGCTGTGAATGTATGTTTGTGACCACATGCTGTGAATGTATGTTTGTGACCACATGCTGTGAATGTATGTTTGTGACCACATGCTGTGAATGTATGTTTGTGACCACATGCTGTGAATGTATGTTTGTGACCACATGCTGTGAATGTATGTTTGTGACCACATGCTGTGAATGTATGTTAGTGACCACATGCTGTGATTGTATGTTAGTGACCACATGCTGTGAATGTATGGTACAGTGACCTGCTTTTCCAGGTTCTACTGGCTCTTGGAATGTGTTATTTTAATCCTTGGGGTGTCTCTTACATACTGTAAACCCTTCAGTATCAGCTGCTTATTTGTTGTTCCTGATTCTCAAAGACCTCATTACCAGAAGCTGCATTCACAGCCCTGCCCAGTATTACTGGTGCCCCTTTTGTTGTGCTGAGAACGGTTTGGTTCTTTACTTATGTGTATATGTACATATTTCAAATACAGTTCAATAGGTAAACTGCTGGTACCTTTGCTGTAGGTTTACATGGTCTAAACCACTGGTGTGAGATATAGCAGACAAGGATGCAGAAGACTGCCGTTCAGAGCACTTTCATTTAATGAAAACAAAGTAAACTATTAAATAAACGCAGTGCACAAAACACAACAGCACCCAAGCTAAGGCTGTGTCGGTGCAGGAGAGTGAGCACAGCCTGCTGCTCTCGGTCCTTTCTCTAAACTAAACTAACCCCTAAACAAAGGGCCTGGCTCCTTGTGTATACCATGTAGCCAGGGCTGATTGATAATCAATCAACCAATCAGCACATGGCCACATTCTGCACATCCCAGCAAAACTTGCATTCAAAATAAAACAACTTTATTTTTAGCAAAAACACACACAATATTTACAAGTGCAGGGGCTTAGCCCTGTCACACTTGGTTAAAGTAATAAAATAAAGCAAAGGAACGTCTGCATTACAAGAAAGTGGGGGTGTGGTATTACTAGTGCTAATAAGAGGGAACCCATTAATGGTGGTGTTTTGTGTTTGCAGGTGGATCCCAATTCTACTATCGGGGAGATAAAGGCAATGTTCCACAGGTCCCGTAAGTACAGAGGACAGTGGGAAACAATTCCAGCCTCAAGTAACCAGAGTAAAGGGGCGTGCACAGAAAACAGTGGCTGATTTTCTCTTAAATTACCCACACAGCATGGAATTAAGAACACATTGCAAGACCAATAACTACTCCAAGTGCCTAGCTTTGCCTGCTTTATTAGCACAAAACTGCCAGTGCTAAAATTATAAACTTGGGGAAATGTCACAGTTAAAAAAATAAATACAAAAAAAAAAGTCACATCTTTCTTTAACTTCTAACTTTTTGCCCTCAGTTTTAATCTATTAAATTCCTTTTCAGTGCCTGTCATTCTCATTATACAGTGAAAGTAGAAAGAGGAGATGGTCTTCCGCATTATAAGAAAGTAATTCCATTGGGTGATATTTAATTAAGAGAGAGAAGTATGAATAATAAAAACTCTACCTGATGTGGAGTGGTTGTTATCCTACGTGAAACACCATCGGTGCTACTCGCTCTAGTGCCTGTTCTACATAAAACACGTTTTAGCTGCCATGTATTTCCTTTTTAAAACATGACATTTGGTACTAGGTGAAAGAAATCTCTGTTTTCAGAAACTTCCGACTGCCTTGCACTTGGGTCGTTTCACCTCCACTGATTTCTTTCCTGTCGATAACGATCCAGCTGCTTCCACTATTAAATGACATGAGTATTTGTCATGAGTATATTTAAACTGAGTATTTGTCTTAACCCTGTGTAGTACCAGATATCATGTTTTAAAATGAACATGCATGTTTGCAGTAACGTGTTTCTTTAAAGACTGCACATCTGAGACCTGTGTAGCTCCTGCAAAATGAGTAAGATTCATGACATTATTTTATTAACTACAGTTACTTTAACTAGACTGAATTTTTGATCATTAAAAGTTTACAACAATTTTTATACTTAACTGGGTAACCTTATGGTGCAGTTACTGAACATTTCTGCCAGCGTAAACGAGACGGCTCCACCTCTTGAAGTGCTAGTAGTTTGCGATGGTAAATCGGCACAGCCGTTTTGCAGTTTGCCGTGCTTCCCCCATGACGTCCCTTTGCTGTACCAGTAAAATGAAGGCTCTAATCAGTCTCTTTGTTTCAGATCCACAGTGGTATCCAGCTCGGCAGTCCATCAGACTCGATGCCAGTAAGTGCTGCTCAGTCTCTGATCATCTGTTTCAAAATAATCAAATCCACCTGCTGGGGCTTATCCAGCCGATGTAGAGTGCTGAATTCCTGGGCTGGCAGAGAAGCAATAGGCTTCACTTTGACTCCATTTACCCTGCTACCACACTATGGGCTGGTTTCACAGACCCTGATTAGCACTAATCGTGGACTACCCAGTGTTGTATAACCTAAGATTACTTCTGATCGGGGTATGTGAAACCAGCCCTATAAGTGTAGCAGGTATTAGGATGGAGTCCGATTGTAAGTGCCATGGCATTGCCATTATGGGCCCAGTTTGAAGTCTTCCAATTCCTCTTGCAGAGGGCAAGTCCCTGAAGGATGAAGATATCTTGCAGAACCTGCCTGTGGGCACCACTGCTACCCTGTACTTCAGGGACCTGGGGGCTCAGATCAGCTGGGTCACGGTGAGTACAGCTAGTGCGTGCCACAATCAGCAAGATGGCATTGTTAGCTTACCAGTTTTTATCTTTACCTGTATTAATATTGGGACACTAGAGCAGTCTATAGGTCCTTTATTGACCTGTATTAATATTAGGACAGTAGAGCAATCTGTAGGTCAGTGTGTCACACTAGGATTTTTACATATATTGGGAGAACCGCTGATTCTGTTGTGATGACATTGGTTACAGCATTGTTCATTACAAGTTATGTCTGGAGAACCACTAATGCAATGTGATGAAACCCAGATATGAGCATCTTTACGTCAAGCTTCAAAATCTGGGGATACGTGGAAAAACCTTGACTAATTCCTAAAGCCTGTACAATAGGAAGTGTAATTGACGTCCCTGCACTCTGAACTGAATAGTAATGTGCAGCGCGGCTCTACCTTTCTTATTCCACTGTGTGGTAAGCTCCCGTTCATTGGCCCCGTTTCAAGTCAAACTGCTGCGTGTGCGTTTCAGGTGTTCCTGACGGAGTATGGGGGTCCTCTCCTGCTCTACCTGATGTTCTACTTCAGAGTTCCCTTCATCTACAACACCAAGTACGACTTCACAACCAGCAAGCACTGGGTTGTACAGTAAGTAATGCTTTCCAGTTCTTTTCATTCAATCATAATAATAGTAGTGCATACCGATCAATCATCTCCTGATCACTCGTTTTATCACCAAACGCCTCAATAATGTGATCCAAGTCATTATTTTATTACTATAACATCTGAAAAAAGCTCTGCAAATGTCCGTGATATTCTCTGATGTCCAAGTCTTATTTTATTACTATAACATCTGATGCACTCACAGACAGCTTGTTTCCTTATGGCCTCCATTATCAGATGCCAGGGGCAAGTATGACTATTCATGAGATACGCCCTTTTTTTCGGCTTGTCTCGGCTCCTGTCGCTCCCACTCGGCCATTGAATGGTTTTCTCGGCTTTTTCCGGAGAAAAAACGACTAAAAACCCGTTTTTTGCATCTTTTTGATGATGTCGGACAGGGTCCGACATTGGACCTGATAGGAATAATTGCAATGTCGGACCAGGTCCGACATAGGACCGCAAAGGGTTAATAACGTTCACCCCAACCCCGTATGGTGTCACTGTAGTCTGCAATAACAGTAAAATATTTTGAAGAACACAGAGGCTATAGATATCAGCGGGACTTTTAATGCATGCAAATAAGGGATGAAATGCATTTTATTTTTGACAAAGCAACATGTAAAAGAGCCTAAATAAATCATTATCAGTATGTTTTTAACCGAGACCCGCGCCTCGGGTGCCTCATAGCTGGCTACAGCCTTGTATCAGCTTCTCCAGGTCAGCGGTAGTAATGTGTGGATAGTGAACTTTGTCTGTGCCTCCTTTTCTGCATCTTTTCATTATCAACAGAAATACACGATTGGCATTTTTAAATGCTTGTTTACTAACAAGGCTAATATTGTGCGTTGTCAGCTTTGTTTACGAAGCGATTGAGACCGGCATGGAGGCTTCATTCATTAAATGCGAAGTTGAAAACCTCCAGTTTAATGTTTACAACAAATAGAACCTCGTTTTAAGGGACTTTGCTTTGTGCGTCCAACCCGACTACAGCAGTATGTTAATGCAACACAACACATGACCTGTCGTGTGTTATCCCTTACTTTACCAGCTGCTGTGTAGAGTGAGCCCAATACACGAAAACTCCCTAATAAAGAATACATTTTAGACACTCCAAAACTATATATGACGGAGAGTTTAGACCAGTTTTTAACTTGGAGATATTCTCCATGTATGCATTTTCTTCCTGCTTCTGTAACTGAGTTTTTAAGGTCTTACATTTTGGGTTTGCTATGGTATCGATAAACTATGCTGCCGCTTCCTTTCTGTAATTATGTAACCTTTCCACGGACCCCTAGAAAGGAGCCGGTGGACCACAGATTGAGAAACACTGTCCTAGACTAATATGTGTGATTGCTTCCTTGTCTCCAGCCTCGCCTGCATGTGTCACAGCTTCCACTATGTGAAGAGGCTGCTGGAGACGCTATTTGTGCACCGATTCTCTCATGGCACCATGCCTCTGAGAAACATATTCAAGGTAAGGGCACATTAACTAAGCATTGTGGTTTTTGGGTTTCATATTTTCATTACAATATATCTGAATTTAATTAAAAAAAAAAAAAAAAAAAAAAAAAAGCAGTTTAGCATCTAGGACTTCTGCCCTGCATGAAATCCAACATATTGAAGTTTGTTTCATGCAAAAGTAGTTTTAAATAGTTTAAACTATTTGAGTTGATTTGGAGTTCTCTTTCCGATACCACTAGAGTGCTCTGCAGTGCTGAGAGTGGACTTCTCTTTCCTATACTACTAGAGTACTCTGCAGTGTTGAGAGTGGAGTTCTCTTTCCTATATTGCTAGAGCGCTCTGCAGTGTTGAGTGGAGTTCTCTTTCCTATATTGCTAGAGTGCTCTGCAGTGTTGAGTGGAGTTCTCTTTCCTATATTGCTAGAGCGCTCTGCAGTGTTGAGTGGACTTCTCTTTCCTATACTGCTAGAGCGCTCTGCAGTGTTGAGAGTGGAGTTCTCGTTCCTATACTACTAGAGCACTCTGCAGTGTTGAGAGTGGAGTTCTCGTTCCTATACTACTAGAGTGCTCTGCAGTGTTGAGTGGACTTCTCTTTCCTATACTGCTAGAGCGCTCTGCAGTGTTGAGAGGGACTTTTCCCTTTCCTAGTACTGCTAGATACTACTAGAACATCTGCAGTGTTGAGGGGAATTCTCTTTCCTACTACTAGAGTTCAGTTTTGAAGTGGAGTCTTTTTCATATAAACTATACTGCTAGAGCGCTCTGCAGTGTTGAGAGTGGACTTCTCTTTCCTATACTACTAGAGCGCTCTGCAGTGTTGAGTGGAGTTCTCTTTCCTATACTACTAGAGCACTCTGCAGTGTTGAGAGTGGAGTTCTCTTTCCTATACTGCTAGAGCGCTCTGCAGTGTTGAGAGTGGAGTTCTCTTTCCTATACTGCTAGAGCACTCTGCAGTGTTGCTTTATTCTGGGCGATGATTTCCAGTTCATTCTTGAGAAATCGAATTTAACCCTAATTTTTAAAAATGCTATGAGTTTTGTGACAGGATTTGGCTAATAAGGGTTCCTCTTTCAGAACTGTACATACTACTGGGGGTTTTCAGCGTGGATGGCGTACTATATCAATCACCCACTCTACACACCACCAGGTAAGGGTCTTTATGGTCTGATCAGAATAATTAAACGAAGATTGGTTTGCTGTAACCTGCCCTAGTCATCCTGTTCATTTTTCAAGTATTTCTATTACAAAGAAACAATAGAGTCTATTCAATTCATATAAACAGCGATAACAGTGGTGTGTTTAAATTAATTGAATAGGTCCCATTAGCTGTTCTTGCTGTCTGACTTACATGTAGAAAATATGGGGAGGCCAGTGAAATCATCACTGAAAAATATACTACATGTTCAATTTACTGGCAAACAGAAACACCCAATGCAGATGGCTAAAATGTAAATATTTATTTATTATTATATCTTACCTTCATTTATTAAATACTTTCTTGGTTACAAATGAACCGTGCTTTTAATATTTTATACTGTAACAGGAAATTGTTAAAGATCAACATAATTTTAAAGATGGAACAATTCCAGTTCCTGATTAGGGACAGGTACAGTAATGAGCAAATGATGAGTCGCTCTGCATGTTGTCTGTCTCGGTATGTTCTGGAGGGAGTGTTGTCAGAGGTGTCATGCCAGTCTGTTTGCTCATCTGGACATTCTGGAGGGAGTGTGTCTGTGTTGCTCAGTACAGAGGTCAGGGACATGCCAGTCTGTTGCTCAGTACGTTCTGGAGGGAGTGTGTAGTACAGAGGTCAGGGACATGCAGGTCTGTGTTGCTCAGTACGTTCTGGAGGGAGTGTGTAGTACAGAGGTCAGGGACATGCAGGTCTGTGTTGCTCAGTACGTTCTGGAGGGAGTGTGTGTAGTACAGTACAGAGGTCTGTGGGACATGCCAGGTCTGTGTTGCTCAGTGCGTTCTGGAGGGAGTGTGTGTAGTACAGAGGTCAGGGACATGCAGGTCTGTGTTGCTCAGTACGTTCTGGAGGGAGTGTGTAGTACAGAGGTCGGGGACATGCAGGTCTGTGTTGCTCAGTACGTTCTGGAGGGAGTGTGTAGTACAGAGGTCAGGGACATGCCAGTCTGTGTTGCTCAGTACGTTCTGGAGGGAGTGTGTAGTACAGAGGTCAGGGACATGCAGGTCTGTGTTGCTCAGTACATTCTGGAGGGAGTGTGTAGTACAGAGGTCGGGGACATGCAGGTCTGTGTTGCTCAGTACGTTCTGGAGGGAGTGTGTAGTACAGAGGTCAGGGACATGCCAGTCTGTTGCTCAGTACATTCTGGAGGGAGTGTGTAGTACAGAGGTCAGGGACATGCAGGTCTGTGTTGCTCAGTACGTTCTGGAGGGAGTGTGTAGTACAGAGGTCAGGGACATGCAGGTCTGTGTTGCTCAGTCTTGATACCCATGTCTTCCAGCTTACGGAGAGCAGCAAGTGCAGTTGGCGCTCATCATCTTCCTGGTAGGTAACTTACTTCAATATGTGTTCATGATGCAACAAAATAATAGATTCTGGATGAGTTAAAGTTAAAAATCCACTGAGGGGCATCATACAAACAGCAAAAATAGTGTCCACTGTCAAATAATGTTTCTGATACTGTATAGCAATTTAAATAACTCTTTTAAAGACAATGTCCAGATAAAGAGGTCCCAGAACAAGGGTCTTTACTGTTGCAATATCAAACAGCTTACTGCCTAGTTCAATCTGTACTTTACAATCTAATCTGCATGTGGACATAACACAAAGATGACCTGTATATCACATGTTTGTCTATTTCCCTAATTATAAACAGGCTGCATTCTGCCTTTTAACAGACCTTTCCTTCTCTTTATGCTCCATGTAGTTCTGCCAGATCGGAAACTTCTCGATTCACATCGCACTGAGAAACCTTCGGCCACCAGGTGAGTGCATTCACACAAGAAATTATGTTTTGTCATATGATTTTATATTTCCTTTAACAATACACTTTTTAGCGGCTGCAGGAATTTCAGGTAAATCTTCCAATCTTCTTATATGTGAGTTGGTAGGTGTATGTGGCTGTGTGTGGTGCGTTTCCAAGCAGCCCAGCCGTCTGATAGCTGCTCCCCTGTTCATTCAGTCTGGATTGATTCTGGCATAGATTCTCTGCAATACTGAGCCAGCCTCAATGAGACATGTCATTTGCGCTTCAACAGGTTTGGGAGCTGACTTTTCCAGAACTCACCCATCATTTCTCTTGTCTTTCCAGGCTCCAAGGCCAGAAAGATTCCTTACCCCACCAAGAATCCCTTCACATGGCTCTTCTTGCTGGTGTCCTGCCCTAATTATACCTATGAGGTGAGTTTGGGGAGAGCTCCCTTACACTTCTCCCGTACATACAGCAACATACCCACTTCGGACACTGGGTGCTCCCTATCTATGCTATATTTTAAAATGAAGATATGTTTCAAAAAAGGTCTTGGCAACGATAGTTAACATAAACAATTCAGAGGATATATATATATATATATATATATATATATATATATATAGTAATGCTCACTGAAATGGGAGCAATAAACAAACAATTAAAAAGAGTGCTCTGCTCCAAACAAGGAAGGGGTATTCTGAAATCTGGATTTGAAATGTTATATATCCCACAGTCCTCTAATAAAATAATGCATACCACCCCTCTAAATTGTCAGATGATGGTAATAAGCAAACTTTACTAAAGAGATTCCCAATTGCCCACTTTCCATGCCAGCCCTATTGTCCACCCTCCATTCAGTGTCTACAGTATATGGGGTATGACACTAATACCAATACCTAGCATTGATTATTCATACTGGAAATGAGTACCTGTATACATGCGCCTAATATACTCTGAAAATCCATTCATTTGTAAATATTAATTAGTTCCAATAATATCTGAGAATCAAGAAACTTCTAAAAATAATTTTCAAACAATCCCCTTACCTTACTGCATATAAAACACAGTGCAACACTGTACTGCACAAGAGATGACTCGCTGGAATTTTCAACCCCGGTCCTCGGGGACCCCTGTGTCTTCTGCTTTTCATTCCAACTGAGCGCTCTCTTATTTAACTAAACCATTGAACTAATAATTAGCTTAAATAGGCTTTGTTATCAGCTCCTAAACAGTTGGGAGATTTCAACTTAACGATAAAATGTTATAAATAACATAATCTGCAAATTTTTAGGAGCTGAGAACATTTAAAAAGGCCTATTTAAGCTAATTATTAGTTCAATGAAGGGTTTAGTTAAGTCAGTGAGAGCTCGGTTGGAATGAAAACCCCGAAGACACGGGTCCCTGAGGACCGGGGTTTAGAACCACTGATCTAGTGTTTCAGGGCAGCACAAGATGGGATCCAGCACACTGCCAGTGTTTTAGTTTGAGGCTTTTCAGGGTTTAGCTTTACAGCAGGGCTATAAATCATCAAATCTTTAGTCATGTATCTTCCGTAAAGAGCTGTAGTGGCATTCGGATGTTTACGAAAGCTGAGAGGAATGGAGCTATCTCCTTTTCTGTTCTATCAACTGTACTCTACTGCTCTCTGCCAGTAATAGAAGCACTCACACCAGTGTGAGGTCACGAACCAGAATGCAAATGGAGTCACAGACTCATTTTCTGTAGTAAACAAACAAATACATACAAGCTGCATCTCCCTGTTGTAAGCCAGTAGATCTGACTGATTAGGCGGTGCTCGGTGGGCAGGTGCTTCAGTATCCAACATTGCTATTAAACTTTCACAAGGAATAGACCGTCTCAATCTTGAACATTGCAACTTCTTAGAAGGAATTACAGAAAGTATCCGCTTGTTCTTGTTTGTTAACTTTAGAATTGTGTGGTAAGTTCTATGCACAGGATATCTGCACACTGACAAATTCTGACAAATCCTAAATGCCGATTGAATATAATCCACAACCAGATGCAGTCAGCAAAGTCATGAAGTCCACTTGGAAGTCATGGCCAGACAGAGGCCAAGCTTGGTTTGACCAAGCCATTTTGTAAGGAGGACATGTTGCCGTGTTTGACCTGGCTGTGCATTGCCTCTGCAGGTGGGCTCCTGGGTGGGCTTCACGCTGATGACGCAGTGCCTGCCCGTGGCGTTCTTCACCCTGGTGGGCTTCATTCAGATGATGATCTGGGCCAAGGGGAAGCACCGCAGCTACCTGAAGGAGTTCCGAGACTACCCTCGCCTCCGCTCCCCCATCCTGCCCTTCATGCTGTGAGCAGAGACTGCAGGAGTGTAATTCATTACTAAGAATCATGAGGATAACCATTATAATGCAACTCGGACGCTTTCAAAGGATTTTGTGGTGCCCCTGGTACACATGCTTACATACCTGTCGCACTCAATAGAACTCTGCTCCTCCCTTGATGCAATTAATGATTGCAGCTCTACAGTTCAGTACGTTGAAAATACCCTGCTCCATAATTAAGAGATAATCACAGATGTCTATACTATAGCCTTACAAGCTCATTTTAATGTAAAACAGATAATTGGTGAGGTATTAGGAGATGGTACTGTGCAAATAACTAACTTTATACTAGTCATCCACCCTCCAGCCAGGACATCAATATGGCATGTGATCACCAGTAAGTGGGATTGATTACACATACTGCCGATGAGTGAGTGTGCTTTTCTACACATCCTTAATAGACTTATCTCTGAATACCCATTCATTGGAGTTGTGTACATGGGTCTTTTCCCCCACATCTCTTAATAGTAGTATCTTCTGTACCATTTAAAAAGTGTATTATAGCCTGGAATCTCTTACACAATACATCAGGCTGTCATAAACTTTTTATAAAAAAAAAAAAACTTACACTGTTGCAAACCCATGAAATCATGATTGATTACAAATACACACATTATATTGTAGTACCAATATTACTTCCTCTCGTCAGTGTCTTCTAAAGCAGAACCTTGCAGACTACTGCATATTGCTTTTAAACCTGCTGCTGGCTCACAGAATTACTGACACAATCCAATGAGATTCACTGGCTACTAGAGTACTTGACCAGATAATGTAGTTTTGTCCTGTGCTACTGCATTACATTACACACTGCTCCAGGCTAATGTATTGCAATTTGGCACACTGGGAAACAGTCAAATGGCACTGGAAAGGTTGAGGAGCTAAGAGGGGCACAGCACTGAATGTAATTCTGCTCTATGTGTATGTATTTGTTTGAAATAGACATTTTCGTTCATCAATCATAGCAACCTTTTTCAGTTTTCCATCTTATCAGGTCAAACCAGCATAGGTTATACCTAGTCCACACTTATGTATTCGTATATATTTTGTCTTCATTTTTTCCCCTCTGTCAGTAAACCAGATCATGTAACATAGCTGTCACTGGATGGCAATCTGGCTCCCTCTAGTGTTGGGGAATGGCACTATATGAGTTTGCCTTCATTAGATGGCAAATCAGCTGATGTAACCAGCAGTGAACAAGATACTGATCCATAGATTGGCATTAGCCAAAACATTTATCTGCTATTTAAATTTAATGTTTCCCTCTTAGAATCAATATATGATGATAACAAGTAACCAGATGCTATTCAAAGTGCGTTTTCTGAGCCATTAATAGATTTACCTCAAATTAATCATCGGGGTGCAATTGTTCAACACCACGCTTTCAGAAATGTAGGCTGCAGTAAAAAATAAATAATTGAACAGGCCACAACTATCTAGAGGAGTTTAATCAATTTGATTGTATGAACCATTTTAAAGTGTAGTATTTTAAGACTAGTATAATCCTAATTAACCCAATCTCAAATTGTATTAAAGGTATGCTAGTTTAAAATGTCTTTTTAATTGCTTTACCATTCTACCATACCTGTTATGAGGTTCGCCAGCTGAATAGTTCTGTTGCTCCCAATATTGACATTCATTCATTCATGTGTTTTCTGCAGCTGTCACTTGCTTAGAGATCAATACTGTTTTAACAGATATAACAGGACAGGTATTCCTAACAATTGGTAAACATGCCTAATCCAGGAGTGGCTGTAGAAAGTGTTTGGAAGAATGGGAATGTGGCACGCTGGGAGTGCTTTCCGTCCCCCGAACGAGGAATGAAATGGTAATGGTATGTCTTTCAATACTGCAGCCTGGATAGAGGTCTAGGTAAGATGGGTATCCCAGACAAAACATTTTGTATTTCTTTTTCAGTACAAGACACTGATATGTAGTTATCTTAGGGCACATCACAATGGGAAAATCTAAATTGATGCAGTAAACAGCAAATGTCAACCAATACATATTTCTTTTCTATTATATTTATTGCATGAATGTATATTTTTCCCAATCTGGTGTGATTTTTTTTAATGGAATTACCCACTTTTTTATTGAAATCATAATGTAAATGCTCAGAATATTTTAAAAAGCCATTCTTTTATTGTAGGAATCAGTTTTTTGTGAATCAGGGGTGATCTTGGCATATATTGACACATCACAACATTGTGATATTTCATAGAGAGAACAAATGAAGGTTTTGCTATCTGGATAAATCAATCATCTACTGAAATGTATCATAATATATATATTTGGTATATTTCAAATACTCTAAAATGTAAAAATCATGGAAAAATGGTCAGGAATATGTGGAGTATTCAATTGGCAGATCTAAATATAGTCACTGCTAAAAAGGCCTTTAGTGGGCCAATGCTATGAAAATCAAATGCTAACAGCTTCTAAAAATGTCAAATGCAAGGGTGCACTCTTTTTAATGATTTAAATAAACACAAGGCTTTAGATCTACCACTGTTTAGCCCAACAGAAGAAACTTAACTATAATCAAACACGGTATATATGTAATTTCTATCAGGGTGAACAAAGTGTCATTTATAATAACAGTGCAGTAAACTGCAGAATAACAGGTTAAGTCATGTGGTGTTCTCTGCAATGCTTAACAAGCTCATGGTCTTAAATTTGGAAATAAAATGTTAAAAAAAAAAGTGCACTACTGGAATTAACAGTCCTCTAAGAATCATGTCCTGCTGAAGATACAAATCATAGTGAATATTTCTTTAGCCTGTATTAGTGGACTAATCAATAATGTAGGTAACTAGTTGATTATTATTATTTTTTCTGTTAATCAGTAGTTTAGTTTTTCCTTGTTTACAAATAACATTGTTTACAGTGAGTACGAAGATTAAACTGATTAACAGTTGTTTTGTGTGTGTTTTCTTTTCATTACCTGAGAAAAGACCTCTGTGGAGTTAAATTTGTATATTTAAAACTTGAATAAAATGAACTTTAAGTCAGTAACATACATCTTCCTGCGAGACCGCAAGTTCAAAATCTGAGCTATTGGTACGTGGGCAAAGTTGACCATGACCTACAGTATATCAACAGCATGTACAGAAAAGGTTCCTGAAAAGTGATTCCCAAGCTGCGACACATCTTCATAGATCCCCAGATGTTGTGACTCTCAATAATGTCTGGTAAAAAATGTGTACAACAAGATTAATCAAAATCAGGCACGTGGTTCTCATTTATAATTTATTTTTTAAAGTGTGACATACAGACAGACACCCATATAGAAGAGAATCTAATACTTAATATCAAGTTGCATCACAACTGGATAAATAGTTTTCCTGATACAAGAAAAAAAAAGTCCACCCTTTAGCCACCTGCAGGCTTTGACTGCATAACAGAATGCAGCGTGATGGTGAAAACACAGAAAAAAAGTCACATTGCTGATTTTTTATTTCAATCACCCGATAAATACTAGGGTGGATTAACAACAGAACTGTGTTTTGTTGGGGCTTTAACATATTTAAAACATCAATCTGGCACGTGCTTGCCGCTCCCTTACAGTAAGAATGACACAAGTGCAGGTTTATGTTAGATCCATTTAGGTTTTATTTGTGTAAATAAGATTATGTACAGAAACAGATGCCTTTCTCCTGCCTGGACGTGCAGCTTGCTGGGGGTGATGGTCTCCAGTATCAGGCTGCCTGTGCTTCTTCTATCCTCTTCTTTCTCATCAGAAGACGGCGCTCCCTCTCAAACTCCTTCATCCGCATCACATAGCTGCAGGGAAGAGGAAAAGGGATTGTACTCACAAATCAAGAACTGCTACAAGGTGATGCGTCAGGTACAGGTTATCTTATTGTTATGTCATCTTGTAGAGTTTGGGCAAACGGACAGCAAAGCTCAAACTGTGCTAAACGGTTTTTTTTTTTTTTTTTTTTTTATAAATTTAGTCGTCGCCAATTTTTTACCCCGGTTTTCTCCCCTATTTAGCATGCCCAATTATTATCTGTATCCTCGGCTCACCGCTCGCAACCCCCCCCCCGTCGACTCGGGAAACGGCGGCTGGAACACGCGTCCTCCGAAACGTGCTCCTGCCAAGCCGTCATTTTTCGCACTGCAGATCCACAGCAATGCCACCAGACCTATAGTGCGGGAGGACAACACAGATCTGGCGGCTCCACTGCAGAACCACAGGCGCCCTATCGACCACAGGGGTCGCTGATGCGCGGTGAGCCGTGGATTCCCCTGCCGACCTAAGCCCTCCCTACCCGGGCAGCGCTCAGCCAATTGTGCGCCGCCCCCTAGGAACTCCCGGGCACGGTCGGCTGTGACATAGCCTGGATTCGAACCTGCGATCTCCAGGCTGTAGGGCACATCCTGCACTCCACGCGGAGCGCCTTTACTGGATGCGCCACTCGGGAGCCCCTGCTAAACGGTTTCTGTTATAAGAGACACCCTACACAACATAAATTAACTTACCAAAAAAAAAAAAAAAAAAAAAATTACTCATGGACCACTATTAAACATGAAGAGTGTTGTTCCTTTAACTTTCAAATTGTGTTTTATGTTCTACGGGATGGCATCTGTACAAAACATGATGTACTGAAATCCTGGGAATTGTCAAATAAATAAAACAAAATGATGAATAAAAAGCATGTCTGTAATACACATCCGTGCTGTAGAGACCAATCAGAACCATCTGCATCATGAAATAGCAGTTCACCATGACTTAGCCAACATCAACAGCATGCACATGTCACAATAAAGTTCACAGACTCTGATCCTCTCAATGCACTGTGCAAAAACATGTATCACAATTTTAGATAATCAGTTTTCTTTTTATATATATATATATATATATATAAACTGTCATCTTCAAACCCTTCCCAGTGGTTTGTAATGCAATTACTGAGTTCGCAAGTCACACTTTCCCTCCATAGATACATGCAACTTAAGTTAGATCAGCCAAATTGTCTTTACAGAAGTAACAGCCTGTGTCATTTAGTGATCTGCCAATGGCGCTTACTAACAAAGACACTTTAGCTGATCTAGCCTACGTTACATATGTCTATGGCAGGCAACTAAAACAGAATAGCAGCCTCTGAACTCCTTGTCATTGCACTTTAAAGGATTAACAAAACAATAATGAAGAACGGTCTTGATTTTTGCGATTCACATAAACACATTAAGTACCAAATAATTTTTTCTTTGAAAAAAATCAGAACGCAACCTGTGTTTATGTAATTTGATAAATTACATTTAGACTTATGCGGTTAACAAATTAGAGTAAGTTATCATAATACAGTTAGAGAAAATTAAAATGACAGGTCGCTGCCAGTCAAAAATGCTCAAAAAAAATGGAAGTAGCCGGTCCTCAAATGAGGACAACGGCACTTTAAGGGTTACGTTACAGCTTGTGTGTCAGGTGGGTGTCTCGTAACAGAAATCATTTTGCACAGTTTGAGGTGCTCAGCTTCTCTTTGTGTTCCTATCACCCCCAGATGCACAAAAAACACTGCATATTATCTTGTAATGTGAACCGTGGGCAGCCAGTCCCCCAGCCCGGTGTGCAGAGAGACTTACTCCTGGTGCTCACAGTAATCCCAGTCATGGCGCTCATGCTTGCAGGCTAGGAAGTTGGGCCAGTTGTCTCTCTTGCACTTCATTAGTTTGAGGAGGTGGTGAGCGCAGTAATCTCGCTGCTCGACGGGCAACTGAGCCTCATTCATCTGCTCCTGTGTGGCTACCATCACTGCAACGAGACACACACACACACTGTTAACTGAGCCTCATTCATCTGCTCCTGCATGGGTACCATCACTGCAACGAGACACACACACACAGTGTTAACTGAGGCTCATTCATCTGCTCCTGTGTGGCTACCATCACTGCAACGAGACACACACACACAGTGTTAACTGAGCCTCATTCATCTGCTCCTGCATGGATACCATCACTGCAACGAGACACACACACACAGTGTTAACTGAGCCTCATTCATCTGCTCCTGCATGGGTACCATCACTGCAACGAGACACACACACACACTGAGCCTCATTCATCTGTGTTAACTGAGCCTCATTCATCTGCTCCTGCATGGGTACCATCACTGCAACACACACACACACACAGTTAACTTAGCCTCATTCATCATCTGCTCCTGCATGGGTACCATCACTGCAACGAGACACACACACACAGTGTTAACTGAGCCTCATTCATCTGCTCCTGCATGGGTACCATCACTGCAACGAGACACACACACAGTGTTAACTGAGCCTCATTCATCTGCTCCTGCATGGGTACCATCACTGCAACGAGACACACACACACAGTGTTAACTGAGCCTCATTCATCTGCTCCTGCATGGGTACCATCACTGCAACGAGACACACACACACACAGTGTTAACTGAGCCTCATTCATCTGCTCCTGCATAGGTACCATCACTGCAACGAGACACACACACACACACAGTGTTAACTGAGCCTCATTCATCTGCTCCTGCATAGGTACCATCACTGCTGCATGGGTACCATCACTGACACACACACACACAGTGTTAACTGAGCCTCATTCATCTGCTCCTGCATGGGTACCATCACTGCAACGACACACACACACACAGTGTTAACTGAGCCTCATTCATCTGCTCCTGCATGGGTACCATCACTGCAACGAGACACACACACAGTGTTAACTGAGCCTCATTCATCTGCTCCTGCATAGGTACCATCACTGCAACGAGACACACACACACAGTGTTAACTGAGCCTCATTCATCTGCTCCTGCATGGGTACCATCACTGCAACGAGACACACACACAGTGTTAACAGCCTCATTCATCTGTCCTGTTCACTGCAACGAGACACACACACAGTGTTAACTGAGCCTCATTCATCTGCTCCTGCATAGGTACCATCACTGCAACGAGACACACACACACACAGTGTTAACTGAGCCTCATTCATCTGCTCCTGCATGGGTACCATCACTGCAACGAGACACACACACACAGTGTTAACTGAGCCTCATTCATCTGCTCCTGCATGGGTACCATCACTGCAACGAGACACACACACACACAGTGTTAACTGGGCATTTATTTTAACATTAAAACTAAATGTCCAAGACTTTATTATCAGCGCATCCTGCCACCACACTATAATTTCACTTCCGGTGCAGCACAATGATAGATTTTCCAGGAGGCCTACACATCTGTATCTTGAGTTCTGACTGAGATATCTTCATCATTGTTGTACCAAACAGAATAGTTTAAAATCATCTTTCATTTTTAAAAAAACGTGTCTTCTAATTACGTTTAGTTTTAAACCCGTGTTACCTAATGCGGTAGCTTTGTGTGTTGTAAATTGCACTACCTAATACAGTATTTGAATATCCACACAACAACAAACAAATTCAATAAGAAGACAAATGACTCCAGAAAGGTGACACCAGTTATTTTAAACAACTACTTCCATTACTACACAGTCCAGTGCACTACAGCCATGCTACCAGCCAGTTCCGTCATTTTATTATTTTTTTGTGTATTTTAAAGAACCTGCCATGTCGCTGTTCGTGAACAACAACAACTTCACCCGGATCTTTAAAATAAAGCCACGATCGGTACACTTGCCTCGCTCTTTTCTCTCTGCAAATCCCAAATCGGGGGCAAACCCGGCCGGTTTCAAGGGGTCCGGTTCGGTGTCCGGATTGGTCACGTAGCTGCGGACGAGGTGCGCTCCCATGGCGACGTTATGGTCTGACCCGCTCCAGCTCGTTTTCGTTTTTTTTCGGTGTGTCCTACAGACAGACGGGTCACCTCCACCGTCTCTCCGAAAACATAAGCTTACTACTACCGGATCGGTCAAGTTCAGCCGGAAGCAATTTAGTGCAGTACGCTGATCAATTCCTTCCTTCACCATATAGTAAACTAGTCTGTATGAAACAACGTTCTGGGGGCATTTATGGTCCCTCCTGCTGGACTGGTGGTGGCTTTACATGTAAGATTTTTAAAAGTTGGTAATTGTTGTTATGCGCATAATTAATCCGATATTTTACAAAAATACATACGGTATTCAACACTAAAGGTACACTTATATCCCCTTCTGACACCTAATTGTACCATGTTACGTTTTCTATTTATGTTACAGTATGTGATTTTGAAGTTTTGGCATGGGCACATGAACTGTTTTAAAAAATCGTTGCTGAATGTGGTGAGTGCAAAAAGAACATCATTAAGTGTTTGTGATATCGTGTTTCCCAGAGGGAATGTTTTGACAGTAGCGCAGTTCTACCCTCGACTCGAGAAGAAAGCGAGCGTCTTGTGGTGTGTTCTCGTTATGCAGCGAGCGCACAGTCAGTGAGTTCAGGTTGAATGCCTGCTATGTTGGGCTCAGATTAAAATCATCTTGTTGAAGACAATTTCTGGATTGATCTCGATTTTCTAAACCCACATGAAGTCTCCGAAAAGTCTCTCTATATATAGTGCATGACAGGCATATTCAATCACAATTTTCCTCGTTTCCATTTGTGTTGGGTTCCCTGAACTCAAACAGAGCTTCTGCGTCATTCATACTGCTGGAGGGTGGCTGTTTAATTCAGAGCTGTGGGGAAACTTCAAGGAGGGAGGAAGCTTGTGTGCCTGCAGCTCAAACTGCCTTTGATAATGTAAACAAACTGGTGAGCCAACAATGTATGGTTTCTAATAAGTCAAAGTGCACAGGATGCTACTCTATAGAATAATGTAGCAAACACAGTAATTTAGCAGTTTGGCCCCCATGCGTTTTCCGTGATTAAGCTATGGATTTACCATAGCTTACCATTGTTTGCCATGTCGTTAAATGTTCTTAATTCAATGACAGTCTGTGACAATGTCTTCAATTGAAGTCACTGAATTGTTTCTTTCAGTATTTCTAAATTCAGTGCTTAATATATTAGATGATTTGTAATATGCTTTACTGTGCCTCTGTGCTTTACAGCTGTTTGCTGTACCTATGCTTTCGCTGTGCTTTTACTACGGGAACATTTTATAAGAGAAGCACACAAACGAAATTGGTTATGCACAGCGCCATAACTAGAGCTTGACATTCTACCGAGGTCAAACTTAGGTTTCAAGCTCTAGCTGGCAGTATTTATATGACTGCTTGGTATTTACTATTCCACCTCCAAGTCTATGTTACATGGCAAACCAACAGAGAAAATGAAGGAGTCTTTTGTACTCTACCAGAATTTTTACATCAGCATTTATGATGCAAAACAACCGAGGACACAACCTGGTGTCCTCATAACTAGTTACAGCCACGGTTATGCAAGACTGCATACTTGATAATAAGAAACATATGGCAATGTTGTGTGTAGTGAACCAAGCCAATGGGTTTGGTGGTTAATTTAGGAAAACTGTAGAGGACCTTGAAAAGAAAGAAACAGCCAATGAGGGTAAGTAACCAAGGACTCTGATTTATTCTGTAAACGCACATCAAACACACTCACATTAATACACACACACAGACACTCCACGTGTAAAACATCTTGTCTGTCCAGACTGAGGGTCAGAGACACAATGGGGACTGGGTTGCCACCAGTACTAAAGTAAAGCAAGACAAGACACCGTTAGATTTATAGATGACATGAGGGGTAAGAAATCCAGGGAGGCAAACTTTTAGCAACTTGTAGACTCTCTACCGAGGGAAGCTGTAGAGGCTACTCAAACCATGGGCAACTGGCTTCAAATGTTTCTTTATACAGTAATCCATCGTGCATCCGCCCATCACATATCCGCCACGATCAAGCTGTTATTATAGAACAGAGAAGATTAGTTCAGAGATTGTAGATCCCACCAAAGTTTCCGTACATTGTGCTGTATGTGTTCCGTGCGCTGCCTTTGCTGGTAGTGTCACGTGAGCTGTTCAGTGTTGATATGTAAATAAATCCTGTTCACTTGCGGGGAGTGTATCAACTTCAACTTCCGTCTCGTTCTCCTGCCTGTCACTCAACAGCGAACGCACGCACCCACACGGCAGATGGATATTCTGTCACAAGCATTAATACCCTGTATCTTTCTAAACAAGGGATATAGGGGAGCTGCCTAATAAAAGCTGAATCTTAAAACAAAAATTGTGTGAATATAATAATTGTTACAGCTGTGTATAATGGTATTTAAAACAGGATTCATTCATCTGACTTTTTACATATTCGCCCTTACTCTGCTCCCACTGCAGTCGTATAAGCGACGGATTACTGTATATTCCACCTTACCCTTGTCTTTGCACTACTAGAGGATATTGCTGCTCTAGAAAGAGTGCAAAGAAGAGCAACCAGAATTATCCCGGGTTTAAAAGGCATGTCGTATGCAGACAGGCTAAAAGAATTGAACAAAGAAGACTACGTGGTGATCTGATTCAAACATTCAAAATCCTAAAAGGTATTGACAATGTCGACCCAGGGGACTTTTTCGACCTGAAAAAAGAAACAAGGACCAGGGGTCACAAATGGAGATTAGATAAAGAGGCATTCAGAACAGAAAATAGAAGGCACTTTTTTTACACAGAGAATTGTGAGGTTCTGGAACCAACTCCCCAGTAATGTTGTTGAAGCCGACACCTTGGGATCCTTCAAGAAAATGCTTGATGAGATTCTGGGATCAATAAGCTACTAACAACCAAGAGAGCAAGATGGGCCGAATGGCCTCCTCTCGTCTGTAAACGTTCTTATTTTTCTTATGTTACTTGCTCTTTAACCCAAAAGAAATACAACTAAATGACAATCTTAATGAAATCAACCCTAGTATTTGTCAAGTTAATTATACTAAAAAAACGTATGTGTCTCTGTAACGAGAAAAAAGCATCGTTACTTTGAAGGTGTTCAGTTCCAGTTGCCTTTGACAGGCAAGAAGTCAGAGCCAGCAGCATCTGGGCACAGCTTTGCTATTGTTGTTGTTTGCTTTGCCAGTAATAACTTCTAGCTAGATGGCACTGGCTCTTACTTTTTCATAAAGACACTCTGGCTGATCTTGCCCTGGTTATACGTCTATGGCAGGTAACTAGCAGAGAAGAGCAGCTCTTGAACTCAGTCAAATCACAGAAATAATACAAAATAAAAATAAACAAGTGTGTTCCTGTTCTGATCTTGTTGGAAAGTCATAGCAAATCAAGTTCAATATTGATGAGGGCAAATATAAACTGACTGAGTAATTGTAGCTAGCAAATTCATTCAATCGATCTTACCTGTGTTGCACTTCCATTAACTACATACGTCTCAGATGTGCAGTTTTAAAACAAACACATGTTACAGCCCATGTGTATTTTAATATAAAATCACGATATCTGGTACTATTTTAGATTAAAGGAAGCTTTCGTTTTCTATGCCTTATTCTCATTTGTTTGCACTCAAAGCTTGTTACTGGCTGAAATAGGGGAAGGGGCTGATTGGTTGTTGACAGAAAAGAAGCCAGTGAAGGGGTGGGGATAATTTCACCTTCCAGGTGAAATGACTCAGGAAAGACAAGACAGTCTAAAAGCATGGCTTGTAAACAGTTTTCTTTAACCTAGTGTAGTACCAGCTATTAAAATACGTGTTAAACTTAAATAATGAATGGATGTGCATGGCAAACACATTTTCTGGAACTGTTTTATTAGCTACAATTACTTTAAAAAATTAATAAATAAAATCAGATTTGACAACATGGTTTCTGAAACTGAAGCTAACAATGCAGAAAAAGGTTCAAAACTGAGCTACTGTTTCAGAAATCTCATGCCTTACTTTGGGGTAGTCAGTCAGTGTCGTCAGTGTCTTCTGAGGCCACATCACTGGCTGCAAAGCAAAGCAAGTCACTCACCAGGAGAAGCACTCACCAGGTGAACTGACCTAGAAAGTGCAGGACTAGATGAAAGCATGGCTCGCAAACACATTTCTTTAACCTAATACTGTACCAGAGATCATTTTTTAAAGTCTTTCAGGCGAGACTTACAAAGCCAAGTGCATGACACAGGTGATTTATATTTATTTCCTAAACCCGGTTCAATATACTGGTGGCAAAGCGCCATGGGGACACTTTGTTGAAGGCCCAGGCTGTGTATCCAGTCATGCTACCAGGCAGTGTGCAGGCGAGCCCCAGGCTGTGTGCTGTCTTGGGCCCTCGTGTTTACTGTTTCACTGGTACAGGTCCTCATCTCCCTCGTCTCTGTAGAGGTTTCCCCGGTCACTGTCTCCCTGTCCTGAACTCTCTCCACTGCCAGACTGGGTCCCAGAGGGGAATCTGGAACAACACAGCACAGAAACACATGCTGTAACAGGTGGGCATGTCAGCCTTTTCAATTGAATGTGAAGGCAAGGGCTCATCGCAAACCGCTAACCTCGCGGTTCAAGACAAGAGGTAAGTACATGTTTGATGTTGATGTCAGTATTATTAACTCATCAGCCGCTAGACACCTTAGAAAGCAAGATTTACAGGCTAGGTGCTAATGGGGATAAATAACGAATAACCTTAGTATGAGTGGATTGCAGATCCTGGCTCTTCTGCTCTCACCTGAAGGTCCCGAAGCCCCGGCTCTGCTGCAGGGTCTGAGAGAACATCTCGTACTTGCGGATGTCATTGTCGCTGACTGAGCGGCGCGCGAATCTCATGGCCTCCTCAAAGTGATCCTTCCTGATCTCAGGGACTGGGTCCGAGTCCTCTTCCTGCAGAGAGACACACACAGTCACCAGGGCCCCACATAATCCCGCCTGCCCAATACAATTGCTCATGTATCAAACCCTCCATAAACTACATGTAAAAATACCCTTTATTAACCCTTAGCGGTCCATTTATTCAGCGCATCTCAGGCAATTCTGCAATTCTGTTTTTGCTGTCTTCCACAACAAAATCCTTATGGTCACAGGCACATTCTTCTGGGGTTCCACGTGTGTTTAAATCAACCCTATTGAACTGTAATATAGCTTTAAAATCAACCCTATTGAACTGTAATATAGCTTTAAATCTCGTGAGCAAGAACAATGCTCTGTAATAAATTGTAATCTCTTTTTAAATCTCAGGAAGCGTGTACAATCCTCCTTTAGAAATGTAGTTATGACTGTATTTTATGTGTCTTCTAAATAAGATCCACTTAGTAGGTGGGGAGGGATGAGCCTTGATCCAAATGTTTATATGAGACGAGCGAGAGATCCAAATCAGTGAGCCCCTCAATTCAGAAGGGTCTGAGGTGTCTGCTTCACCATGGAGTGGGATTCTGTGAGCCTCTCAATTCAGAAGGGAGTCTCAGGTGTCTGTTTCACCGTGGAGTGGGATTCTGTGAGCCTCTCAATTCAGAAGGGTCTCAGGTGTCTGCTTCACCGTGGAGTGGGATTCTGTGAGCCTCTCAATTCAGAAGGGAGTCTCAGGTGTCTGCTTCACCGTGGACTGGGATTCTGTGAGCCTCTCAGTTCAGATGGGAGTCTCAGGTGTCTGCTTCACCGTTGAGTGGGATTCTGTGAGCCTCTCAGTTCAGAAGGGTCTGAGGTGTCTGCTTCACCATGGAGTGGGATTCTGTCTGCACTCACCATGACTGTCTCTGGATGGCTCTGTCTCTCCCTCTCCATTCTGATCTCCACCTCGATAGCTTCTCGGATGGCCAGCTTGCACGCTCGCTGACAGATCTCAGTGAGGTCCGCCCCGGAGAAGCCCTCTGTGATCTTAGCCAGGTAATTCTGATCAACGTCCTACAAACAAAAGCAATGCCCATCAATGTTTTGTAGTTCAAACTCACAGGGCATAAATTTAAGCTGAATAAAAGTTTAGAACAGAAGGTAGGAAGCACTTTTTTACAGTTGTAAATGTGTGGAATAGCCTATCAGATAGCATAGTAAGATCTAAAACACTGTAGAGTGTAAGAAATAGCTAGATCCTGTCCTTTTAAATCAGATCCTCCTATTCGAGGCCTTGATGCCTTTTCTCATCCCAAACTGTTCTTATGTTCTTCTAGGTTCTGGTTCTTTCTCAATCTCCAGTCCTATAAACAAAGCCTGTCTACAACAAGTGAAGAACCACTAGATTCTCAGCACAGCAGACGGGAGGTCAGTATTAATGTTAATAAAGCAATCCCAATGGTTATTGAAGCGCTGGGTGGCACTCGTTTAAAGGCTCTGCATGGCATGGGTACCCGGGCGATGGGCGACTTGCGCAGGTTAGCTCTCAGGATGGCCACTCTCGAGCGCTCGTCCGGCAGGGGGATGTAGATGAGCTGGTCCAGTCTGCCAGGCCGCAGGATTGCAGGGTCAATGATATCTGGCCTGGGGACAGGCAGTAGTACAAACAGGGAGTCAGCAGGTTTCAGTTCAGACCCTATGGGCCATTGCACCAAATTCAGTGAAAGACATTTTCTTAAATACTAATAATTTGATGATGTTTATAATAATGGTGTTAAAATGGTCTTGAGTTCAAAACTGCTCTTTTTAGTGCCTGCCATAGATATATGTAACATGGGCTGGATCAGCTATAGAGGTGAGAGCCGGCGCCATCTAGTGATCTGCCAAATTTTCTTTTGCTTTGCTGGCAGTGTTGTGTATTATTGTATTGGCACTTACTAATATGAAGACACTGACCTAGCATATGTTACAAACACTGCTTGGCCGGGCTACCGTTTGCCCTGATCACAGCCTTGACACGATGTGACTCAACAAGGTGCTGGAAGGTGTGCTAGCATCGAGGGATGCTAGCACAGCACATTTAGTCATTAATATGATAGGCTTGACAAGCCATATTTTTTCTGTCCATCACTCTGCTGACTCCTGGAGCAGCCTAACCAGCTGGACTGTCCTCGCTACAGTGGCACCTGCTCTCATGCCTCTTTCCAATCCTGCTCGAGTGCACTCACTCACGCCTCTTTCCAATCCTGCTCGAGTGCACTCACTCTCACGCCTCTTTCCAATCCTGCTCGAGTGCACTCACTCACGCCTCTTTCCAATCCTGCTCGAGTGCACTCACTCACGCCGCTTTCCAATCCTGTTGAGTGCACTCACTCTCACGCCTCTTTCCAATGCTGTTGGGTATGTTTCTTCAGTATGTATCTATGCCAGGCAACTAGAACTCAAGAGCTGTTTCAGAACTCTGGTAAAAGCCCCTTACACAGACCATATCTGAACCTTTTAATGATGTTTTTCCTTTTAACCTCTGTTTGATTTAAATAGTTGTCCCCACCCCTTCACTGGCTCACTTTCCTGTCAATAACCAATCAGCTGCTTCACCTGTTGACTGACATGCTTTCAGCCAGTAACAGACCCAGAAGCCACTGCTCATGTGAAATAACCCAGGGAGATAACATATTTCCTTTAGTTAGACTGTGAAACCGCTTGCTCTCGTGAGGTATTTAAAGAATGTTTTGATTTCTGTTTTGCTTATTAAAATACAGTTTGCTACATTCTTGATGAATGCGTCAGGACCTGTTTGTGGCTCCGATGATGAAGACGTTCTTCTTGTTGGTCATGCCGTCCATCTCCGTGAGGATCTGGTTGATGACACGGTCCGCAGCCCCTCCCCCGTCCCCCGCACTGCCCCCCCTTGACTTGGCAATAGAGTCCAACTCATCAAAGAATAGGATGCACGGGGCTGCCTGCCTGGCCTGCAGAGAGAGAGAGAGAGACAAGCAACCAGAAATCAACAGCTGCACACACCTACTTCTATCATTGTCAAATCATTGTCAAAGCTGTAAGTCTTTATTTACTGTTACCACAGTTTTGTAATAACATGTTAACAAATGTATTTCATTTTTAAAGACAACAGTATTTTAAAATAGGTTACTATTATAATAACAAGAAAACTTTTAAAGTAGCTGCAATGATAACAGGCTGCCATATGATGCTACAAAAAGGAAAGGTTGAAGGAACCGCTTTTGCCTAGATTACAAAGTACACAGCACTGTACTAGTATGAGGAATTTAAAAAGGGAAAAGGCATTATTGCTGTCTCTGCTTATTGTCAACAATCTCTTTGAAGTCAGATTAAATGGCAATTTAGTATGGGTAGAAAATATTAGTTATCTTAACTAGCTTATTTTTGTTTAGATTAATTTTGTATCATTTTTCTGTACCATTTAAGGCATCCACTGAGCTCTCAGAATCATGTCTAACCTCCAAGCACATCTGGTACATCAGAGTGTAGCTAATAACCTGTCCCCCTGCAACACCATTGTGGATGTAAGATGTCACACACGGTTCTGGCACGTCCCTTTTGTGCTATAAGTCATTAGATCCTTTTGAATGGCCTCAGTTGCAAGGGTGTGCAGTTCTTTGATGGACCCAGATTCAGTTCAAATGTGTTTGCCCACGGATGATGGGAATGAGAATGTAGAGATGGGAGCCCAGCTAAAAAGATTCAAGTTTTTGCAGGTATCAAGTAAAGACCCTTGGTCGTCCACACCTGTGATGTAAAACACTGGATGCACAGGCCTGCTGTGGTGTTCGCAGAACCACTTCGAGCTGAGCCAGGAGGAGAATTTGAATCTTGCTGTGAACAAGCTTACTTATTAGATATGGATTGGATGCTATAGAATGAAATACACTGCTAATAGTAATGTTGTATGATCCTGTATTTTGTATCCTTTTGAATAAGTCTGTGTAAGGTCTGAAAAAGAGAGCTCCTGGTATCAAAAGGTCAGGCTGACCTGCTGAATGTTCCAAGCCTCCCTTATCAGGCAAAAGCATCTTTTTTATAGACTCAGAGCCTCAAAACATTCTGATCCCGCAAGAGCAGAATGGCAAACTCTATGGAACAGAGTTAATATGCCAGAAGCAATCAAACTAGGTTCAATTTATAGTAAGAAAAAACAAAAGTATTTAAATAAATAAGAAACCTAATATAATAACATTAAGTAAATGTATGAGCAGTCCTAAGATTTAATATTCAAGGTTTCATTTGCTGCCAAGCAGGCGCCTAATTAAAAATGAACCTCTTGCCTTCTGTGTATATCAATGGAGTAAAACAGAATTGCAGTTTATAAGAGATTGCTATATTGAAGTATCTGAATTAGAACTACATGTTATAAAATAATTTAAAGTATAAACTGTATCTTTACATATACAGTGAACCGATTTGTAACCTCGTCCTTACCTGCTGGTAGTAAAAAGCAGTGTTGAAGATGACTCATTGGTTTTGGCCAATGTAGCTGGGATTTTTTGATGGTCAGCGATTTAACCCTTTGTGGTCTTATGTCGGACCAGGTCTAACATTACAATTTTTCCTTTCCGGTCCGATGTCGGACCCTGTCCGACATCATCAAAAAGACGTCAAGCACAGGTCTCTAGTCGTTTTTTCTCCGGAAAAAACAGAGAAAAGCTTTCAATGGCCGAGTGAGACTAATAGAAGCCGAAAAAAAGGAGGCAGATCTGTATAAGATTTTAGTAATAAAATAATGACTTGGATCGCATTATTGAGGAGTTTGGTGATAAAACGAGTGATCAGGAGATGATTTATCAGTATGCATGACTATGAAGAGATATGTGATAAATACAGTGAACAAGGGGTGGGGTGGGGCTGGAGATGCAGTACTGAGTGTCCTGTTGATATGCAGTGCCTTTTAAAACCTGTTTTACTATGAATAAAATTACTTTTAAACAGCGCATGTGAAAATAAATTGGACCTGACGCGCCTGACAGACGCTGAATAAATGGACCGCAAAGGGTTAAAAGCCAAGATCCTCTCTATAATGAGCAATCTCGTTAATGTTAATGAACGAAATACCTTTAGTATAACAGAAGATAGGAGTTTATATTAAAATAAACATTTTCTATATATCACAGAAATGAATTAGAACCTGGCAAGAAGAAATGGGAACAAAAAGCATAGGACTGGTTTACTGAGTAAAATTTAGTCTAAAATAATGAGTATTAGAAAATGCTAACAGTAGTGTTTCATATTAATCAACACCAAAAATTGGCAAAAGGCTAGGATGTCTCAGATTTAGTTCAGTCACTATAAAACTATTAAAATCTAACATGTTAACAATAGATGAAAATAACTGGACCTTCCATTGAAAGCTTAAATGACTTCATAACAGATCAATGGAGTAAAATAAAATTATTGAAGTATCTGAATTGGGAATATATGTTATAGAGTCATTTAAAGTTAAACTATTGAAAGAACATATTAAAAGTTTATTATAACAGACGCCTGACATTGACAATGCGGTAAACAAATTGTTAAGACACATTTGAGATGGTATTCATTTAATTTGATCAATTTAAGAATTAGTTCAGTTTCTGTATCCAACTAAACAAAAAGTCTTTTAATTATTAAAATATCAATTAAACTAACGAATATACATGTTTAGTTTATATAAAGGTTTTACTGCAACAAAAAACAGAGGAACTGTTAAGTTTGAATATAAGACAATACAGCGTAAACTGGGAGGTAAGCATATATTATAATTTATATCTTTATATATCTTATATTGGATGCATTGCTATAAGGTATAGAAATGATGTGTTAGTTTGAAGAGAGTGATCTATTGAATGTTATAGGACGTAGCTGTGGGTGCTTTAGCTTTTTGCATTTTATACGCTGAAGGCTAAGCATATGATAACCATATGTGTATTAATGTATTGAAGTACTAATGCTGTTAAACCTGTAAAAGCACTGGATCGCCTAGATTGCTTATTACTTGGGATTTACGGTGGTCTGCGCAACCAACCAATCCAATTTTTAAAGCATTTAATAAACTGAAAGAGCACTACTACTGCTCTGATTCTTTATATATATATATATATATATATATATATATATATATATATATATATATATATATATATATATGATATACAGTACTGTGCAAAAGTTTTAGGCAGGTGTGAAAAAATGCTGTAAAGTAAGAATGCTTTCAAAAATAGACATGTTAATATTTATCAATTAACTAAATGCAAAGTGAGTGAACAGAAGAAAAATCTAAATCAAATCCATATTTGGTGTGACCACCCTTTGCCTTCAAAAGAGCATCAATTCTTCTAGGTACACTTGCAAAAAGTCAGGGATTTTGTAGGCATATAGTCAGGTGTATGATTAAACAATTATACCAAACAGGTGCTAATGATCATCAATTCAATATGTAGGTTGAAACACAATCATTAACTGAAACAGAAACAGCTGTGTAGGAGGAATAAAACTGGGTGAGGAACAGCCAAACTCAGCTAACAAGGTGAGGTTGCTGAAGACAGTTTACTGTCAAAAGTCATACACCATGGCAAGACTGAGCACAGCAACAAGACACAAGGTATTTATACTGCATCAGCAAGGTCTCTCCCAGGCAGAAATTCCAAGGCAGAC